>JAFEMH010002189.1:0-367309 GCA_022495995.1 Adenophora triphylla var. japonica
TTACGAGATATCGGGCTCCTCCTTCCAATGCCGCTCCTGCTCTGCTAAAGGCAAAGAGGTGATCAATTACGCAGGACGGAATGTAATAACACAACTCCTTTCGCTCCCGTAAAACCGGTAGAGCCCGGGCCACTGGGTCATGAACCTCGAAAACTTTGGGATGCCTGCGAACGACATCTTTAGGGGGTGGTGAAAGAAGGCTTGCTGCGGCCTTTGGAGAATTTCCAACCCGGGAATCCGAATGCTCACGTGGATACCTCAAAGTATTGTGCTTTTCATCGAAGCCCACGGACATCTAACCGACAACCGCTTCACTCGAAAAAGGCGATCCAAGGCTTAATAGAGCAAGGAAAGTTGGAAGGCCCCGAAGGGCCTAATACGATCAAAAATCCTCGCCAGGAACCATAATCGAGATAAATATGATTGAATGCGGAGAACCTTCGCATGCCCGGGAAGATGCCGATGAAGGTCCCCAAATACCCGTGCGGCCAACCTTGTCGAGGATCCCGACCTCGGATTCCCCCTCGGCCTTGAGGATATTGAACGAATCAACCCACCTTGGTCTCATGTCGAGACTTCCTTGCAAGAATACGAGGCCCGCTATTTCTCGGATGAAGGGAAAGCCGATACTAAAGAAGCTGGAGTACATTAGGTCAAAACATGAGAAAACCATTTACACAAGATGGTTAGAACAATCGAGAAGAATCGAGCAAGAAAGCTTGAGACGGGCGCACATGTCTTGGGGCTTATCGGCAAAGAGGCCGAAGAGCATGCGGAGCTAGTACACTTTTACAAATTGGTTTTGGGAGAGGCCGAATATGATCCCGAGAACAGCGAAGAATCGAGAGGAGGAGGATTCCTTCTATATCCTGCACCGGAGTCAAATACGTGCCATCCCTCTCACTCTTCCCCGCAGGTTTCGGGAGGAGAAGGCGAGTCACAATTACCACTTAGGGAATGGGAGCATATGACAATTTCTGCGGTTGCACGCACCCATATTCCCTAACGGGTTTGATCGGCGTTCCCTCTCGGCCAAATCCCGGTAGTATGGGAAGATGATTCCGATGACAGCGATGACGATGATGATGACGAGAGCGAAGAGTCAAACTGAGGCCCGCATCCGGAATCAATGCGGAACAATCGAGGCCGAAAATGATGCCATGGGAGCCGGACACAATGGTTGGTTGTCGGCAAGCGGCGACGAATAAACTTCGGAGAGGACGACTATGGCGAGGACATGAAGGCCATGAAGTTTCTGGGTGCGAGCACGTGGATGTCTTAGAATTCAACACCGCCTACCATGCTTTGGGGAAAGGGTTTTCGGGCATCCGATCCGGGCGATAGTCGAAGATCGATAGAGAGAGGAAACTAACTCCCATCCTCCCCAAATGAGAAAATAACCATGAGTCGAGATCAAATCCGCCCCAAAACAAAGTAACACTCCTTGTCGGGGTTACCCAAGAAGAGGTCACCTTCCCGAATGTATTTCGGCTCTCGGAGAAGTCACGGAAACCTGGCATGATACCGGATGCGCCTCCCCACACGAGTGCTATAATCATCTCCCGGCTACGAGTATTACGAAAGGAACCGAGAATGGTTGCACTATACCGGGGATGAAATCGAAAAGCCGCCGAGCCCTGAGAATAGCAACTCTTGTTATATGATAACTATGAGCAAGGCAGGCTATGGGAGCGAATCGGAGGATGCCCTAGCTCTTTGGGCCGTCCAGGGGGCAACAACACAACCCCAGATTCAAAATCCTGTGACTTGGGAAGCAGTTATAAGGGCCGCCAGAAGGAGCCAAGATCTGGCTCGGCCCCTCACCGTTGCTAGACTCCGTCGAGCCGGTGGCCGATAGCCAAAAAGGCTCCCCGTTGACCTTAGCGGCATTGAAGAAATCTAGTCAAGAAGCAGCGATGAGGAAGTTAACCTGTTGACCCGATCCGGCAAATCTTCCAAGGGAATCCCAAGGCGAGATAAGAAGGCCACGAGATCAAGCACTTGGGGAGAACCGCCGCCCCTATGCTAAGACAGTCGAAGCTCCTGACCCCGGAAAGGAGGATCCCGTGCTCACCCAGTTGAAGCAAACACAGGCCAACATCTCTCTATGGTCCCTGCTCACCTCGTCTTATCCCCATAAGCTAAAGCTGGAAGAAAGCCTGGCTCGCACTCTAGTGCCTATCGATGCTACTCCCGATGACGTGGTGCAATTAATTGGGAACATCCACTATGGGAACATAATCACTTTCACAGATCTCGACCTCCCTCAATTTGGGGCTGATCATAACGAGCCTCTCTTCATCACAGTCCAATTGGATGAACGACGCCTCCCTCGGGTCCTGGTCGACAATGGGTCTGGAATGAATATCCTTCCGGCAAAGATCATGAGCCTACTTGATATCAAGACTACAGACTTGAAGCCTTCCTCCCTCACAGTCAAAGCTTACGACTCGACATCTCGAGCAGTCCTTGGAGTTGCTACTTTGGACCTCTGGTTTGGCCAAAAATTGATACCTGTGGAGTTCCAGGTTATCAATATTCCGATCACTTTTAATGCCTTATTGGGAAGACCTTGGCTGCATCAGGTCAAGGGGGTCGCCTCAAGCCTCCACCAGTGTGTGAAATTCGTCTCGAATGGGGACCTGACAACCATTTACGGGGATTTAGTCACCTTGGAGGGCACGGATACAGGTGGAATACCTATTCTGGAAATCAAACATGATGAGGAAGGTCTCATGCTAACAGGCTTCACGGTCGAGCCTCCTAAGGCCCAAGTTTGCAACGTAGATCTGACGATCACTCGGGATAAAATCCCTCCGGTTTTGAAAATGATGAGAAAGATGAGCTATCTACCTGGCCTCGGTCTAGGGAAACACCAACAAGGAACTCACAAACTCATCGAGGTGAAAGGACAGAAAACTCGCCACGGCCTGGGATATGAGGCCACCTCAGTGGACACCGCAAAAGAAAAAGAATTTGCTCTACAAAGGAAAGAAGCTATCACAGGAAGGGTCCTGGTCAACAACCCTAAATCTCTCCCTTTCAGTCCTAATTTGGCTGACTACTTTGTAAAGGGTCCCACACAACCGGGTAACATCACAGAGCCCACTCCTACAGAAGGGTGGCTGAAGCTACAGGATAGCCTCAACAAGTTCAAGGGAGCCAAAGCTAACCCGGTCCGTAGAGTGTTTCTGGACCTACCCAAGATATCCGGGGCTACCACTACCGTGAAGAGTGAGTACACTTTCAAAGGCGTGCCAAGCCTAGTAGAACAATTCGAGAAGCTTACTACCACAACTCCTACTGCCCAGGAAGGTCCGAAGCCCGAGTTTGAATTGACTGTGCCGAAAGCCAAGGCCACAGAAGTCTTTTCAGATGATTGGGATGGTCCGATTATGCAACAGTTATTCGGGGAAGAGGTCCAGGTGCCAGACCTGATTGATTTCAGCTCAGTCAAAGAGATGGTAGCAATGATCTAGGAAGGAGGACAGAAACAATGCAATTCCCGAGTCATGAGGCCACTAACAGCAACGCCATTAAAGAATCGGGAAACTCTCTCAGGCCCGTCCGTGACCAAAGGAGAAATGATCACCAAGCCTGGATTGGTCCCCCGTCCCTTTGTGTCAATCTAGGTAGAGTCTTCCGAGTCCCTCAATGTCAAGATCAAGTCTCTAGAGTCGTCCGACGGCCTTACGCCTGAAGACTACGAGTCTGTAGCAAATGCTGTACTTCCTTTCGTTCTTAATGAAATGACGAACCTTTCTGAGTACCCCTTTGATTGCCACTTTAACTAATGATAAATTAATTAATAATTAAAAAAAAACATTTAATAATAATTCATTAGATAAAGAAGCAGACACATTAAATAAACAAAAAAAAAAGAGAACAAAAATCTTTAAGCAGGTTGTTCGGGAAGAGGAAAATCGAGCCCAAGCTGCCGAAAGGATTTTGACAAGTGTGAATCTGGGAACTGCGGAAGAGCCTAAAGAGACGCAGATTGGTAGTTTCTTCGGAGGAACTGAAAAGGATGCCCTACAAAATCCTACAAGGTCCTCAACTCAAAGAAAGTAGCCCTTTTCATCAAAGGGAACATCATATGCAGATACGGGTTGCCAGCCGAAATCATCTCAGATAATGGAGCCCACTTCGAAGGGGAATGCGACAAGCTGCTGGCAGAATTCAGAATAACCCGTCACAAGTCATCCCCTATAGGCCCCAAACCAACGGAGCCGTTGAAGCAGCAAACAAGACCGTAGAAAACATCATCCGGAAAATGGCTGTCCGAGGACGAGATTGGCCCGAGAAGCTACACCTGGCACTCTGGGGCTACAGAACATCCGTTAGAACGGCAACCGGGGAAACACCATTTGCTCTTACTTACGGAATGGAAGTAGTACTCCCAATCGAGCTAGAAATCCCCTCACTCTGTGTGCTGTTGGAAAGTCAGATCAATGAGGTCGAATAGCTCCAAAGTCGCCATGATGAATTGGCCCTGCTAGATGAACGCCGATTGAAAGCAATGGAACATATCCGAGCTTACCAAGGGAGAATGGACAGAGCCTTCGACAAGAAAGTGAAGCATCGGGAGATTAGGGAAGGTGATCTCGTTTTGAAAGAGAAGCCCCCAGTCCGTATCAACCCGCTTGGTAAATGGGAGCCTGTCTGGGTCGGGCCATACATCGTCCAGAAGATCTTCTCCGGAGGAGCCATGCAACTCACAGACCTCGACAGGAATCCTTTTGTACACCCAGTTGTGATGATGTTGCCATTCGCGGGAAAAATTCGATTTTTGCGTTTCTTTGAAAAACCAAATAAAACCGGAAAACGGAGTCGCCACGCCATTTTAATTTTGAAGGCCAAAACTTTGAAAAAAGCCCGAGATCAGAGATTTAGGTTCGGAGGTCATGTTACGCGTCGGGAAGGACGTTAGTGTGCACCCGACGCGCCTCGTAAAAACGAGTCTTCCAAGCTGAAAATCATTTGTGTGTGTGTGTGTGTGTGTGTTTTGGCCAAAATAAGTTGAAACTCAGAAAAGTAAAAATTGGGATATCTTTTTAAGACTTTAAACTGATCCCATGATTTTTTGGAAGATTTTTGGATTGAGATTTGGTACTCAAAAGACCTTTTGAAGTTGAGAGCCATTTCTGCCAGAATGAAAAAGGCAGTGGACCTTTGATTTTAAAAGGGATTCAAGGGTCTTAAAACTTCATAATCTGGATAAACTCAGAGAATGAAAGTTGTTCTAGACACCTTAAATAAAGTTTGTGCGAAGGAATTTTCCATTTTGGAGAAGATTTGATGGGTCAAAACCTTCTGGAAACCTCAGATATGAGATCTGGATTCCCAGAAGCTGATGAACTAGCCTCTGAAAGAAAATTTGAAAAGAGGAGTTTTACTCACCCAAAAAAATAAAGTAAAAATATGTCTGGAAAGCTTTGGATGTTGGCTACAAAAAGTGTTTTGTAGTAAATACCAAATTCCAAGTTCATCTGTGTCCAAAAATTAAGACCATGGACTAAGGTCTGAGAAAATTGCTACTGGACAGCAACTTCTCAAGAAAGAAAATATGATTTTAAGGGGGGTTTTGCATCCATGCTTGTCCCCATTTCCCTAGGTTTTGATTAGTGATCACTAGACATTTTAGTGGTGAATCAACTATACCAAACCATCCTTGGGGTACATTAGGACTAAGCATTTCATTTGCTTGGGAAGGGGAATTTTATCCTTTGAAATCAAGATTTTATGCTTGAAAATGGTTTTTAGGGTTTTGAAAATGAGTTTTCTTTGCAAGAAAGTAAGAAAGCTTAAAAATAATTTTGATCTTTGTAGAAGATCATCCATGGAGATGGTCTTCCATGGTGATCTTCTTAGATCTAGAGCAAGAAGATGAAAGAACTACATTTTGTAGTTTGAAGATGCATGCATGGTTGAGATTTAGGGTTAGGAGGAGGAGGGTTTACCAATCTTCCTTGTGTTCTTGAGTGTTTGGCTTGAGTGTATGAGTGTTTAGGGATTTAATATGAGAGTGAGTGGATGAATATGAGTTGGGAAAGATTGGAGAGAAAAAGGTGACAATTCTTGAAGAATTCTCACTTTGTTTTCTCTCTATATTTCGCCCAGAGGTTCGGTGCAAAATGTGTTCTTCCTCCTTATTTTTGTACCGGAGGGCTCAATTTATAGCCCTCTGAAAATAGCAAAGATGTCCGCGCGGATGGATCGATGGCGTGCCTGTTCATTAATTGCGGCTTCGGCTTTGGACACAAGGAATAATCTTTTCAAAATTCAAATTGACCGGCCAGTTTTATGTTTCCAAAGCATTTCTATTTGTGGTTTTATTCTTTTGTTTTTCTTTTTAAGATTCTTTTTAAGGTTTAACCTTAAATAACAATGCCCATTTTACCCTCACTTTGTTAGAAATGTTAGGATAGTTAGGAATTGTTAGAAATGTTATAACTTTCGTTAATTTTCTAACGAAAATTCTAACAAGCTCAAATTGGAGCACTTACAGTAGCCCCTCGGCGACGGCGCTTTCGAAGGAAGCGGGGTCGTCGATAAGAGTAAGGCTCCATATTTGGCAGGATGATCGAGTGATCGGGTGGCTGAACCTAGCGATAGGCTATCTACGTATCCCGAATGGGAATCAAGCCAGTCGTAGTTCGGGTCTTTGACCCTGGAGATGATGGCGTTTTAGGTGCCTCGAACCTGATGAGCGAGTTCTTTACTGGCCAAACACGTCTAAGCATCTGGAAAGAAACTCTGCTGGGGATAAGAGATGACCATTTTTGGTCTGATGGCTATCCGCTCTGCTGGGGATTTTTGTGATTTATCATTTTTCTAGTGATAGCGTCTTAGGTGCCTCAAACCTTGAAGATGGCGTTTTAGGTGCCTCGAACCTTGGAGATGGCGTTTTAGGTGCCTCGAACCTTGGAGATGGCGTTTTAGGTGCCTCGGACCTTGGAGATGGCTTTTTAGGTGCCTCGGACCTTGGAGATGGCGTTTTAGGTGCCTCGAACCTTGATTTGAAATGGCCTTTCGGTGGACTTCGTCTGCTGCCGAAGGAGAGGGTGACCGTTTTGGTCGAGGGGCTGGACCTAATGTGAGCTACCTACGTATCCCTAGTGGGAATCAAGCCCTTTCGTAGTTCGAGTACTACTCGAGATCTCGCCGGCTTTTGGGATTCCGTTAACTTTCTTTGGGGATTTCGTTAGCCTTTCTTTGGGGAAAATCGGACGTATTCGTGCAGGAAATCGGTCTTACGTTTGGCTAGTTGGATGATTTTGATGAAAGATGCGGGATCCGTTATTTTTCTCGGGGCACTCGGTCTTACGTTTGACTGCCGGGGAAGATTTTGATGAAAGATACGGGATCTCGTTATCTTTCTCGGGGCACTCGGTCTTACGTTTGACTGTCGGGGGTAATTTTGATGAAAGATACGGGATCTCGTTATCTTTCTCGGGGCACTCGGTCTTACGTTTGACTTAGGGGTAATTTTGATGAAAGATACGGGATCTCGTTATCTTTCTCGGGGCACTCGGTCTTACGTTTGGCCGGGGTAATTTTGATGAAAGATACGGGATCTCGTTATCTTTCTCGGGGCACTCGGTCTTACGTTTGGCTTAGGGGTAATTTTGATGAAAGATCACGGGATCTCGTTATCTTTCTCGGGGCACTCGGTCTTACGTTTGACTGCCAGGGGTAATTTTGATGAAAGATACGGGATCTCGTTATCTTTCTCGGGGCACTCGGTCTTACGTTTGACTTAGGGGTAATTTTGATGAAAGATACGGGATCTCGTTATCTTTCTCGGGGCACTCGGTCTTACGTTTGGCTAGGGGGGTAATTTTGATGAAAGATACGGGATCTCGTTATCTTTCTCGGGGCACTCGGTCTTACGTTTGGCTAGGGGGTAATTTTGATGAAAGATACGGGATCTCGTTATCTTTCTCGGGAGCCTTCGGTCTTACGTTTGGCTTTATAGGGGTAGATTTTGATGAAAGATCACGGGATCTCGTTATCTTTCTCGGGGCACTCGGTCTTACGTTTGTGCAGGGGTAATTTTGATGAAAGATACGGGATCTCGTTATCTTTCTCGGGGCACTCGGTCTTACGTTTGGCTTAGGGAGGGGTAATTTTGATGAAAGATACGGGATCTCGTTATCTTTCTCGGGGCACTCGGTCTTACGTTTGACTACTTAGGGGTAATTTTGATGAAAGATACGGGATCTCGTTATCTTTCTCGGGGCACTCGGTCTTACGTTTTGCTTAGGGGTAATTTTGATGAAAGATACGGGATCTCGTTATCTTTCTCGGGGCACTCGGTCTTACGTTTGGCTGCTTAGGGGTAATTTTGATGAAAGATACGGGATCTCGTTATCTTTCTCGGGGCACTCGGTCTTACGTTTGGCTTATAGGAGGTGATTTTGATGAAAGATACGGGATCTCGTTATCTTTCTCGGGGCACTTCGGTCTTACGTTTCTAGCAGGGTAATTTTGATGAAAGATACGGGATCTCGTTATCTTTCTCGGGGCACTCGGTCTTACGTTTGGCTATAGGGGTAATTTTGATGAAAGATACGGATCTCGTTATCTTTCTCGGGGCACTCGGTCTTACGTTTGGCTAGCAAGGGAGATTTTGATGAAAGATACGGGATCTCGTTATCTTTCTCGGGGCAACTGATTCTTACGTTTGCTAGGGGTAATTTTGATGAAAGATACGGGATCTCGTTATCTTTCTCGGGGCACTCGGTCTTACGTTTCTTTGTAGGGGTAATTTTGATGAAAGATACGGGATCTCGTTATCTTTCTCGGGGCGCTTCGATGCTTACGTTTGGCTAGCAGGGAGGTAATTTTGATGAAAGATACGGGATCTCGTTATCTTTCTCGGGGCACTTCCGGTCTTACGTTTGGCTTTCTTAGGGGTAATTTTGATGAAAGATACGGGATCTCGTTATCTTTCTCGGGGCACTCGGTCTTACGTTTGAGCTAGGGGGTAATTTTGATGAAAGATACGGGATCTCGTTATCTTTCTCGGGGCACTCGGTCTTACGTTTATTGCTTGAGGATGATTTTGATGACAAAGATACGGGATCTCGTTATCTTTCTCGGGGCACTCGGTCTTGGGGAATAGATGCGAGTCACGAAATTTTGCAAAAGATTGATGAAATCCTATCTGGCGCGGATATTTAGGTTTGGCTAGGAGATTGATTTTGATGAAAGATACGCGGGATCTCGTTATCTTTCTCGGGGAAGATCGGTCTTCGTTTGCTACTTGGGAGATTGATTTTGATGAAAGATCTGAGGTTTGTTATCTTTCTCGGGGCACTCGGTCTTCGTTTGAGTAGGGGTAATTTTGAGGAAAGATACGGGATCTCGTTATCTTTCTCGGGGCACTCGGTCTTACGTTTCTGCCCAGGTTGATGATTTTGAAGAAAAACTCAGGGTATCTTGACGACGCCCTTTTCTTCTTCCCCGCATGTTTTTAGGAGAAGATACGAGTTTGATGAAAATTACGGGATCTCATACGTTATCTTTTGGCCCAGCGTTTGACTGCTTAGGGGATGATTTTGATGAAAAGATACGGGATCTCGTTATCTTTCTCGGGGCTTTTCGGTCTTACGTTTGGCTAGGGGTAATTTTGATGAAAGATACGGGAAGGCGCTTTTCAAGGGCCGAGGCACCTGGTCTTACGTTTCTAGCGGGAAGAATACGGGATCTCGTTATCTTTCTCGGGGAGTCTGAGGAGAGCGTGCTTAGGGAAGATTTTCTTGATGAGTGACAATGACTTTGAATTACGAGTATGAAATTTTAAGGGGCAAAGGGTCATTTTGACCCTTGCAATCTGTCCGCGGAGAGGGATGGAAAGTCGGGGGTATTAATTAGGGGCGCCTCTCTTCCCAGTTTTGCCCATTTCGAGCGATCCGTATACTTTGTCCAAAAAAAAGCTTCAAAATTGTTCCGAATTTCTTCGATTTTGAGCAATGGAACAGGAGGCGCTTTTCAAGGCCAAGGACGTGGCCGTAGCGGAGAGAGCGATTGGGCTCGTCCAGGATGAGGAGGCATTACAATCTTTCGCAATCGGTTGAGGAGGAGCATTACCGTGCTTGGCAACATTGGGCTTCGGATACAGGTCTTGATGTTCTTGGCTTTGAATCTTGATTTTGATGCTTTGCATGTTGTAATAGTATATGAGTAACCCAAAATGTGCATTTTGCTTGGGAAAAAGAATTGGCATTTTTGCCACATTTTTTTTTCGAAAATTACATGTGAAAATTCGAAGAATTGTGATTTTTTGAAATTGAATATTGCATGTTCTGATGATGATGATTTTTTTGAAATTGAATTTTGATATTGATGAATGATGATGCGATGCATGCATTTTTGTTTGAAAGAATGGGCATTTTGCCAATATGAGATGTATGTATGTTTAGGATTTTTTTTTGAAAAGTGGGGCGGATTTTTCCTCCGTTGCATGTAAGATGGATGATATGCATGTATGCAAATTTTTTTTTTTTTTTGAGATGATGGATGATATGCATATTATTTTATGAAAATGGGACGGAGGTTTTTACTTGAAGTAGGAATGCACCTTCTTTTTTTTTTTTGATGAATGCATTGGGACTTCTTGAAAATTGTTTTCTTTCATGCGAGAAAAATGGGGCTATGCTCATTGTATCTTTGTTATCTTTGTCGAAATTTTTTTTTAAATGCATGTGTATGCTTTCTCTTTTTTTTTTGTAAATGCAAATGCAAAATTTTTTTTTTTTGACATTTTCTCTCTCTTTTTTTTTTCTTTTACAGGGCGGAAACCGTTTTGTAACGGAGGCGGTGAACAAAATGAAGACTCGAGGATCGGTGGAGTCCGTGATTGACTTGTGGGACCGGCTTCCGGATGCGGGCCGGAGCTGGGCCAGGAGTCCGAGACGGATCGTTGTCGAGACGGGGCTGCGGGAGTTCGTCGAGTGCTTGAGGGGGGCTGGGTCAAGTTCCGGTTCCCTAAGAGCAAGGAGCTTGATGTTTGCTGCGGCGGCCATTGGTGGGGCAGGACGCGACCCACACCTTCCACCTTCCGGGGCGAGGCTACGGTTCGCCCTCCCGACTATCTTGCGATTACGGGCTGTCCTTTAATGGGCGCGGCATTGAGTGGCGGGATGGCTACGACGATCTTCGTCTATGAGCTCTTACAGGATTTTCCCCTATTCCCAAAAGGGGATGGGGATGGAGTATGCCGTGGTCTACGGCAAGATTGTGGAGACCATAGCGAGTTATGAGGGTGGGGAGGAGAGGATAGGCGCCCGATCAGTTGCCGGGGCCTTCTTGTGGTTTTGCTTTCTCGAGCACGGCTCTTTGGACATCTTTGAGGACGGCGGTCTTTGCCTTCTTGAGGTCCTTGGAGGACATGGAGACGGCGGAGATGTCTCGTGGGGAGAGAGCCAGGGCACAGCGGAGCTTTATTTTGCTCTTGATAGGTACGGCCAGGAAGAGGCTGTGAGCTCCTTGTCTTGCTTCGAGTTTGCCTGGAGGTATAAGCTCTCTTTTTGCTTTCCCTCTCTCTTTTTTTTTTTGAGCACACACTTTTATTTTCTTGACTGGATTGATTGGATTTTTACCTTTCGCGAGGTATGGGCGTTGGAGGTTTTCCGCGTCACGGTGTGGCGGCAGTGGCCGGCGGGTGCGTCGGGCGTATCCAAGCCCATGCGAGTCTTGGTCAAGCATGCCGGGAGAAGATAAGCTCCGGGGCGTACGACTCTCAGTACGCGGATTGCCTTCCTTTGACGGAGGCCGAGACGGATGAGGGGATGATATTCTTCCCACAGGATCGCTTTGAGTAAGCGCAGCTGAAGAGGCGGCGAGATGCGGGACCGGTGCGGCGGAGGATTTTGAGGGTCGACTGCGATGCATATTATGCGGGAGAGAGGGTGACGCGCCGGCATGGCGTGAACTCGCCTTTGAGGACACCGGTGGAGCCTCCCGCCGATATGATGCACCGAGCGATCGGTCCGTGACTGGGATGATTAATGAGCGAGGCCGGCACTTCTCGGACTTCGTGGCGATTGAGCCGTATGCGACATTCGTCTTGAGGAGGCTGAGGATGCCTCGGGTTTTGGATAGGGAGGGGCTTGGGATCCGCGGTACCCTCGGACGGATTTTCCTATATCCAGGATGGGGTCCGATTGAGGTGCGGATCCCTCGGCCGAGCGACTTCCACGAGCTTTCCGGCCTCGTCAGGGTATGAAGGTATGGTTTCACCTTTTCCCCTTCTTTTCTTTCCTTTGTTTCATCATCTTTAGCATCACCTCTTTTTTTTTGACGCTTTTGCTTTTGTGCGGTTTTCGGAGGTGAGTCGTCGAGAAGGCGACGAAGCAAGTGATCGGGGCAAGAGATTCATCGGGAGGATGGTCGCTTGCGGGGCTCCTCGAGGCTAGAGCGAGGCGACCGCGGCCGGCGCACAGTCGAGACGGGAGGCTTCCCCTATTCGCTCGGAGACTTCTTCGAGAGACTCCTTTGTCTCCTCTCCTTGATCCTGCGCGGTGCGCCTTCGGATCACGTCATTCTCGGGGATCCGCACGGGCGGGGACACGTTTGGCGGCATGGCGGGTCGTCTTCGTACGTGCGGGAGTCGACGCCTTCACCTTCGGGATACGACTTTTTCGCAGATCTCGGCTTGCCCTATCGAGAGCGTCTTGGGTTGGTCTGACGAGCCTCTCTGGAGACGAGGGACGGTTACGAGCCCGAGATTTTCGGGGCTCTGAGGAGCGGGCCCGAGTCGCAAGAGGGCGGGGAGACATCGGGCTTTGGAGACTCAGATTGATTTTTTTGATTTTTGAGATTTGAGATTTAGATTTGTACAGATTATGCACATTTTTTTTTTTTTTTGGATGTAATAATTTAGGATTTTATTTATGTTTGTTTGTTTTTTTTTTTATGCACACTCTATTTTTTGGAATGTAATAATTTAGGATTTTATTTTATGAATGCAATGCAATATGAATGCAGTGTTGCATGAGCCTTGGTTTTTTGCAAGGGTGTTTGGTATATGGGTGGTTTGGGGAGGGTTTTGCACAAGTTTCGAGCAACAGGGACGGAATATTCCTCTTTTGGTGTAGCGGCTTGGGTATTTGCAGATTTTTTTGGAAAGCAATCCCATCCGCGCGGATAGGGCGATTTCGACAGTGTCCTTTAATTTTGGTTCGAGACCTGGTCTTGCTTTATTTCAAATTCAAATATCCTCTTCAACCTCCGGTCCAAACGGCCATTTTCGGGAGAAAGAGAGAAAAACCATGGAAATGGCCAAAAATTCTCCAAAATTGTCCAAAAAGAAAGGCAAATGTTGTTCTTTGAAAAGTTCAAGGAGTGGTGTAGGGAGATCATGCATGAGAGAAGATCATTCTTTGAAGAAAGGTACAAGATACGATGCTTGTGGTCTCTCGAAGAATTGGTTCCGGATTATGACCTCTTAAGAGCTTCTTCTTCGTTTTGGGATACTAGAAGGCATGTCTTTTGCCTTTCCTTCAACGAGATTGTTCCGGCGTGGAAGAATTTCGGGCCTTGCTTGGAGGTCGGAGGTGGAAGAGATAGCGGTCCCTTTGCCGGAGGAGCTTCTTTTGTTGACGGTGTGCGTCCTCCTTCATCTTTCCCCGGAGGAAAGCGCAAGGTATGATCCGCGGTCCGATCATTTCGATATTTCGGTCTTCCCGACAGATTTAGGGGCCTAGGCTTGGTGGATGATGCCTATTGGGATGCCTTTGCACTTTGTATGTTTGGCACCACTGTTCATGGTCTATTCCTTTGGGATGCGCCATCGGTCTTTCTTTGGATGTTGTCGTTCCTTTGTCGCACAGGCGAGAGATGTCGTTCCTTTGATTCTTGGGGAGACTTTTCATGCTCTCGACGGATTAGCTACGGACGGCGGTATATGCGCGGGGGCGGCCCGTTCCTCTTGACCACAGTGGGCGATGGAGCGTTTGGGGTTCTTCGGAAACCTACGATATGATCGGGCCTTGGACTTTTGCCGGGAGAGGTGTTGATGTAGATTTTGATGATCGGGGCTCGTGGGAGCGTTGGATGGCGGGTCGCCCGGGCCAGAAGATATCGAGATGGTTGGTGCCTCATTGGCGGGTGGAGACTCGCGAGTGCTTCGGGACGGGTCCCGTGGTTATGCTTAGGGGCTTTCTCGGTCCGGTTTCTACATTCGGCTCTGGTCCTGAGGCGGTTTGGCTTGGAGCGAGGTTCCTTTGGAGGGCTTTGATGATGTAGCCACCGGGGTGGTGGCTCCTGTTTCCATGGATGATCCCTCGGTGTTTCCATTTCTTTCCCGAGCATGGAGGTATGATGCCTTTCCTCCTCGGGTCATTCTCGGGCGTCAGAGACCGGTGTTCTTGACCACTTGGTACACTGGATTGGTATGAGAGGCATGCAGGAGAGACTCGGGTGGCTATTTTGAGACGGCGTGAGGCCATTGTGGGTGCGGAGGACAGGCTGTTTACGAGAGGAGGAGGGCCGAGGCGAGGCCAACCCTCGTGACGGGAGGCGGAGACGGCGCGGCGATTATGAGGCTTACGTCGAGAGACGGGAGAGGAGGGCTCCTATGCTACCGGCTAGGTTACGGGAGATGAGGGATGACGCTAGGGCTACTAAGGCCACGACGAGGCCGGTTTGATAGACCCTGTTCCTATACCGAGCTTGGTAGGAGGAATACCGACATTTTCCGGTTCGAAGAGAAAGACTCGGAGGGGAAGAAGAAGGGAGAGGCCGATGCGAGTGGCTTGGAGTGACTACGAGGTTTCCAAGTATCCCTTTCTTGCCATGACGAGACACATTAGTTTGATTATGTATCTTAGTTTTCTTTTAGCGAGGTTGCCGGTTGTAGGAATGAATCGGGCTTAGACTCATCAAAGAGCTTTTAACTTGTAATGAATATTTGAATTGCTTTAGAGTTTTTCGAGACAGCTTTCATGGTACGATCAATTGTATTGATGCCAAAGTATGGCTTTTATTTGTGCTTTAGACCGAACCGTTTCATTTGCCCTACGTTCCCCTCATTTTGAGGAGCTCGGGTCTTCGTAGTTCAACTGGTGAACTCTTTTTTTTTTTTGTTTTTTGTTTTTTTGGTGCAACCTGTTTTTACCTAGGCCGCCCTTTTCGGGTTTCTAACCTAGTTGGGTATTACTCTTTTAGCACTCTTTTTTTTTTTTTTTTTTTTTTTTTTTTTTTGGTGCAACCACATTTTTTACCTAGGCGCCCTTTTCGGGTTTCTAACCTAGTTGGGTATTACTCTTTTTAGCACTCTTTTTTTTTGTTTTTTTTTTTGTTTTTTTTTTTTTTTTTTGGTGCAACCACTGTTTTTTACCTAGGCCGCCCTTCTCGGGTTTCTAACCTAGTTGGGTATTACTCTTTTAGCACTCTTTTTTTTTTGTTGTTTTTTTTTGTTTTTTTTTTTTGTTTTTTTTTTTTTTACGCGTAGTATCGCGCGGCTTGTCACCATTCCTTTGGGTGTACAAAGGGATTCCGTCGAGGTGCACCCAAGTTGCATGGCTCCTCAGGAGAAGATCTTACGGACGACATATGGCCCGACCCATACGAGGCTCCCATTTGCCGAGAGGGTTGATACGGATTTGGGGGCTTTTCTTTTAGAACGAGATCACCTTCTCGGATCTCCCGATGCTTTACTTTCTTGTCGAAGGCTGCGGCCATTCTTCCTTGGTAGGCTCGGATGTGTTCCATGGCCTTCAATCGGCGTTCGTCTAGTAGGGCCAATTCATCATGGCGACTCTGGAGCCATTCGACCTCGTTGATACGGCTTTCCGGCGGTATACGGAGCGAGGGATTTCCGGCTCGATTGGGAGTACGGCTTCCATTCCGTATGTGAGGGCAAAGGTGTTTCCCCGATTGCCGTTCGGCGTGTTACGCAGCCCGAGTGCCGAGTGTAACTTCTCGGGCCAATCTACGCCTTGGACTGGCCATTTTCCGGATGATATTTTCGAGTCTTGTTTCTTTGCTTCGACGGCTCCGTTGGTTTTGGGGCACATAGGGTGATGACTTGTGACGGGTTATTCGGAATTACGCCGGCAACTTGTCACATTCCCCTTCGAAGTGGGATCCATTATACGAAATGATTTATTGGCAACCCGTATCGGCACATGATGTTTTCTTTGATGAAGAGGGCGACTTTCTTTGAATTGAGGATTTTGTAGGACTTGGCTTCAACCCAGCTTGGTGAAATAATCCACGGCTACCGGGGACGAACTCGTGGCCGTTCTTGCTGATGGTGTGATTTTGCCTATGACATCAATTCCCCAAGTGACGAAAGGCGAGGGTTGTCATGCGGTATAACTCGTGAGGAGGCAAGTGATTAAGATTTGAGTATCGTGACATTTGTCGCGGCTTTTGACAAAGCTGGATGCGATCGGCTTCCATGGTGATCCAAAAATACCCCATTCTCGGTATGATTTGCATCGAGCTCGAGCATTCATGTGAGGGCCGGGTACCACCATGTATTTCTTTCATGAGTTCGGTAGCCTCTTGTTTCTTTGATACATCGCGGGAGGGGGCCTTGATAACGTTTTTGTATAACATGTTTCCCAAAGAACATAATGGGAGGCGAGCCGCTTGAGTGAGAGACTTTTTGCTTTGATTCCTTCTTTATATTCCCCATCTTCGTTTTTGAAAGAGGCCTCGCCATCCTTGAGTGCTTGGTAAATGCGAGTGTACCGGGGATCATTGATCGGTTCGGCTTCCGCTTCAATTTCGAAGCAATAGGCGGGGTTTTCTCTTCTCCCAGGCTACGAATGGTTTAACAGAGACTTTCCTTCGGGTATTTCGACAAGAGAGGCTAGTGTAGCGAGCATCTGCGAACTGTTTCGGTCTCTTGGCGAGGTAATGAAAGGCTGATTTCTTTGAATTGAGTTACTAACTCTTCCATGTAAGCATGATACTTACGCAAACCCGGATCCACGGTCTTCCATTTGTTAGAGACACGATTGATGATGAGGGCGAGTCACCGTACACCTCAATTCCTTGATATTTCTTTCAAGGGCGGCTTCAACCCGGCTATGCAAGCTTCATATTCGGCGGCGTTGTTGGTGACTTCGAAGTTCGGCCTTGCTTGCTATGGGGGTGTGTTCGTCGGTAGGATCGACCGAAGCATTCCTATCCCGTTCCCCCTTTTGTTTGACGCCCCGTCGAAGAAGAGTTGCCGGCGATTTTCTCCTTCTAGAGCGAAGATTCCATCATCGGGAAATTGAGGTTGAGTCCTCGGGACTCATCACTTGGGAAATCGGCCGGATGTTACGCCATTATGCGTCCTTTTACGGATTTCCTTGAAACATAAGCGATGTCATATTCGGCCAAAAGAACGACCATTTTGCCAATCTCATGGAGATGGAAGGCTTGTCGAACAGATATTTGATGGGGTCTATCCTTGAAACAAGATGTATCGGGTGAGGCTGCATGTAGTGTTTCAACTTTCCCACTACCCGGACCAAACTGCGCAAGTCTTCTCATAGCGAGTAATTGAGTTCGCTTCCTTGGAGCTTTTACGCTACGAAATAGATGGCGTTTTCGACTTTGGAATCTTTTTTCTCTTGAGCTAGCATAGCCCCAATTCTTTGTATCCGTGACAGGTTAGATATAGCAAGAGTGGCTTTTGCCGATGTGGTGGGCGAGAGAATCGGGGGATTCACAAGGTATGCCTTAATACATTCAAAGGCAAGGCGACATTAAGGGTCCATTACGTGTAGGCATTCTTTTTCATCAACTTGAAAGATTGGCTCGCGGATCGAGGTCGGTGATTTACAAAGCGGCTTATGTATTGCGATCTTCCCATGAAGGATTTCACTTACGTCGGTGTCCGTGGTGGCTTCATTTCAACTATCGCCTTGATTTTACGGGGATCTACTTCGATTCCCCGTTACGTCACCATATATCCTAGTACCTTGCCTCGTCTTACACCGAAAGTGCACTTGGGTGGATTCGGTCTCATCTTTGTGGTCTCGGAGGCGGCCGAAGAATTTTCTCAAATCAACAAAGTGCGGCCATCGATCCTCTGGAATGTATTATCATGTCGTCCACATAGACCTCAATTTCTTTGTGGATCATGTCATGGAGCAGTACATGCGCCCTGCAGTACGTAGCCCCGGCATTCTTTAGTCCGAATGGCATGGCCAGGTGTAGCGTATGTGCCCCGAGGGGTTGTGAAGGCTGTTTTGGCTTGATCTTCTTACGCCATTTTGATTTGGTTGTAGCCGGCAAAACCATCGACGAAAGATTTGACTTCGTGGTTGGCCGTGGAATCTACCAAAATGTCGATGTTTGGCGAGGGAAATCGTCTTTTGGGTAGCTTTGTTCAAGTCTCTGAAGTCTACGCGGCATCGGATCTTTCCGTTGGCCTTAGTCACCGTCACTATGTTGGACTGACCATGTTGGGTATTCAATGACCACTGATGAACCACCTTACTGAGCATCTTTTCTATTTCCTCTTTCACTTGTAAGGACCATTCGGGCTTAATTCTTCTTAGCTTCGCTGCGGCTTGACTTCCGGGTCGAGCGGTATTCGGTGCTCAACTATGGAAGGATCGAGGCACGGCATATCTTTATAGGACCATGCGAACACATCCACGAATTCTTTTAGCGGCTCGATTAGGGCAAC
Source organism: Adenophora triphylla var. japonica (assembly GCA_022495995.1). Lineage (NCBI taxonomy): Eukaryota > Viridiplantae > Streptophyta > Magnoliopsida > Asterales > Campanulaceae > Adenophora > Adenophora triphylla. Next base: position 18,644 of record JAFEMH010002189.1, read on the forward strand.
CCTTTCGGTCCCTTCGAAGAAACTACCAATCTGCGTCTCTTTAGGCTCTTCCCGTTCCCAATTCACACTTGTCAAAATCTCTTCGGCGACTTGGGCTCGATTTTCCTCTTTCCGGACAACTTTGCTTAAAGATTTCTTTGATATATTGTTCATTTAATGTGTACGCCTCTTCATCTAGTGAATCGTTATTAAGCTGTTTTTAGATTATTAGTTAATTCATCATTAGTTAAAGTGGCAATTAAGGGATACTCGAAAGGTTCATCATTTCATTGAAGACGAAGGGAATACAACGTTCGCTCTGATTCGTAGTCTTCGGGCGTAAGGCCATCGGACGACTCGAGAGACTCGAACTTCAACAATGAGAGACTCGGAGGATTTTACAAAGGTTGACACGAAAGGACGGGGGACCAATCCAAGCTTGGTGATCATTTCCTCTTTGGTCGCGGACGGGCCGAGAGAGTTTCCCAATTCTTTAAAGGCATCGGCGTCGGTGGCTTCAAAACCGGGAAAGGCATGGTCTCTGTGCTCCCTCTTCGATCGTTGCTATCATCTCTTTGTACGAACCGTAATCAAGCTGTGTTTGGCATCGAAAGGCGAGCATGTGGATGTAGGGATCTTCCTCAGTGCAGGGACTTCCGTTTCGTCACAATCGGCCGCTCAATCCGGATGTAAGGACGCATTGCGTCTCGGTGAGCTGCTAGAAAAATCTCATGTCCCATACTCGAGCGGAAAGGCTTGGCGAGGTAGTTCGGCAAGGAGGACGTCCCACACGACGTTCATAGATTCGAGCCGAGTGCATCGGTGTTTGCTTGACTTTTATCATGAAAATCTCCTCGCCGGCGAGGCGAAGAATGGGTTTGCGAGAATGCGGCAAATGCAGCGTGATTGAGGACCGGGGACTTGTGTGCACTGTATCATGGCGGCGTTCGGCGTTTCCTTCCGGTGCGACTCCAAGTGTTGGAAATAGCAATTAAATTTGATGAATCGAACTTCTTCGGAGTACGCTTGCTTGAGTGTGTCGACATAGTTGGCATCGCTAGATTCCAAAGGATGCTTTGGCGAGACTTGCCTCTTGAAGGATGTAGCCCGGTGTTTGGCTGTGGGTGTTCTTGGCTATTGTTTCGGCTTCGTTCCCTATGAGGAAAGCTGTCACCCCTTATGACTTCAAGGTCTCCCTGCCGGTTGATGAATTTGACGCATTGGTGGAGAGTGGAGGCTATGGCTTTCATGTGATGCAACGAGGGCGCCACTAGTAGAGAGTTTGTGAACTCGGAGGGGATATCCATTACATGGAACTTTGCGGGCACCATTTGGGTTTCGTACCGAGTTCGAGTCAGCTGTCCCCGAATGGGGACGAGACGAACCGTCGTAGGCTTTGACGATCACGGGTAGATGGGATCACGCGCCTTTCATTTATGCGGAGGGCCCTCATCATGCGAGGGGAAGGACATTTACCGATGATCCATTGTCCACTAATACCCCGAGGAGTGACATGGTGTTGAGCCGAATAGTGATGTACAAAGCTTCATTGTGTTGGGAGACATCTCTTGGCAAATCTTCATCGCAAGGTGATCATACTCCCATATAGGTGAGGATCATAGATTTGGTCCTTGTCTCGGGATGGAGAGTCATCAAGCCGGTCACTTCGTGCCTTTTTCTTGCGAGGCGAGTCTTTGCCGAAGCCCACAGGTTATCTTGATGCCTTTTGTGGCGGTTGCCATCTCTAGTCAACATGTTGATTGAGTGGGAGCGCCCAGGCCAGCGTCGGTTTTCTTCATCGGTGTATATTCGGGAGGCTGGACAAAGCGAACCTTGGGCGACCCGAGGGGTTGGACTTACGTTGCACGGTACTCACGGTATCCGAAGGTCTCAATGCTGTCGTTGGCAAGGCTTTTACGTTCTTTCACCCCTTTTTGCTTTGGGGAAGGCGGCGGAGTAGAGTACATAATAATCAAATCCCCAGATGGCTCCCCGAGCGTTCCCACATTGTTATCACCGGCCTCGAATCTCTCCTTCAATTTTCTTTGGGAGGAAATTTTCTTTTTCTTAGGAGGACGGTCCTCGTGTATCCAGTCTGATAGTCCCTTTCAAGGCAATCGGGACGATCACAAATATCCCACCAAATGTGTTCTACGGCTGGTGGCGGATTTGGGACCTCGGGTTGGCGGTCTTTGGAATGACTTTGAGTGGAACTGGTCCGGGGGATCTGGCTGCTGGACTCATCGGTAGCGAGTGATTGGACTCTGCCGGATAATGAGAGATATTGAGGTCCGGGGAACGGGCACATGTTTGTCTTTCAAGGTAGCCCCGGTCGGTTGGGATATTGTTAAGGTCCCGAAGTGGCGTGTGGCCTCTTCAATCCAGGCTGCATGCATTGCAGCGTTCTTCCGGGACTTTGATGGCTGACCATATTCCTTCAAGCTGTTCCACGATTTTCATCACTCGGGTGATATTTGTGGGATCATCACTTTGAGAGGGGACAGCGACGGTATACCGAACTCTTTCGTCCACGGCTGCTGTTTGGGGGCCGGTTGCCACTGTAAGTCGGCGGGCGGGAGTCCGGCGGTGGAAACATAGGAATCTTGGGGTAGCATCTTGATGTATCCAGGGACTATTAAGAAGAGGAGGAGAACCCTCTTGTCTTTGCGGTAAAAGTGCCATCGGAATTGAGGCGATAGTCAAACCATGACTTGCGACTACCCCAGTGGGTCATCAATTTGAGCCTCATGTCGAAGTCTCATTTGTTCTACCAAGCTGGATCCAATGCTTGCTGTACGAGGGATTTTGGAGGACGGAGCAACGTTATCCCCATCATTACCGGCGATGCGAGACATTACGAAACCCGGAGTTGGAACAAACGGCGAAGGCGATGACGCGCTTGACTCTTCCCAAGTGATCAAACGGTGACCCGGTGCCCCGAAACCAAGCTTTGTGCGGAGGCTGCGGGGAAAGGACACGAAGGTTCGGATGTGCAGGAATGGAAGGAGGGTAGGTGTTTGGGCTTTTGGCTCATGCAACATGCGGTTATTTGTTCACGTTTACTTAAAACATGTTTTATTAACCTAATCGGTTGGAAAAGATTGCTCTTCTTTTTCGCAAACTACTACGATTCTGGATCGGTGGGCCCCGTCACTACGTCTATAAGCCCCTCGTATTCCACTGTATTTCGACCTCCCGGGGTGGACGGCCCGGGCGAGGGTCCTATAGGGCAAGCGGGTCCCACCGACCGAAAGAAAAACGATCCTAAAAGTCGGCGGGTAATCGAGTCTTAACGAGCATTCGATGTAAATTACGGACAAAGGCGGACGTCGAAAGTCAAGATCATGTCCAGGGCTCGACAAAAAGTCGGCATGATTTGGAGCGATAAGCGTCCACGATTGATCTTGACTTGTCGTCGGTTAAGCGTAATTAGGCATGGAATAGTCATTAATCCTTGATGACTCGGTGTCAATGCTTTGGGAGTCGGTGTATAATTTGTGCCGGTCGAGCCGAAGTCAAGGCGCCGGTCAATATCTTGGTCAAAGTCTGCGGCGGAAAACCGGCAGAACTTCGACTGATTAGGGACCCGAAAGATATTGAGTCGGTATGCCGACAAAGGCTTGAAAGGAAAGGTCTATACATGGACAGGGCATGACACAGACCAGACTAAAAACCAACCGGGTCTCGGACAAAGTGTGTCACGGACAAGTGCATGGTCGACACGAGGCTCCATGGGATGTTTGGGTAGTCCTGTGCTCATCCGAGAGGCGTAATAAGACCAAACGGACCGCGACAAGGATTTCCCCGGGTTAAGGACGTAGTGTGCAGTGTACGGTCACGTGCGCGTAGTGTGCAAGCAGTCTATATTCTTTTTCTGAGTAAAATAGAGATTTTTTTATGTGTCTTAAAAAATATGATGCATGATTTTTTTTGGAAATTTTCTTTTTTTTTTTGAAAATCCTTTTTTTTTTGAAATTTTTTTTTTGATTTTTTTTTTATGAGCACATAAGCACGTAAGCACGGAAATTCCGACAGTTAGGGACATTATTCCGACAGTCAAAATTTTGACTTTCTCCAAGGCGGCCAAAACAACATGAAAACTGTGCAAAAATTAACACACACGCAAAAAATGATTTTCAAAGCCGGGACGGAAGCTTGACCCTCAAAAGCTTTTTTTTTTGAAAACGGTGATACCGGTACGTGGGATTGTTAGACCACAATTTATCCCCGACTCGTGTTAGGAGGCGATAACGGGAAATTTAGTGGTTTCCACCAATATACCAAATACCATTTTTTTTTTAAAAAAGCTTATTCCCAGTGAGTCGCCCTTTGTGATGATGTTGCCATTCGCGGGAAAAATTCGATTTTTGCGTTTCTTTGAAAAACCAAATAAAACCGGAAAAACGGAGTCGCCACGCCATTTTAATTTTGAAGGCCAAAACTTTGAAAAAAGCCCGAGATCAGAGATTTAGGTTCGGAGGTCATGTTACGCGTCGGGAAGGACGTTAGTGTGCACCCGACGCGCCTCGTAAAACGAGTCTTCCAAGCTGAAAATCATTTGTGTGTGTGTGTGTGTGTGTGTTTTGGCCAAAATAAGTTGAAACTCAGAAAAGTAAAAATTGGGATATCTTTTTAAGACTTTAAACTGATCCCATGATTTTTTGGAAGATTTTTGGATTGAGATTTGGTACTCAAAAGACCTTTTGAAGTTGAGAGCCATTTCTGCCAGAATGAAAAAGGCAGTGGACCTTTGATTTTAAAAGGGATTCAAGGGTCTTAAAACTTCATAATCTGGATAAACTCAGAGAATGAAAGTTGTTCTAGACACCTTAAATAAAGTTTGTGCGAAGGAATTTCCCATTTTGGATAAGATTTGAGGTCAAAACCTTCTGGAAACCTCAGATATGAGATCTGGATTCCCAGAAGCTGATGAACTAGCCTCTGAAAGAAAATTTGAAAAGAGGAGTTTTACTCACCCAAAAAAATAAAGTAAAAATATGTCTGGAAATCTTTGGATGTTGGCTACAAAAAGTGTTTTGTAGTAAATACCAAATTCCAAGTTCATCTGTGTCCAAAAATTAAGACCATGGACTGAGGTCTGAGAAAATTGCTACTGGACAGCAACTTCTCAAGAAAGAAAATATGATTTTAAGGGGGGTTTTGCATCCATGCTTGTCCCCATTTCCCTAGGTTTTGGTTAGTGATCACTAGACATTTTAGTGGTGAATCAACTATACCAAACCATCCTTGGGGTACATTAGGACTAAGCATTTCATTTGCTTGGGAAGGGGAATTTTATCCTTTGAAATCAAGATTTTATGCTTGAAAATGGTTTTTAGGGTTTTGAAAATGAGTTTTCTTTGCAAGAAAGTAAGAAAGCTTAAAAATAATTTTGATCTTTGTAGAAGATCATCCATGGAAGATGGTCTTCCATGGTGATCTTCTTAGATCTAGAGCAAGAAGATGAAAGAACTACATTTTGTAGTTTGAAGATGCATGCATGGTTGAGATTTAGGGTTAGGAGGAGGAGGGTTTACCAATCTTCCTTGTGTTCTTGAGTGTTTGGCTTGAGTGTATGAGTGTTTAGGGATTTAATATGAGAGTGAGTGGATGAATATGAGTTGGGAAAGATTGGAGAGAAAAAGGTGACAATTCTTGAAGAATTCTCCTTTGTTTTCTCTCTATATTTCGCCAGAGGTTCGGTGCAAAATGTGTTCTTCCTCCTTATTTTTGTATTTGGAGGGCTCAATTTATAGCCCTACGAAAATAGCAAAGATGTCCGCGCGGATGGATCCGATCGCGTGCCTTTGTTCATTAATTGCCGCTTCAGGCTTTGGACACAAGGAATAATCTTTTTCAAAATTCAAATTGACCAGCCAGATTATGTTTCCAGCATTTCTATTTGTGATTTTATTCTTTTGTTTTTCTTTTTAAGATTCTTTTTAAGGTTTAACCTTAAATAACAATGCCCATTTTACCCTCACTTTGTTAGAAATGTTAGGATAGTTAGGAATTGTTAGAAATGTTATAACTTTCGTTAATTTTCTAACGAAAATTCTAACAAGCTCAAATTGGAGCACTTACACCAGTGAATGGTGACAAGCTGCACAAATACTACGCGTAAAACACTCAATCAAAAAAAAAGAAACAAAAGAAAAAAGAGTGCTAAAAGAGTAATAACCAACTAGATTGAAAACCCGAAAAGGGCGGCCTAGGTAAAAAACAGGGTTGCACCAAAAAAAAAAAAAAAAAAAAAAAAAAAAAAAACAAAAAAAAAAAAACAAAAAAAAAAAAAAAAAAAACAAAAAAAAAAAAAAAAAAACAACAAAAAAAAAACCAGGTCGAACTACGGAGACATGTGCCCTTTTGTCTGAAGGGAACCTAGGCAGCCGGAAACGGTTCGGTCTAAAACACAAATAAAAGTCATACTTTGACATCAATACACTGATCAGACCATGAAATCGTCTCGAAAAACTCTAAAGCAATTCACATATTCATTACAGTTAAAAGCTTTTTGATGAGTCTAAGCTCGGTTCATTCCTACAACTGACAACCTGCTAAAAGAAACTAAGATACATAATCAAACTAATGTGTCTGCTACGGCAAGAAAGGGATACTCGGAAAACTCGAGGTCACTCTAAGCCGCTCGTACTGGCATCTCCCCTCTTCTTCCCCCTTCGGGTCTTCTTCCTCTGAAAAGGAAAAATGTCAGTCTTCCTCCTACCAAGCTCCGGTGTAGGGACAGGATCTATCAAGCCAGCCTGTGTCAGGGCCTTAGTAGCCCTAGCGTCATCTCTCATCTCCTGTAGCCTAGCTGGTAACCTGGGAGCCCTCCTCTCCTGTCTCTTGACATAAGCCTCATAATCGGTCACAGTATCTCCGCTCCTGTCGTGAGGGTTGGCCCTCGCCTCGGCCCTCCTCTCCGAAACTGTCCGGTCCTCCGCACCCACAATGGCCTCACGCCGTCTCAAAATAGCCATCTGAGTCTCCCCCAAATGCCTCTCGTACCAATCCAAGAACCAAGTGGTCAGGAACACAGGTCTCGGACGCCTGAGAAGGAAAGACGTCATACCTCCATACTCGGGAAAGAAATGGAAACACCGAAGGATCATCCATAGAAGCAGAAGCCACCACCCTGGTGGCTATATTATCAAAGTCCTCCAAAGGAACCTGCTCCAAGCCGAACTGTCTCAGAACCAAAGCCGGAATGTAAAAGCTGGACTGAGAAAGCTCCGGAAGCATAACCACGGGAGATCCATCCTGAAGTACTCTCCGAGTATCCACTCGCCAATGAGGCACCGACCATCTGATATCTTCAGTCTGGCGACCAGCCATCCATCGCTCCCACGAGCCCTGATCATCAAAATCCACCAAAACCCCTCTCCTGGCAAATGTCCAAGGCTTGATCATATCAGAAGTTTCCCGAAGAACCCCCAGGCGCTCCATCACAAAGTCAAGAGAAACGGGCTGCCCCCGTGCATATACCGCCTCCCGGTAGCCAGCCTGTCGAGAGCATGAAAAGTCTCTCCCAAGATCAAGGGTACAACATCTCTGCCCAAGCGACAGTGAACAACTACATCTAACAGAGCCCGATGACAAATCCCAAAGGAATAAACCATGAACAAGGTACCAAACATGCAAAGCGCAAAAGCATCCCAATAGGCATCATCCACCAAGCCTAAGCCCCTAAGTCTATCAGGAAGACCAGAAATGTCAAAATGATCGGGACTACGAATCATACCTTGTGCTTCCCCCGGAGAAAGATGAAGAAGGTTACACAACCTATCAACAAAAGAAGCCCCTCCGGGCAAAGGAATCCCAATCTCTTCCACCTCGGGACCGCCAAGCAAAGCCCGGAATTCTTCAACGGTCGGAACAACTTCATTGTAAGAAAGGCAAAAGACATGCCTTCTAGTATCCCAAAATGAAGAAGAAGCTCTCAAGAGGTCATAGTCCGGAACCAACTCTTTAAGAGACCACAAGCACTTTACCTTGTACCTCTCTTCGAAAAATGACCTCCTCTCGTGCATAATCTCTCTACACCACTCCTTGAACTTTTCAAAGAACAATATTTGCTTTTCTTTGGACAATTTTAGAGAAAATTTGGACATTTCCATGGTTTTTTGCTTCCCTCCCGAAAATTCCAGTGATTTTGAACTGGAGAAGACGAAGTTTTAGGCATTTATGGACCAAACCAGATCCAACCACCGAAATAAATGAACCATGCCAGATGTCAAACCCATCCGCGTGGATATCCTTGTCACCACCAAATTTTTTTTTTAAACAGTTCAAACTGCTGCACCACGGAGGAATATTTTCATCCCAACTGCTCGAAACCTGTGCAAAAACCTGCCAAAACAGTTCATATACCAGACACTCACACCCTTGCCAAAAAACCCGGGCTCATGCAACTTCGCATTCATACAGCATTGCATTCATGATAAAAAAAATAAAAAATAAGATCCTAAATCATTACATTCCAAAAAAAAAGGAGTGTGCATAAAAAAAAACTGTATCTGTCAAAAAAAAAAATAATAAATAGGTACAGTCTCAGAAATTGGTCTCAGAAGATCGTCAGTCAGAGTCCTCGGTGGCTGGCGCTTTCCCCCGATCCCTCTTGCGGCTCGGGCCTGCCTCCTCAGTAGCCACAAATATCTCGGGCTCAGAATCATCCTCGTCTCCGGAGGAAGGCTCGTCGGACCAACCGGCACACCCTAATACGGCAAGCCAAGATCCGCAAAGAAGTCGTATCCGAACGAAAATGCGTCGGATTCCCGGACGTTCGAAGAAGATCCACCATGATGCCAGACATGTCCCTGTCCATACGGATCCCCGAGAATGATGTGGTCCGAGGGCAACACCACACTGGGATCTATGAGAGGAGAAAGAGGAGTCTCGGAAGAAGGCTCGGAAGGAATAGGGGAAGTCTCCCGCTCGACAGGCGTCGGCTGTGCTCGTCTCCTCCTGCCCTGAGAAGACCCACAAATAACCATGTTCTTGATAAATCTCTTGGCCCCGATCACCTGGTTTGTCAGCTTCTCCACCACCTTGGCCGGGAACTGCACGGAAACAAAAGCGTCAGAGATAATTAAGGCAAAAAAAAATGATGACAGGAAAGAAAGGAAAAGCCAGAAGCAAAAAAAAAAAAAAGGAGAAGGAAAGGCCATACCTTCATATCCGGACGAGGCCGGAAAGCTCGTGGAACCCGATCAGGGACAGGGATCTGTACTCTCAGCCTGACCCCGTCCTGGACATACGAAAAGCTCGATCGAGGGTACCGCACAACCCCCAATCCCTCTCTCTCAAGAACCTGAGGCGTCTTCAGCCTCCACAAGACAAATCGCGAGTACTCCTCGATCGCCACGAACCTCGAGTGGTGCTGGCCACCTCGATACTCTTCCCAGGTCTCCGAGTTCTCACTCGGATGCATCATGTCAGCAGGGGGCTCCACCGGAGCCATAACAGGTGCACCCACTCCATGTTGGCGCGTCACTCTCTCCCCCAGATAATACACGTCACAGGTCAAGCCTCTCAAGATCCTCCGCTCCACGGTCCATCTCTCGGCACCCTTCAACTGCTCCACATCGAAGCGATCCCAGGGGTAAAATATGATCCCCTCATCTGTCTCAGCCCTCGTCAAAGGTAGGCAATCCGAGCACTTGAGGGTCGTGCGCCCCCTAGAACCTTTCTTCTCCCGGGCATACTTGGACCAAGAAAGCATGGTCGGATACGCCCCGATGTACTCCGCCGGCTGCCGCCACATCGTGACGTGAAAAAACTCTAGAGCCCATACCTGCGAAAGAAAAAGGTCAAATCAATTAAGTGCGAGAAAGAATACGTGCTTAAAGAAAAGGGGGAAAGCAAAAAGAAAGCTTGTACCTCCAGATGGAACTCGAAGCACGTCAAAGAGCTGACAGCCTTCCGGCTATATCGATCTAGAGCAAAATACAGCTCTGCCAGCCCTGCCTCTCCCCAAGATATCTCTCCAGCCATCCCCACGTCCTCCAAGGACCTCAGCAAAGCAAAAACAGCCGTCCCCTCGGCATGTCCAAAAAGCGTGCTCGAAAAAGCAAACCATAAAAAGGCCCTAGCAATCTGCTCAGCGCCTATCCTCTCATCCCCAGCCTCGTAGCTCCCAATACTCTCCACGATCTTCCCGTGGACCACCGCGTACTCCATCCCCATCCCCTTTTTGGGAATAGGGGAAAATCCTAGAAGGGCCTGCAGATCCATATCACTGTAGTCGTCCCTCCACTCAATGCTCCGTCCTTTAAAGGACATGCCCGTAATCGCGGCGTAGTCAGAAGGTGTGACCGTGGCCTCACCCAAGAAGAAATGAAATGTGTGGGTCACGTCCCACCAATGTTGGGACAATGCAAAGATCAGGCCCTTGCTCTTAGGGAACTTGACCAACCCCCTCAAGCACTCGATGAACTCGTACAATCCGGTCTCAATGACGATCTGTCTGGGACTCATCATCGCCCCTCTGCCCAAAACCGGAAGCCGGTCCCACAAATAAATCACAGACTCCACCGATCCCCGAGTCTTCATCTTGTTCAGCTGCTCCTTCACGAAATTGTTTCCGCCCTGCAATAAAAAAAAAAAGAGAGAAACAAAAATGTCAAAAAAAAAAATTCACTTGGCATTTGCATTAAAAAAAAAAACATACACATGCATCATAAACCTAAAGTTTTGCGTAAAATCTGGGCAAAGATAACAAAGATACAACGGACCTAGCCCCATTTTTCTCGCACCAAAGAAAAGAGTTTTTTCAGCAAATACCATTCATTCATACAGAAAGCATGTCAACGGAAGTAAAAACTCCGTCCCATTTTTCATAAAATAGCACAAATAAACAGTTTTTCCACAAATCATTCATTCAATCAACGGAATCAAAAATACGTCCCACTTTTCAAAAAAAAAAAATCCTATTTTTACAAAAATAGCATACATTCATATCATTCATCATTCCATTACAAAAAAAAATAATCCTACAAGAGGCATACATGCATACATTCATGTCCGTCCCGGATTCGGGCGAATTCCTTATCATTTCATATTTCAAAAAAAAAACAAACAAAAAAAAAAGGCAAAATGCCCATTCTTTTCAAACACAATGCATACATGAAATCTCAATTTCAAATGTCAAGAACATTATTTTCAAATTTCAAATCACAATTTTCGAATTTTCAATTTTCAAAAAAAAAAAAAAAGGCGAAAATGCCAATTCTTTTTCCAAACAAAGTGCATATTCGGATTACCCATATACTCATTACAACATGCAAAGCATCAAAATCAAAATCCAAGCCCAAGCACAAAAATTTTCGGATCTTAAAAAAAAAAAAAAATCACCAAAAATCAATTTCAAGCAAGAAATCAACCAAGGAAGTGAAGAGATTCGAACTATACCATTCGGAGACTCGGATCAGTGGCCCAATGTTGCCACGCTTCGGGGTAGGGCTCCTCCGCAATCGATTGCGAAAGTGTGTAGTGCCTCCTCATTCGAACAAGCTCCAATCGTCTCTCCGCGACCGGGCCACGTCCTTGGCCTTGAATAGCTACTTCTGCGTGTTCCATTGCTCGAAAATCAAAGAAAATGGAAGATTTTTGAAGGGTTTTTGGCCAAAAATGGCTTCTCTCCTCGGTTTTCTCTCTCTTCCCTCGAAAAACTGCGGAAAGAACTGGAAAAGGTGAGGAAGAAGAAGGAAGGGCGTTGGCCCTCATTTAAAACCAGTCTGGGAAACATTCCCATCCGCGCGGACCTAAATGAAGGGTCAAAATGACCCTTTTGCCCTTTAAAATTTCAGGACTCTGCAATTTAGTCCTCAACTTAACCAAAGTTAACCAAAGTTAACCCCCTTTCAAAGGAACCCTAACGGCAGTAAAACGTAAGTCCGTTTTCCCCGAGAAAGATAACGGAATCCCGTTTCTTTCATCAAAATCATCAACGGCAGTAAAACGTAAGTCCGATTTCCCCGAGAATGATAACGGAATCCCGTTTCTTTCATCAAAATCATCAACGGCAGTCAAACGTAAGTCCGATTTCTCCGAGAAAGACAACGGAATCCCGTTTCTTTCATCAAAATCATCAACGGCAGTCAAACGTAAGTCCGATTTCTTCGAGAAAGATAACGGAATCCCGTTTCTTTCATCAAAATCATCAACGGCAGTCAAACGTAAGTCCGATTTCTCCGAGAAAGATAACGGAATCCCGTTTCTTTCATCAAAATCATCAACGGCAGTCAAACGTAAGTCCGACTTCTCCGAGAAAGATAACGGAATCCCGTTTCTTTCATCAAAATCATCAACGACTGTCAAACGTAAGTCGGATTTCTCCGAGAAAGACAACGGAATCCCGTTTCTTTCATCAAAATCATCAACGGCAGTCAAACGTAAGTCCGATTTCTCCGAGAAAGATAACGGAATCCCATTTCTTTCATCAAAATCTTCCACGGCTGTCAAACGTAAGTCTGATTTCTCCGAGAAAGATAACGAAATCCCGTTTCTTTCATCAAAATCTTCCACGGCAGTCAAACGTAAGTCCGACTTCTCCGAGAAAGACAACGGAATCCCGTTTCTTTCATCAAAATCATCAACGACAGTAAAATGTAAGTCCGATTCCTCCGAGAAAGATAACGGAATCCCGTTTCTTTCATCAAAATCATCGATGGCAGTAAAACGTAAGTCCGATTTCTCCGAGAAAGATAACGGAATCCCGTTTCTTTCATCAAAATCATCAACGACAGTAAAACGTAAGTCCGATTTCCCCGAGAAAGATAACGGAATTCCGTTTCTTTCATCAAAATCATCAACGGCAGTCAAACGTAAGTCCGATTTCTCCGAGAAAGATAACGGAATCCAGTTTCTTTCATCAAAATCATCAACGACAGTAAAACGTAAGTCCGATTTCTCCAAGAAAGATAACGGAATCCCGTTTCTTTCATCAAAATCATCAACGGCAGTCAAACGTAAGTCCGATTTCCCCAGCAAAAGCTAACAAAATCCCCAGCGAAGCTAACGGAATCCCGTTTCTTTCCTCATCATCATCCCCGGCCGTAAAACGCAAGCCCGATTTTTCTCCAACGAAAGCCAACGAAATCCCGAGCAGCTTTCGAACTACGATTGGCTTGATTCCTCTTAAGGATACGTAGGTAGCCTACCATAGGTCCAGCCACCCGACCAAAATGGTCACCCTCTCCTTCGGCAGCAGACGAATGAAGTCCACCGAAGGACCATCCATCCCAAACCATTAAGGGAAAACATTTCAAATCAAGGTCCGAGGCACCTAAAAAGCCATCATCATCAAGGTTTGAGGCACCTAAAATGCTATCATCACCAAAGGTCCGAGGCACCTAAAACGCCATCATCTTTAAGGTCCGAGGCACCTAAAACGCCATCATTACCAGGTTGACGCCTCAAAATAGTCATTCCAGGGTCAAAGACCCGAACTACGACTGGCTTGATTCCTCTTAAGGATACGTAGGTAGCCTATCATTAGGTTCAGCCATCAGACCGAAAATGGTCACTCCTATCCCCAGCAGAGCGGATATACAACTTCAGCCATGAGACCGAAAATGGTCACTCCTATCCCCAGCAGAGCGGATATACAACTTCAACCATCAGATCCAAAATGGTCATCTCTTATCCCCAGCAGAGCGGATATACAACTTCAACCATCAAACCAAAATGGTCATCACTTATCCCCAGCAGAGTTTCTCTCAGCAATCGACTGCAGAACTCGCTCACCAGGTTGACATCCTAAAACAGTCATTCCAGGGTCAAAGACCCGAACTACGGCCGGCTTGATTCCCCATTCGGGATACGTAGGTAGCCTATCCCTAGGTCCAGCCACTCGATCACTTGTTTATCCTGTCAAATATGGAGCCTTACTCTTACCGACGACCCCGCTTCCTTCGAAAGCGCCGTCGCCGAGGGGCTACTGTAAGTGCTCCAATTTGAGTTGTTAGTATTTTCGTTAGAAAATTAACGAAAGTTTTAGCATTTCTAACATTTCTAACATTTCTAACATTCCTAACATTCCTAACAAAGTGAGGGTAGATTGGGGATTGCCATTTAAAGATAAACCATGGAAAAGAATCAAAAAAGCAAAAGAAATGGTCAAAAACCCGAAATAGAAGTGGCTGGGACATTTTCTGGTTGCTTAATTTGAATTTTATTCTTCCTGTCCAAAGCCTGGAGCAGCATTTAATGAACAGTGCACGCTTACAGAGTCATCCGCGCGGATAGGTTTGTAATTTCAGAGTGCCTATAAATTGAGGCCTTCAGTCACAGAAATAAAGGAGGAACAACACATTTTACAACTGCACCTTGGCGAAAAATAGGGAGAAAACAGTGGGAATTCACTTGAATTGCCACCATTTTCTCTTGAATCTTTCCCAAATCCCACTCACTCAAAACACTTTCAAATCACTCTCATACATACACTAACCCAAGCTCAAATCACCCCTTAGGAGGAGGATTAGAGAGAAAACATAGAGGACTTCATTGTTATCTACTTGTTTTCTCTTTGACCAACTCTAATCACAAGCCCTAAACACATTCAAACCCTAAACACATTCAAGCCTTGAATCCATTCAAATACAAAACACAAAGAAGATAGGTATAACCTCCTTCTCCTCACCCTAAAATTCTTTCATCCATGCATGCATTTTCAAACTCCAAAATGTAGTTTGTTCATCTTCTTGCCCTAGATCCAAGAGGATCACCATGGAAGTTCATCTCCATGGATGATCCTCTACAAGGATCAACATTACTTTCAAAGTATTTTTACTTACTTGCAAACATGTTTTCAAAACCCTAAAAATCATTTTCATACATCAAATCTTCATTTTCAAGGATAAAATTCCCCTTCCCAAGCAAATGAAATGCTTAAGTCCTAATGTACCCTAAGGATGGCTTGATATAGTAGATCACCACTAAAATGTCTAGTGACTACTAATCAAATCCTAAGGAAATGGGGACAAGCATGGATGCCAAACCCCCTTTAAAATCATGTTTTTCTTCAAGAGGAAGTTGCTGTCCAGTAGCCTTTCTCTAAGACCTCTGTCCATGGTCTAATTTTTTGGACATACAGAAACTTGGAATTTGGTGTTGACTACAAAACACTTTTTGTATCCAACATCCAGAGATTTCCAGACATATTTTTACTTTATTTTTTACGTGAGTAAAACTCCCTTTTTCAAATTTTCTTTCAAAGGTCAGTTCATCAGTCTCTGGAAGTCCAGATTTCATATCTGAGATTTCCAGAAGGTTTTGGTCCACCAAATCACCTTCAAATAGGAAAGTTCTTTTACAGAAACCTTATTTAAGGTGTTTTGAACAACTTTCATTCTCGGACTTTCCCCAGATTCTGAGATTTTTATGCCCTTAAACCCATTTTAAAATAAAGTGTCCACTGCCTTTTTCATTCTGGCAGAAATATTTTTCAACTTCAAAAAATCTTTTGAGTCCCAAAACTCAATCCAAAAATCATACCAAAAATCATGGGATTTTTTCAAAGTCTAATAAAGAGTTCCCAATTTTTACTTTTCAGTTTCAACTTATTTTGGCCAAAACACACACATACACACACACACACAAATGGTTTTTAAGCTTGGAAGAATCGTTTTACGAGGCATTCCGGGTGAACACTAACGTTCTTCCCGGCGTGTAACGTGACCTCCGAACCCAAATCTCTAATCTTGGGAATTTTTCAAAGTTTTGGCCCTTAAAACAAAAATGGCGTGGCGACTCAGTTTGATTTTCAAAAAAAAAAAAAATCGTGTGGCATCATCACAACCACGAGTGAAATGAACAAGGTCACGACTCGTGCTCATAGGCACGAGTCGTGCCTCAACACTAGAGCCACGGTTTTGCAGCAAACAGCAGCAAAACAATAGCAACAACAACAACAGTTCCCAGGCTTTACATCAGCTACTGCAAGCACCAATATTCAGCAATCTAACACCTATCTTGGACCACTACATACTCCCTCTATCACTAATAACACATGTATAGCCACTCCCAAATTCAATTCCAACCCTTTCTATCACCCTTTGTCAAGTTGATCAACACCAACTTAGTTGTTTCCAATTTCAAAGACCAAGTTAATGATGCTACCTTTACAAACTGATCCATATGTTAGTCAAATATATGTTTAGATTTAGAATTGCTTAATCCCAATCATAACAAGCATTAATGTGGACCCCTAATTTAATTAGATCAAATAGAATTTTTCTATGTATGTTAGGTTCCCTTAGTGCATGTGCCAGTATTTTTATTATGTAATTTTCTCAAGCTTTGAAGACTTGAAGACCTGAGAATTTCCACCAAGCATGTGAGTTACCTGTTGAAGCTGTCTTACCGGTTGACCCCTCTAACCGGTATTCATGCCTTACCGACCACCTTACCTTACCTAATAGATATCTTCCTTGCCGGTTAAGGCTTGCTCATCAAGCTTCCCTTGGTTAGCTGATGCATTAATTTCTTCCAACTACCAAGCCATCAACTTTACCTCAAGTTGGTAAAGCAAGCATGCTGACATGACATCTCTGCAACAAATCAGTACCTTCTTAGAGAATGTCAAGTAACCAGTACTCACAGCGCCCAATCTCAGGCATTTAATGCAATGATCTTCTCATTTAATGCCTGCCAGTTCAAGTCATCATCTCAACCTCTTCAAAGACAATGGCTCCTTTTCAAAATTCACTATAAATAGTTTCCTCGGAGCATTGAAGATGGTTGGTGCATTTATGATCCTTGAGAGTGAGCTGCTCTGAACTACCAACCTGAAAATCCCCTAGTTCAAAGCATTCAAAGCAAGTCCCCTCTTTCACTAGACATCACTGTAGGACTTAAACACTGAGCACCTCAATCAATACTGTAGTGTTCCCATATTAGATTACTTATGGAACACATTGATTGATTCACACACAACACCCTAGAGAAATCAGCTCAACTTGTGAGCACATCTCTAGAAAACACCTTGTCTTTATTGTAGCACGATCCTTTAGTGGTCACCTTTATTTTGGCAGCCTTCAATCATTGGCTTGCAACTTGTAATAGGTAGGATCCATTAATACAGTAGTGCACTTTCACAAATCCAAGTTCTGACCAAACTTGGTAGAGGACGTAGCAGTTATTTAACACTGTGAACCTCTTCAAACAATGTGTCACTTCCTTGTGTGTTTGTTTATTTCTTGTTGTGTAGTAGTTACTGGTTGACAATCTCTCAACTGGTTACTACCTATTGACTCAACTTACTGCTTAACTTGTTTGTCTTACTGGAAAATAAAATTTGTCCTTGTTATTGTTGCATGAGTTTTTGACTTACTGGCTGTTAAATTTACATTATCGATTTTATCCGCTGTGCAAAATCAATTTACCGGTTAGCCATTGTATTATTTTAAAGACTAAAAGTTTTCACCAAAAAGTTTTGAACAGGCTATTCACCCTCCCCCCTCTAGCCTGATTCCTACCATTTGGGACCTAACAATTGGTATCAGAGCAAGCAATTTTCAAAAATCATTTTTCCAAGCCTAATCGCTTGAATTGCCAATTCCAAAATGGCAGGAAAAATCATGCAAACATACAACTTGGCAACTGTTCCCATGTTGAATGAAAATGAATTTCCAGTATGGAAAAACATAATCATGCAGTACTTGGATTCAATAGATGATAGGTTAACCACTGTAGTCAGAGATGGTCCAATGACACCCCTAAAAATCAATCTTGCAACTAGAGCACCCAAAACTCCTCTCATGGATCATGCAGATAGAGCTTCTGAACAAGATTTTAAGGTATATGAAACTTATGTACCAAAACCACGTGAAGAGTGGACTGAGGATGATAAACTTTGTGATTCCTTGGACAGAAAAGCTTTGCACATCATAACCTCCGGACTTGATGACAGACTATAGAAACAAGTACAATGCTATGAGACTGCTCAACAAGTGTGGCAGAGTCTACTCAGATACTTTGAAGGAGATCAAGTGGCAAAGGACAACAGACTCTACAAAAGTGTAGCTGAGTTTGAGTCCTTCAAGAAGAATCCAAATGAGACGTTAAAGGAAACGTACGACCGTTTCTGCGAGGTGAGTAATTCTTGTGCATCTTTAGGTAGAGTTTACACTATGAAAGACCTAAACATGAGATTCCTCAATTCTCTTGGAGACTTGTGGCATGTAAAGGTTGCTATTTTAAAAGAATGTCGTGATTTGAACGTTACTCATATCCAGAACATTGTGTCTAGTTTGTTTTTATATGAGGAAGAGCTAAACCGGCTGAGTGGAGTTCAAAAACAATTTAAAAATCTATCTCTGCCAGCTCAGACTGAGATCTTCCTTGGTTCTTCTATGCTTACCAGCTAACCTACTACCAATGACTCTCCCTCAATCTCTCAGCCTCAACCAACTGAAGCCAATACCCCATCTAGTGTGATTTTTGAGGAAGAAGATGAATTTGCCGCCTTTGCTAGAAACTATAGAAAGTTCAAAGAGTTTAAGAGATCCCAACAAACTCACAGCAAATCCTTCCAACCCAAATCCTCATCATTCCAAAGATCTGGGAACTTCCAAAAGAAAGGTCAAACCTCAACCTCAATCGACGGAAAGAATGCCCAAGGTGAGCTTCTGTGTTACAATTGTAGAAAACCCGGCAATTTTGCCTCCAAATGTCCTCAACCAAAGTACGAATTTTTGAGGAAGAAACCATATAAGAAAAACCCTAGATATAAATCTAAGAGCTTAGTTGTCGAGGATGGAACTGAAAAAGCTATGCCAGTTTGGTTCGAAACTGACTCTGAGAATGAGGATGCTAATATAGACGAAGAAGCTTATATTGACCAGACACCCCAACTCCAATGAACACTCATCTTATATTGACCAGACCCCACCTAGGAGATCTCCCTTGACCTACTTTGACGAACCAATTCCTATTTCCAAGTCAGATGAAGGTAACCCTTATAATTTCAAAATTCAGAACATAGGTGGATCTCTTTACGGTCAGTGTAAAACCATGCCCACTCTCAGACCGCTGATGCAACCAACTCAACAGACCTATCAAGCTCAAGCCTTACCGATTTCCTCTTATCAACCGACGCTTGAGACCCGACCTATTCACTTAAAGCCCCTAACCGAACCAAGCCCTCAACCGATAACTTCACTACCAAATTTTGATCCAATTTTGAACCATCACCCTCTTCCTCTTAGCCTACCATTGACCCTATGCCAAATATGTCAAAGTCTGAAATGGCAGAGGTGATGAATGAGCTCTTCTCAGATTTTGAAAAATTAAATGAAGCTCACAAAATTATGGCTGCTAGTTTTAAAAAGATCACTACTGAAAATGACTCTTTGAAAGCTGAAATAAAAATTTTGAAAGAAAGTAAGCTAGAGTCTGATCAGTTGAAGAAAGATAATCAAGAACTCACTGAGAGACTAAATATATCTGTTTGTCAAATTGCTGATCTTGTGTCAAGAAATAATTCTCTTTCAAAAACCATTGACACATTTTCAAAATCCCGAGCTGCTATGGATGTTATCATACAAGATCAGATATCTCCTAACCGAGATGTAGCAACCGGTATAAGCTTTACCTCCAAAGAAGAAGGAAAAAGACAGCTATGACAAACCGGTTACCAAGTCTGTCACTGAGAACTTGATGGGTAAATTTGATGATGCTCAATCCAAATTGATTAAGAGAGAGTTAACTAGACCTTTCAGTGCTGTTCCACATACATATCCCAAAATTCAGAATGTATGAAGGCCAAGATTGACAAAAACAAATCCCAATGGACCGAGATAGCTGATCCTGAGTTAGGACAATATGTCCCACTTAGTGATGGAAACAGCAAAGGTGGAATTAAAATTGTTGATCAGGTTGCTGGTCAGGAAACCGCTACAGGTAAGGCAGTCCCAACCGGTAAAGGAGTAACCGGTAAGACAAATGTCACCGGTCATCCAACTGGTAAGGACTCCCCAACTGGTAAAGGCTTTCCTAAATCTAAGCAACCGGCTAACAAAGGTAATTCCATCATCTTCGTCCCCAAAGGATCTGTTTCTGCTCAATCAGTAAACTCCTCTGAAGCAATGGCTAAATTGAACATCAGTTCATCTAAACCCTCTCAGCCATCTTCCAATAAATGTACAAATTGTGGTTTTATTGGTCACAAGGCTTATGAATGCCTCTTGAAGCACCTATCTGGACCCACTGAGTCTAAAAGCTCATATGGTGGCCAGGTATGGCTGCCAAAGAGGAACTAACTCTTTGGACCCAAAAGAATAAGGGGGACCATAAGCTTACTGTTTTATTTCAGGAATGTTTAATGGCCTCAACCGATGCTGGTAAGGATGTTTGGATTATGGACAGTGGTTGCTCTAGGCATATGACTGGACATGCTGATCTCCTCACCGATCTAGAAGAAGCATTTGGTCCTCCAGTTGTCTTTGGTAACAACGCAAAGGGTAAAATTATTGGTCGTGGATCCATCAAAAGAGGTACAGTTGTTGTACAGAAGGTATCTTTGGTGGATGGTCTGAAACATAACCTTCTCTCTATATCACAATTTTTTGATAAAGGTATGCATTATGTTTTCAATTCTTCCAATTGCTATGTGAAAGATATTGCTACAGGTGAAACACTTCTCACTGGATACAGAAAAGGTAACGTATATGCTATAGATTTAAACAATGTTTCGAATGTTACTAATGTTTGTTTTGTAGCTAAGAACATCAGTGAGAACTATTGGCTATGGCATAAGAGACTCAGTCACTTGAATTTTAAATACCTATCCAAGCTGTCTAATCAAAATCTAGTTGCCGGCTTACCTCAAGTGTCTGCTAATCATGAAAGGAAATGCAGAGCCTGCCAATTAGGAAAACAGCATAAAGAATCATTCCACAGCAAGCCCTGCATGTCCACTTCTAGATGCCTCCAGTTGCTACATATGGATCTATTTGGCCCCACAACTACTGCCAGTTTAGGGGGTAGCAGATATGCTTTGGTTGTTGTAGACGACTTCTCGAGATATACGTGGGTAGAGACTTTTGCTTCAAAGGATGATACATATGAAGTTGCTACCAGATTGTTTCGTCTACTTCAAACCCAAAAAGAGTGTGACATCATCAGTATGAGATCATATAATGGAACAGAATTCAAAAATAATGGAATCGCTCAGTACTATGATGATCATGGAATAGATCATAATTTCTCAGCTGCTGGAACACCGCAACAAAATGGTGTAGTTGAGAGAAAGAACAGAACATTGATCGAAGCTGGAAAAACAATGATATCCGAAGCTAGGCTTCCCAAGTATTTTTGGGCCGAAGCTATCCATACAGCCTGCTTCACCCAAAATAGATCTTTGGTCAACAAGTTTCACAACAAGACCCCTTATGAGCTATGGCGTGGCAGAATTCCCAACATTGGTTTCTTCAAGATCTTCGGCTGCAAATGCTATGTACTTTACAATGGTAAAGAGCGCCGAGGTAAATTTGATGAAAAAGCTGATGAAGGAATCTTTGTGGGATACGCCAAGCACAGTAAGGCATTTAGAGTTTTTAATAAACGGTTGTTGAAAATTGTTGAATCTGTTCATGTTACTTTTGATGAATTTGATTTGCTAGAGTCTGGTAAGACTCCAAATAGTACTGATAACTCTGGTGTGTTTGAGACAGGTGAATCAAGTAATCAAAACTCAAGTCAATCCACCAGTATCAATGCAAATCAACCTCCAGCTCAACCCTCAGCCTCTAGTGGTGTAACCTTAAGAAACCTAGTTGATGACTCCTTCTTTCCTCAATCGGTTAGGCAATCCAATGTACAAACCCAGCTAACCGATCCTCTTCCAACTAGTCCTCATGTTTCCATTCCCAATTCACCACCTGAAGCTGAACCAATTTCACCCATCAACTTACCGTTTACCTCTCCAATTACCGATCACAACCATCAGTCAGCATCACCCTCTCCTAACCAATCTCCCTTACCGGTCACACCTCCCTTAGCCGATTTTACTCCTCCATTAGAAAATCTAAGACAAGAATCGGTCAGGAAAGATCTACCTAGAGAAGTGAGAATAGTTAGAGATCATCCCTTGGAAAATGTAATTGGTGATGTCTTTGGACCTAGAATGACTAGAGGCCAATTAAGAAGCATGGAGGAACAACATGGATTATTTTCCTCTGCTATGGTCTCCAATATAGAACCAAAGAAGACTGAAGAAGCACTTGATGACCCCAGCTGGGTAGAAGCTATGCAAGAAGAGCTTAACCAGTTTGATAGATGTAAAGTTTGGGAATTAGTGCCTAGACCTAGTGATCAAACGGTGATTGGAACGAAATGGGTCTACAGAAATAAATTGGATGAGTCTGGAAAAATTACAAGGAACAAGGCTAGACTAGTGGCTAAAGGGTATAGACAAGAAGAAGGCATAGACTATGATGAGACTTTTGCACCCGTAGCTAGATTAGAAGCCATTAGGTTATTCCTTGCCTATGCAGCCTACAAAGAGTTTAAGCTATATCAAATGGACGTGAAAACTGCCTTTCTCAACGGGGAACTTCAAGAGCTTGCATATGTAGAACAACCTCCAGGATTTGAAGATTCCAAGAAGCCTATTCATGTCTACAAATTGAATAAAGCTTTGTATGGTCTCAAACAAGCACCTCGAGCATGGTATGAAACTCTCACCAAATTCCTACTTAGTGAGAAGTTTGAACGAGGTAAAATCGACACCACTTTATTTATTGCAAAGCATAATGGTCATTCATTGTTAGTTCAAATATATGTTGATGACATAATTTTTGGATCTACTAACGAAAAATTGTGCAAGAGATTTGAGAAGCTTATGAAGAGCAAATTTGAGATGAGCATGATGAGTGAGCTAACATTTTTCCTTGGACTTCAAGTCAAGCAAACCCAAGAAGGTATATTTATCAATCAAGCCAAATATACCAAAGATTTAATCAAGAAATTTGGTCTTGACTCTGCTCATCCTCAAAGCACTCCAATGGCCACCAATGTACACCTGGACAAAGATGAATCCGGTAAGAAAGTAGATATGACACTCTACCAAGGTATGATAGGATCTCTACTTTACTTAATCGCAAGTAGGCCAGATATCATGTTTTCCGTATGTGTATGTGCTAGATTTCAAGCTGACCCTAGAGAATCTCATTTACAAGCTATTAAAAGAATTATTAGATATCTTGTGGGAACTGCTAACTTAGGTTTGTGGTATCCAAAAGATTCATCATTTACACTAATTGGCTATTCAGATGTTGATTTTGCAGCTTGTAGGGTCACCAGGAAAAGTACTAGTGGAACTTGTCAATTTCTAGGTAACCGATTGGTTTCCTGGTCGTGCATGAAACAAGCATCAATTTCCACTTCTACGACTGAAGCTGAGTACATAGCTGCTGGGAGTTGCTGTTCACAAATTCTATGGATGAAGCAACAACTAGTGGACTATGAAATTCCCCAAGAAGTATGCCTTATCTACTGCGACAACACCTCAGCCATCTCAGTCTCCAACAATCCTGTGATGCACTCAAAGACTAAGCACATAGACATCAAATATCATTTCCTCAAGGATCATGTTGAAAAGGGTAACATCGTTCTTTTAAAAGTTCATACTGATTATCAATTAGCAGATATCTTGACAAAACCCTTGGATATTAAAAGATTCGAATTCCTTAGAGGAGAACTAGGCATGATTGATATTCGTTAACATTTTGTGCTAACTTTGCTATCTGTGTAAGCTATCATCTAGATCAAAGTGGTTTCTCTCTCTTACCGTTGCTTGCAAGTGCTCGTTTACCGGTGCTCCTAACCGGTAAGGCAAGACACTCTTAACCGATCCTCTAACCGACACACCTGACCGGTAAGTGTTGTCCCTAACCGATGGTTTCCTAACCGATGTAAGTTCTATCTAACCGGTCATTGCACCTAACCGGTAAGATACCTCACCGCCTATGTGCCTTACCGACGAATTGCGGCCGGATCGAATTTGTCAATCCGTTTTTAACCGGCACGTTTGTCATCATAACCCTTCTGTCACATCAATCTAATCAGCCGTATGAACCTGACAACCATCTTACCTGTTCCCTATGCTTCCTTACAAGATATGGATAAATTTTTGTATAATTGATCAAAAAGGTAATCTCTGTATCATTCCTATTTATCGAAAAGGTTATTTTTTGTTCTTTATTACATTTTGATATAACTGCTGCACACACGTTCCTATTTTCATGTCACATCTTTAATTTCGTGAATTAAAACTGTCAAATTATGTGCATGTCAGTTAAAAACTTTTGAGCTACTTTTGTTTTAACCAACACACCCCTTCATCTTCCCGCTCTTTCGTTTCTTATAAAAGGATTTCAAAATCATTTTTCAAAAACTTCTGGATTTTCTCTCTCTCTCTCGAACAAGGCAACCGGCAAAGAATCCTCATCTTCTCCATCTGTTTCTCCTCATTTCACAAGATTTCTGGTATCTTTCCTTAATTCAAACTCTTCTAAACAAATCTTGAAAATACCAAGCTTTCTTAAACTCTAAATCATCAAACAACATCCAAAGGAATATTATGCAAAGATTTTCTTAATTCTAACTTATGTTGTTGGTTTGTTGTTTATTTGATTCACAGATGGCTCCCGCAATCAAGAAATACATTTATGGAGGTTACATTCTCTCCAGCTTCTTTGATTCCGATGAAGGCCGTGCTCTAGAAGCTTTGCTTGTTGCCGCCGGAGTTATTCCGTTCGTGATGCCTGAAGGGAATGAAGATATTTATTATGAAATGGTGAATGAATTGTTCGAGAATGGTGTTTTGGATGAGAATGAGTACATTATTTCTACTGCTGCTGGTGTCCCCATCACTTTTAGCCCAGCCACTATTGCTGCTGCTTTCCCAAATCTCTCTTCCACCGGTTCATCTTCAATCTCCATGAATGATATGATTGCTGCGTGGGCAAAGGTTTGCGGAACTGATCCTTTCGTAACCGGTGAGGCAAACAAGAAGTCTGAGTTTGATGCGGTATACTATGCTCTTTCCGAAGTAGCTGACCGGTGCTTCATTTGCTGGTCAGGCTCCCATCACTCTATCACCATGATACAATGGGAAGCCATAGCTGCAATTATTATTGGTGGAGAATTCAATTGGTGCTCTTTCCTTTACCGGATAGTTCTTATTGCTTTTAAAAAGTATCAGAAGGAGAGAACTTCCTCCAAGCCTAACAAAGCCAAACCATGTCACTACTTGATGATTAGCCGTGCTCTCAGATCTATTCCAGCTGTTCTTCAAGCCTCTGAAAATCAGCCCAAGTATCCACAATCTTTCTGCAAAGCCTTTGACAAGTTTGATATGGTCAGAATGATCAAAGAATCCACCGGTAAGCCAACCGGTAAGTCATCTGAGCCATCCACCGGTAAGTCTGCTGAAGCATCAACCAGTAAGCCAGTCGGCAAACCAACCGGCAAGCCAGCTCAAAAGAAGAAGAAACTCTCTAGCCGGCCAAAGGTAATTCAGCATACCGATGCTCCTCGTGCTCCAAAACCTACCTTACCGGTCAAGAGAAAATTACTTGATGAATCTGATGATGATGATAATCAACCCATTGCTACCATCCTCTCCCCTAACTGACAGAAATCTATAGCTAGAAAGTCTGCTCCTCCTCCTTCCAAAAGATCCAAGCCAATCCAAAAATCTTCCCAACAAATAGCTAGAGAGAATGCTGAAAGAAAAAGAAGAATTGAGACTAACTTGGGCACATTCATTCCTTTCATTCCCAAAAGACTCTTTGACCATAATTTCCTTACCGACAAAATTCCTTTCACCGGTCAGTCATCGTCTAGACCGGTAAGCCGTTGCCATCCTATCAGAAACCCCACTTTCCATATCTACCATTACAACCCTTGGCTAGTCAATCCCTCTTTTGTTCCTTCTCCAACTTGGGTGTATCCTATTGATCACCTTCCTCCCTTCCTTCGAAGATTGTTACAATTTCATGAGACTCACAAAGAATCAGTCCCAGTCGGTGATATATCTGATTATGTTGATTTTGATAACATACATGAGGAAACTGGTCTCTACTACACCAAGCCTTGCCTGTTGAGTGAATATGATATCTCCTTATCCAGAGATAGTCTTCTCAAGATATACAACATGTATTTCGAGTTGTTGCCTCCAATGTGGAATGCCATTTACTTGGCCCAGGACCGACTCAGGCAAGATATGATGATACAAGCCGTATGGATTGATTTTGCCATGCTCTACAATGCTCAAGAAACTCTTAAGGAGTCGGATCCTTATCAGCTTGGGAGATATGTGCTACCTGAAGATGATCTTCCTTCATTTGATCCTAAAGTTGTCAACTTGGGTCCTCGTAGATTCCAATTCATCAAAAATGTGATGGATGTGGTGCAAAATTTGGTGGATTTGAACAAAGATTTTCAGAGTATGGGTGATATCTCTTTATCTGACTTCTTCACTTCAATTCAGTCCAGCAAGAATAAATGGGCTACTGTGTCGGATGAAGAAATTGAAGAGATGTTCAAGGACTTAAGTGGATCTGATAATCAAGCAAAGGGTGATGATAAGGAAGAACAGTCAGCCTCCAGTTCCAACTCTTCTAGTGACTCTAGTGATTCTGATGCTGATGATGACCAATCTGGTGCAGTGATTGATCGGTCAGAGAAGCCTGCTGTTGATTTCACTACTCCCTTACCGATGCAATCAGTTAGACATGTGGGAGGAGGCATTACCGAGACTTCACCACTTACCGTTACTGCAGCAGGAGGAGGAGAAAATATAAGTCTGAATATCTTACCGGTTAGTCAACCGATGCCTCTTACCGGTGAGACAGTCCAACCGGTTAGAGATGATTTGCCGGCTAGTGAGCCTCTTACCGAAGCCCTTCCCTTACCGGTTAGCCAGCCCCTCACCATTGCATCTACTGAACCGGCCAAGGAAAGTAACATTGATGATATTCAGTTACAACAAGCCTTAGCAGCAAGCTTATTTCAAGAAGATTTGGAAAAACTCAAGGAAAGGCAAAGGGCATCTATTGAAGAGTTAGCCACCCAGAAAGCCATTCATGCCTCTCTGCAACCGGTTAGTCAATCGATTAGTCAAGCCATTCCTCCATCCTCTTCCAAAGTCAATTCACCGGTTCAGGAGGAGGATATTGATCCAGTGTTTGATGAAGACTCCCTCTAAGATTTCTATGAAGAAGATGAAGATGTTGATTTTGATGAAAATGATCCTGCTATTCCTCCAGTCTATTCTGATCCTGGCCTTCGCCAAAAGGATTTGATGTCCACCTTGAACTACTATACTTCCAAGGCCTCTATCCCTCGATCTGCTGATGGGATTCCCTTGTTTGATGTTCATGAGAAAGTTTTCAGCAAGGCAGAAACTTTGCCTACTCCAATGTCTCCATCCATTGCTGATAAGCTTCAGAAGCAACGGAGAGCTGATAGATGGGCAACTTTTATTGATGTGGTGGAAGACATGAAGGTTGGTGCTGCTCCAGAAGATACTCCTCCTAGGTACACAAAGACCTATGGACCCGGTGAGACAAGTTACCGGCATCAGAAGATAAAGGTTCTTAAACTCAAGAAGCGGCCAGCACCTCCCAAAGTCAAGGAAATCATGCCTGGAAAGGATGAACAACAGTTGCTTACCGATTTCCCCTCTCCAAAACCAAATAAAAAATACCTATCCACTCTTCAGCAACATAATCGTAACATAAGGATTCATGGCCAAATTGCTACCATTGCCCCCAGACCGGTTGAAAGTACTTTGTCAACTGATAATCTTTTTATAAGGTATCTCTCAATCAATGGCCGTATAACTCAAATTTTGGAAATGAGGATCCTTAATTGGTCGTTTGAGGTGACCAAAATGGTTGGTTTGATGCCAAATGTGACTAGGCTGTCAATTAGAAAGAAAGGTAAATTTCTACCTTGGAGTAATTTAAGAGAAGCCTCCTTACTTCTGCTTGCACTCAGAGTGATCCCACTTCTCCGGTTAAGACAAACTGTCTTACCGATGGCTCCTATTGCAGCTGAGTTACTGGAGCTCTCATTTGCTGAGATGATGAGTCTTGAGCCAAATGATTTTATTGTTCCTCGGGCTACTCCTCCTGGTTCACCTTCTGAGTCAGTGGATGAAGAAATTGTGATATCCCCAACCGGTGATGTGTCAAGAACCGGTCAGCCTCCAGTGATCCTACTTACCGATTCATCTACCGATCCTCCAACCGGTTCAACTGCCACTCTTACCGATCCCTCTTCTCCGCTTACCGATAGGCCTCTTACCGATGCTCCTTCACCGGCTCCCCAACCGGTTACTCCATTTACCGATGCTCCCTTACCGGAACCCCAACTGGTTACTCAGCCTGCTCCTACACCAGCTCCTTCAACCGATGATCTGAATAGACCAATTATTGCTCAAGACCTGGTTGAACTTCATGAAGCCTTGCTCCAAAGTTTTGTTGAAGTAAACTCCGAATTGGCAAAGTCCTTTGTTAAGTCCAATCAGGAGGAGGAAAATAGAAGATTTGAGCAGTTACAGACTGGTATTGCTATGTCTCTTGGCAATTTTATGGCAGAAATAAATACCAGAGATGCTAACATCAGAAACCTCTTACTCCAACTTGATGAGGCTCATTATACCAACAAGGCTCTCTGTGAACAACAGATATCTGGTCAAGCTATTGTGGACCGGTCAATTGATGAGCTCAAACGGTCAGCTGAAGCCCTTAGCCGTTGCCAGCAGAAGAATCGTGAGCTAGAGATGGAGTTGGCTAAAGCCAAGGACAAAAATGAGGTTCTTATGAAGGTTAGAGAAGAAAGGAAGAAAAGAAAAAGAGATGAGAAAGAGAAGAAGAAGGAGAAGAGATCATCCAAGATAGCCAAATCCTCTGACCCTGTGACATCGGCTACTCCCTCCTCAGTTGTTGCTCCCTCACCGGTTGAAGACCCGGCAAATCCTCCAGCTTGAGAATGAAACCGATGAAATATTGTCTTTCTTGTCTCAGTCACCGGTCTTCAACCTAATGAGAATCTCTTATCCTTAATGTTGGTCCCAAAGGTGGCAACAAGGGTGAAAATACAGCTAGAGGGGGGGGGTGAATAGCTGTTACAAATTTTTTGCCCTCTTTTAAAAACTAAACCTCTTGCTTACAAAATCCTCTTGCAGTTAATAATAGACTGCAAGTGATGATGTAAAATGCACAGCGGAATAATAGAGTGTAAAGCGGTTTTGAGAGGCGGTTTGTAAAATGCGGTTTTGGTGGTGCGGTTTTGTTGAGAGCAGTTTTACAAACACGTGTGTTTTGACTATGTTAACTCCAAACACTATTTCACAATAATGGATAGCTAAATAAAGATCAAACAGAGACAAAGATAAATAATTAGTAAGCACAAGAAATATAAATGCAGAAAGTAAGAACACGCTATTTGGAGTGGTTCAATCGATAAACGATCTACGTCCACTACCAAGATGGTTAGTCTTGGATTTCTAAGAGAGATTTTATATTAAGTATTTGAGAGATTACAAAGTACAATAAAATCTTTTCTATGAAGAACAAATCCTAGACTATAACTAGTGTATCTCAAATGTATAATCTATGTGATTAAACAAGTGAGGTGTGTGTGTGAGAACAAGATCAAGGCTCTTTAAATCTGTAAGATGTAGAGCTCAATGATTCTTGAATGTGTTAAGGCTTGATTTCTGGGCTGGGGAATATTTCTTGAAGTTTGAAGATGAAGATTCAAAGGGTTTAATAATTTCTGGGCAGAGCATCAGCTTCTATGAACACAGCACTTCTCAATTTTTCAAGCAATCTTCAAATGGTGAAGATTAGGGGTATTTATACCCAAGCATCAAGAAACTAGCCGTTGGATACACATTTGTAAGGACAAGACTTGATGCAATCCTATTGGTCCACAAAGAACCACTTTTGTCCTTTTGTACACCGCCGCAGATAAAGCCGATCGTGCTCCAGCAAGCAATGAGGTTAGGACACTGTCACCTTTTCAAGATCCTTGCAGATCTTCTCTGACATTGAATCACGTGACAAGATTTGGTGGTTGACTTTTGATATTGCTGACGTGGATTCCAACGGATAAAAAGTTGTTCACTTCAAGTAGCCAATCATTGGATGCGGTTGGTGAGACGCGGTTAGGAATGTGCGGTTTGCTACACCATGAGGTTACTTAGATGCGGTTGCTCATGAACTACAAGGATGAGGTTCAGGGGCGGTTGCATGCGGTTGGTTCAAATAGGCAGATTCAAGGTGGAACTACACTTGCGGTTACAAAGTGCGGTTCATAGGGCGGTTTTGAATACCGCCGGAACCGCAACCTTGCTTCCAATGAATCTTGTGCCGCCTTCAAGCCTAAGATTAACCTATTCTATAAAATGGACTTAGCTAAAAAATTGAAGTCTAAGCTTCATTACATAGGGTCCTAAAGTCCTTAAAATAGATAGGAGGTTATGGTATCAATCAAATCTAATACAAAATAGGAGGGTTAAAACATGCATACCCAACAATCTCCCCCTATTTGATTGATGCCATTACCTACTATAACTAAAGCAAACATTGTACTTGGTAAAAACATGTCCATAAGAATTAACATGGTAATTCATGTCCCAAGTCAATGCACACACTTAGCTTAAGCTATAGATTTCTACACTATCTGAAAGTTAAATACTTACAATATGGAAGGTATAGAAATGCATTCAGTGCACTTAAGAAATTATGAGTTTAAGTTCAAAGTGCGGTTTAAACTGAATGTTTAAACATCAATTCAAAATAGTGATTTTAAGTTAGAAAATATTTGAATGAGGTTATAAACCATAAGAGGTTTCATTGTTCTACAAACAAGCAGTTTGATATGAACAAGGTTTTGGAACCAATGATGCATTTTTCATTACTACCAATGCGGTTACACTTACAATGGTAGAGAAGCAAAATACAAAGGTTTCAAAAAAAGAAGAAAGTTGGACAAAAATACATGGAGTGCGGTCCAACAAAACAAAAAGGAGTTCAGCAAAAAGGATAAAGGAATTACAAAAGAGAAATCCTAATGCTGACGCGGTTGATGATGCGGTTGATGATGGCGCGGTTGATGTTGATGGCGTGCTTGCTCTCTAGGTTGATTGACTTCTTGCTGGGGCAGCTGCGGTTCTGAAGGTCTGAAGGCTGAGCTTTCACCTCTGATATTTTTTCTGAGGGCTCTAAGGTCTTCAACCTGTCTAGCAAGGGTAGTCTCAACTGTTCGTAGTGCGGTTACAGCATTCAAAGCAGCAAATGTTCCAACAAAGATCAACAGATCTAGTGTTTCCATCAACACTCTCCTTGATCTGAGTAGTGAATCCTTCAATGCAGGCCTTCAAAGAATTGTAGAAGGTGAAGATCTCATTCTGGATGGCCACCGTTTGAGTAGATAGAGCATCTCTCAAAGGTTCTAGGTCAACAGTTACATCCAGATTTGACTTCAATTCTTTATTTGGAGTTGTCAATTTTAAGGTTGAAGCCTGCTTTGAGGTTCTCAAACCTGAAGGAAATATCACTGTCAAAAGTCTTTACCTGCTCTTTGATACTGTCTCCCACTATGTTGAGATCAACATTGATTCTATCTTTTAGGGAGTCCAGTTCCTAGAAAATTTTGAGCTGCAGGTCATCCAAGGCGGTTTGGGTAGGAGCGGCTGAGGTTGAAGCTTGTTGCGGTTGAGGGATGAGGTTCCTTATATCTCCCAATAATTCTGTTTTGAATCTCCCTATAGTATGATCTACAGAATCACAGAAAGCATTTATGAGTTGTTACATAGAATCCTTGAGTTGATCCTTGTTGACAGAATCACCCAGGAAGTCAAGAACCGCTTTCTGGAGTTCAACTTTGAACTTGAAGAGGGAGGATTCAGCAGCGGTTTTAAGGGCTTCAACATCAGAAGGTGATCTCTCCCCCTTAATGGCATCAAGCAATTGGAATTTAAGGTTAGCCATTTCAGCGGTTTGAGCATCAACCTTGGCATGCAGGGAGCGGTTGGAGGCTTCAAGGTTGGCATTGGATGCGGTTAAGGCCATGTTGGATTCGCCGCTTTAGCATGTGGCCTTGGTTTACAATCAACCGTGATTGAATCGGTTGAAGGGTGGAAAGAATTTGAAGGTAGTCGAGGGAGCGGTTGGGATGGATGGAATTTGGGTAATTGAGGGAGGCGGTTGAGATTGGGTTGGAGGTGCGGTTTGGGATAAGGGGTTTAGGAGTGTTTGGAAAAGACTACTGGCCGGGACAAGAAGGGTGAAGTGGTTGGAGGAGGAATAGGTTGAGTTTGGGTTAAAGGAATGGAAGCGGTTGGAATTGGAATGGAAGGAATAGGTGCGGTTGAGAGTGGAATGTTGGTGGTTGGAATTCCGAAGTTATAGGGTTAGAGTCGAGGAGGAACTTGTATGGGCCGTATGGACGAAACAGAGGGGTTCTTTGTATAGAAAGTGAGGTTTGAGGAGGTGGTGTTGGACGGCGGTCGGAGTAGGGGATTTTTGAGGTGGGGAATTTTCGGGAGGAGGAGGAATAATGACGCGGTTTGGGGATGGTGTTTTCTCGCGGTTAAGGTTTGAAATGGAGATGGCTGGGGTATGGTGAGAATGTGGATTTGAGTGAACACGGTTTGAAGGATGGGGGGAATTGGAGTGGTTGGAATGTTGAGGTGAGGGCGGTGGTGATTCAGATTGGTATGAAGAAGAATGAGATTTAGAAGGGGATTTGGATGGTGTATGGGAAGAGGAATGGGAAGAAGATTTAGAAGAAGATGGAGAAGGGGAAGGTTGATTTCTAACTCGTTGAAGAAACCGCTTGGGGCCTTTGGTTGGAGTATTCTTTTTGGAAATCTGCTTAACCCTCTTAGGTTTCTCCCCACGAGCGGTTGCGGCTCTTTGCGGTTGAGGAGGAGAGAGCGGTTTAGGGGGTAGAGTTTTGGCTGGTGAGGAATGATGGGAGTTGTTAGGAGATTGAGGTGGTGTTGGAATAAGAGTTTGGGTTTGGGGCGGTTGAGAAGGTGGCGGTTGGGGAATTGGTTCCTTTGTTTTACCTGAGGCAGCACCCTTCTCAGCTTGCTTCCTCTTTATTCTATCAATCTCACCGCATAGTAAGCCTAGCTCCTCATCCGTCATCTTGGCTAGCTCAGCCTGAGTTTCCTTTGCCTTTTTGGCCTTGGCAATCACTGGAGGAATAGATGCATCCTCCTCTTCTTCTTCTTCTTCAATCACTTCATCCGAAGTGTCATCTTTTCTTTCTCTTTCCTTGGCTTTTTCTTGCTAGGGCTCGCACTGGATGCACCACGCGGTTGGGTAGGTGCGGTTTTGGTTTTCTTTACAAGTGGTTCTGCAGGAGCTTTTCTTTTCCTTGAAACCGCCTTTGCAGCTTTAGTCAGGCCCTTGACCGCGGTTGCAGGGGACATCTCAACAAATGGTTCTTTGGGTTGGAAGGTATCAGCATCATAAAGGGTTCTGTAATCATCATTGCCAAAGGAAAATCTGAAGGAGTGCAAAGTCTTGAGCCCTAAAGATTCTTCAACTCCCCAGTGGTAGCAAATGTCAGGGGTAGTAGCCTTCATTTCTTCCAAGTGTTGATAATTGGCAAATAAGGCGGTCAGCAATCTTCCAAAGGGTCTCCACCTAGTATTGACATCCTTGGATTTCAACTGATAAGCATCTATACTACTGGCCAGTTCCCTCATCAAGATCTTGGGCCAATGTAGCTTCATGCCATGAAAGATGGCACAGCAATACTTCCACTGATGAGAAGTGAAGTTGTTGTGGTTCCCTGTCTTTCCACAAACAGATTTTCCAACTATGTAACACAAATGGCTCATCATCTCTCCAAATTCTCTCCTAGCTATCTTCTTGTAGCTACCTGACAAGGAATCCAGTCTTCCAGTGAGGGTTGAGCAAGTAGCATCCTGAACCTCCTGAGATACTTCAACTGGAGCATTGGATACATGGAAGTCAAAAGTTCCTCTAATATCCAGGTAGTCAATAGAGACTTTGAACCCTTCAACAATTCCCACTAAGCTGGGTATCTTGGTTCCATCTGAAAGTTCAGTCTCTCCCTTCTGTGCGGTTTGGTAGAATTGATCAATAAAGAGAGGGATGGTAAAGGTTTCTTTGTTTGTTGAAGAGGAAGGATTCAGGCTCTCATCTTCCTTATCATCTCTCTTCCAAGAGCATCAGTCTGCAATTCAGGTTCATTGATTTCCCAACCTGGTAGGAAATACTTGGTATTCTACAAAGAAAACACACAAGTTAGAATATCTTAGGAAAATCACAGTTTACAAGCGGTTGGTGCACACATGCGGTTGGCATTAGTGCGGTTTTGAGAAATGAAAATTTCCAACCTCAAGGAAACTGTGAACACAAGTAGGAAAACAAATAGAAAAATACAAAAGTATATTTACTTAGTACGTGGCATTGTAATCCAAGATTATCCCACACTGCAAGCGGTGCTTAGAGAGGAAGGTTATGGTGTCCAGCCTATATACTTAGTAACACTTAAGTAATTTTAGCATGCGGTTTCAAAAGAATATGCGGTTTTGAAAACATGCCATGCGGTTCTGAGATTGCGGTTGAAGAACCAAAAACACATGCGGTTTTAACAATGCGGTTTTGAAACAAACATAAGTAATTATATGTGCGGTTTCATAACATGCGGTTCCATGAATGATGCGGTTCAAACAAGCAACATAGGCAAATTTTTCAGAAATTTTCTAAGTATGGAAAAATAAGATTAAAAGTTAGGGCAAACCAAAACATAAAAACTTTCTGAAAAAGATGATGAACAGTAACTTGAGTGCATGAAGAACACGAAGAACATCAAGAACAAAGATTTTGAAAAAGTTAACCAAAATGAACAAATAACATGTCAAAATGATCACATTGAGCAGTAGATTACTAATATAACAATAAAATTATCTACTTTACTCAGAATCACCTAGAAAATGAGCAAATCATAAAGTGGGTTTTCGAAACAAAAATCTTCAAAAGTTCAAAATCAGTGTCCTAGATGATCATTGATCATAAAATGAAGTATATAATCCTAATCTAGTCAAGATTCCGAACATAACCCAACAAATTTCATGCAAAATGGTTAAGAAATGAAGAACATATGAACAAAAGTTAGGTTATGGTGTTCGAAGCTTAAAAGGTTCATCAATGGCGGATATGAGCAAGTTAAACAAGTATGTTTGCAGAAAAGTAAGAGGATTAGAGTTTAAGAAATCATACCATGTCAAAGATTGATTGTTTGGGTGCCATTGACTTGAAACACTTAGAAACTTATGAGGTTTTGAAGAAAAGTTTGGTAGAAGGCGACGGATAGTACGGCAGAGAGAGAGAGAAGACAGTAAAAGTTTTAAAAGGTGACTTATGTCTTCTATATATAGGAAAAAGTTAAGGTTTGGCAGTTGAAAGGACCGTTTAGTTTCACCCACTTAGTGAATCATTGCAAAGCATGCACCCTTTCAGCTTCAACACGTCAAACAATGACGGCTGACATGAAGGTCATTAAATGCTAATGTTCCCTTTGCATTAAATGCTTTCAAATTTTAAAATTTCGTGGGGAAACATTTGCAAATAAACCCTTAAAGAAAAATAAGGACTGAAAAATAAATAAAGGAATTTGAACAATTTTTTTTTTTTTTTTTTTTTTTTTAAATAAAGATAGAAAATACTCCAAGTTGAAACGCGGTTGAGATCCAAGCGGTTGAACTGCAGCATGCGGTTTTGAGTGATGCGGTTGACTGCAGGGCGGTTGGACATACTTACGGTTTGATGCACGCGGTTTCAACAATGGAATTGCAACTATACTTAACACACAAGTTAGTTAATAAAAAGAATGGAATTTATTTAAGTTCAAGCATACCCATTTCTCCTCGAGGAAAGAAAACCTCTTGGAGTCAAGAGCCTTTGTGAGGATATCGGCAATGTCAGTTGTCTGTCCCCACGTACTCTAAATGGATATTCCTCTTCTCCACATGGTCTTTGAGGAAATGATACTTGATATCTATATGCTTGGTCTTGGAGTGCATGACGGGGTTGTTAGAGGCCCGAAATAGTTGAAGTGTTGTCACACATGATGGGGCAATTCCCTTCATGGATTCCATAGTCTACCAACCTTCTGCTTCATCCAAAGGATTTGACAAAGCAACAACTACCGGCGACAATATACTCGGCCTCTGTGGTTGACACTGAAACCGAAGCTTACTTCTTGCTGGCCCAAGCAACTAGTCTATTTCCAAGGAAATGACAAGTACCACTAGTGCTTTTCCTGTCAATAGTACAAGCTGCATAATCTGCATCTGAATAACCTACAAGATCGAAATTCGAATCTTTGGAATACCAAAGTCCAAGGTTAGTGGTTCGAGATAAATAGCGGATTATACGCTTGGCTCGCAATAAGATGTGCTTCTCTAGGATCCGCTTAGTAGCGAGCACATACACGGACACTAAACATAATATCGTGCCTACTAGCAGTTAAGTAAAGTAATGAGCCGATCATACCTCGATATAAAGTCTGATCAACTTTCTTACCTTTGAGATCTTTATCTAGCTTATTGCTGGTGGTCATAGGAGTATCATATGCTTTAGCATTTTCTAATCCAAACTTCTTTATCAACTCCTTGGTGTATTTGGCTTGGCTGAGGAAAATACCTTCCTCGCATTGCTTGATTTGAAGCCCGAGGAAGAATGTCAATTCTCCCATCATGCTCATCTCAAACTTGCTTTTCATTAGCTTTTCGAAACGCTTACAAAGCAACTCATTAGTAGAACCAAAAATAATATCATCGACATAAATTTGAACAAGTAAAGTATGCTCATTATATTTGGCAATAAAAAGAGTTGTATCAATTTTACCTCGTTTAAAACCTTTATCTAGTAAAAATTTAGAAAGAGTCTCATACCATGCCCTTGGAGCTTGCTTAAGTCCATACAAAGCTTTTTGGAGTTTGTAGACATGATTGGGAAATTTGGAGTCTTCAAATCCAGGAGGTTGGGCAACATATACGGTCTCTTGAAGTTCACTGTTGAGGAAAGCACTCTTCACGTCCATTTGATATAACTTGAAACGCTTGAAAGAGGCGTAGGCTAAGAAGATCCTAATAGCTTCCAATCTTGCGACTGGAGCAAAGGTTTCATCATAATCAATTCCTTCTTCTTGCCTATATCCTTGTGCAACCAACCTTGCTTTATTCCTAGTGATGCTTCCATTCTCATCCATCTTATTCCTAAATACCCACTTAGTTCCTATCACTCCTTGATCCTGAGGTCTAGGCACCAAAGTCCAGACCTTGCATCTTTCAAACTGGTTGAGTTCTTCTTGCATAGCAACAACCCAACTGGAGTCTTGGAGTGCTTCATCAATCTTCTTGGGTTCAACTTGAGATAAAAGAGAAGTATGCTCGTCATAATTTGATCTCCTTGTTTGAACACCAGAAAACAGATCACCAATCACATTAGTGAGGGGGTGACTAGCGACTTCACGAACCTCCGGGTAAGTCCGGTTGGAGTGAGGTTTGCTTTGAAGATCTTCAATTGGAACATCGTTAGATCCTTCGGCGAAGTCATGGAAGGTAAGTTGACGAAGAGGTTCTATAAGCTGGATAGGGAATTCTCAACTTCATCTTCCCTTGCAGTTGCATCTGGAGAGGGTTCTTCAGGTGCGGTTTCAAAATTGCGGTTTTGGGGAATTTCAGTTGAGGGTGCTGGATTTTGCGGTTGAGGTTCAGGTGCGGTTTGAGATTCACCTGGTTCATTATGCTCAACAAAATCATCAGGAACATTTGGAGCCAAATGTGGCTCAAGGAGAGAATGCTCATCAAAAGTAACATGGACAGACTCTACTATTTTTAAACTAGTTTTATTGAAAATACGAAAAGCTTTAGAATGTTTAGCATACCCAACAAAAATACCTTCATCGGCCTTGGCTCCGAATTTACCTCTATTTTCTCTTTCGTTGTAGAGAACAAAACATTTGCAGCCAAAGATCGTGAAGAAAGCAATGTTGGGGGTTCTTCCTCGCCAAAGCTCATAGAGAGTCTTATTATAGGTTTTGTTGATGAGGGAGCGGTTCTGAGTGAAGCATGCAGTATTGATAGCTTCAGCCCAGAAATACTGAGGCAGCTTTGCTTCAGATATCATTGTCTTTCCAGCCTCAATCAACGTCCTATTCTTCCCTTCCACAACCCCATTTTGTTGTGGAACACCAGCTGTTGAAAAATTGTGATCAATCCCATGGTCATCACAATACTGAGCAACACCGTTGTTCTTGAATTCTGTTCCATTATCTGATCGAACACTAACAATGTCGTCTTCTTTTTGAGTTTGGAGCCGTCTAAATAGTGCGGTGAGAATCTCATAACAGTCATCTTTGGAAATCATCATCTCAACCCACGTATATCTTGAATAATCATCCACCACCACTAAGGTATATCTATTTCCTCCAATGCTGGCAGTGGTTACGGGTCCAAACAAATCAATGTGAAGCAGTTGTAAGCATCTTGAAGTTGAAGGAGCGGTCTTGCTGGTGAAAGACGACGCGGGCCTTACAGTGGCATGCACCGCATTTCTCGATGGTGGTCAGCCACTTTAGGTAAACCACGAACGAGGTTTTCCCTACCAATCTTTGCAAGATACTTGAAGTTCAAGTGGCTCAACCTCTTGTGCCATAGCCAACTATTTTCGCTCACATTCTTAGCTACAAAACAGAGATTAGTAATACTACATGTAGAATTTAGATCAATAATGTAAATATTACTCTTACGAATCCCTGTGAGTAGGGTGACGCCGGAAATGCTATCTTTGATAAAGCAATTTGATGACGTGAAGTTGCAAAGCATTCCTTTGTCGCAAAATTGAGAAATTGAAAGGAGGTTGTGCTTGAGTCCATCGACAAGTGAAACCTTCTCAATGGTTAGGTTTCCTCTCCTTATCACACCATATCCAATGGTCTTGCCTTTGTTGTTGTCACCAAAGGTTACAGATGGACCACTTGCTTCAACGACATCTTCAAGTAATGATCTATCTCCAGTCATATGTCTTGAGCGGCCCCTTTGTCAAGATACCATTCATTATCCTTGGAGTGACCAGCCATGAAGCGAGAGGACCTGAAATGTAAACATTAAGAACGAGGTCCCCCTTTATTCCTTGGGTCCTGAAGTTAGCAACCCTTTACGACCCACACCTGTTTGACTGAAGGAGGTTTGCTCTTCCTGGCATTGGGTGTGAACCGCAAAAGGCATTCTATAGCCTTGTGACCTAAACCATCACACACAGAACATTTATAAAAGCTACAAGCATCATGAGGTTTTACTAACTCCTTACTCTTCTTAGGAGTTGCATGCGGTTTGGGACAAGGAAGCGGTTTGGGAGGTGCAGTTCCAGCTAAGAGTCATTTGAGATAAAGGGAACAGGCTTTGGTTTGACCACGTATTTTCTGGGAACGCTATTCTTGCTTTTGAAGGCAGGAGGAGCGGTCGAAGAAGAGACGCGGTCAGACCTAGAGTTAGCAAGACCGCCTTTTCCACCAAAAGCGGTTGGAGCAGGGATTCTACCAATTCCATAAGCCATTTCCTCTTCAGGTGCTTCCACTGAATTCTTAGGTTTTAACACAGAATTCTTCCCATATTGCTTTCCTTTAGGGTAGACATAATTTACTTGTCTTGCTTTACCCTTACCCTTAGCATGCTTCTCCTTGGGAATTTCTTTAGTCAGTTCTGGAAATTCCTCATCCTTTTCACTCGAGGATGCATACTTCTCCTCTTCCTCAGATCCAAACCCTAGACCATCCTTAGTTCCAGGAGGAACTTGGAAGTCCATGATTTTATCCTTGGTGGATTGAGACTTGAGCCACGAATCAATAATCTTTTGGCGATCGTCGATTTGAGTTACCAAGTCATCATTCCTGAGTTGAAGTGCGGCAACCTTAGTTTCAAGGATGCGGTTTTGATCGGAAGAGGAGTCATCTGTTTGATTTGGTCCTTAAGATTAGAAATTTCGAGACCTCATCACGGTTTTCTCCGTCTTGTACAGATTAAGTTCATCATGAGCTAAGCTTAAGGCTTTCTTAAGATTTGAGAACTGATGGATCACCATTTCAGCTTTCTTGAACATCCTTTCATGTTCCATGGGAGAAACCTCTTCCACCACCTTTTTTAAAATTTTCTTCTTTGGAATAGTTTTTGAAGGTGGAGCATTTGTAGGAGGAAAAATGGGACGTGAATACGAGCAATTTCCTATCTTAATGCTAGGAGTAAGTTTGATATCATCATCCAATTTAAAATTTGGAAGTTTTGTAGAAACCTCCTTTTCTTCCATATCTTGCAACTCGACTGACTCAGAATCCGATTCATCGGAAGCATCCTGCAATTAAGCGTAGATTAACCTCTTCGGTTTCATCATCACTTCCATCATCGAATCTGTTTCAATCCAAGTTGCTAATTCCTTGGAATTCTCTTCCTCCTCAGCAACCATTCCCTTGCGACAAGAAAATTTTGCAGGAGAGGTTTTCTTTTCATGTATTCATATTTAGGCGTGGACACTCGGATGCAAAGTGGCCGGGTTTTCTACAATTGTAGCAAACTAGATCACTCTTTTTCTTTGTATCTCCGGCCTTAGAAAACGTTGCGGGAGGTTTGCCTTTTGAAAATGATTTTGTGAAAGGTTTTGAGGATTTTCTAAATTTTTGGAATCTTTTCACAAACATGGCAAAATCATCATCATCCATCTCGATGAGTGATGAGGTTGATATGGAAGGATCAGCGGTTTGGTTGGATGTAGATGGTTTCTCCTCTTGTTCCACTACGGACATGGAAAGCGATTTGGTTTTTCCTTCAATCTCTTCAATATGATTT
This sequence comes from Adenophora triphylla var. japonica, assembly GCA_022495995.1. Taxonomy (NCBI): domain Eukaryota; kingdom Viridiplantae; phylum Streptophyta; class Magnoliopsida; order Asterales; family Campanulaceae; genus Adenophora; species Adenophora triphylla. The sequence continues at coordinate 59,532 of JAFEMH010002189.1, forward strand.
AATTTTAATTCATAGACTCTAAGATTGGCGTACAAGTTACTTAACGACCAAGTACCCAAAACTTTGGAGTCTTCTAAAGAGGTAGCCTTATTTACCCATTTAGAACCTAAAGCGAGATAGGAAAGTCATGTTGATTTCCTTATCGGTTAAAGTTTTGCCAAGAGATCTACAAGCATTAACTACCTCAACATATCGGTCGTAGGTTTGACGCAAGGTTTCGTTGGATTTTCTGTTGAAGTTGTTGTATGATCTTTCAACAGCATACAATTTGGTTTCCTTGCATTCATCATCACCTTCGAGGTAGCTCTCAATGGCATCCCACATCTCTTTGCGGTTTTGAGGTACATCACTTTACGTAGAGTTGATACGGGAGGGTTCCGTAAATGATGTGCCTAGCCTTCTTGTCCAAGGCAACCAATCTCTTCTCTTCATCCGACCACTCTTCTTTTGGCTTTTTGACCTCTGGAATTGTTGCACCGGTGGTTGCATACTGTGTTGACCTTCATTGGAACTAACGGGCCATTGATCACGCACTCCACCAGCATTTCATCTATGGTTTCCAAATGAATGAGCATTCGGCACTTCCAGATGTCAAAGTGGTCTTCGTCCAAGATTGGAATGTGTGAATAGTTAACAGTAGTCATTGTCTTTGTGTTTGCCATATCGAATCGGCACATAAGCTGTTAAGCTTGAAAAATAGTGGTTTTAAAATGTGTTGGCTCTGATACCACTTGTTGGTCCCAAAGGTGGCAACAAGGGTGAAAATACAGCTAGAGGGGGGGGTGAATAGCTGTTACAAATTTTTTGCCCTCTTTTAAAAACTAAACCTCTTGCTTACAAAATCCTCTTGCAGTTGATAATAGACTGCAAGTGATGATGTAAAATGCACAGCGGAATAATAGAGTGTAAAGCGGTTTTGAGAGGCGGTTTGTAAAATGCGGTTTTGGTGGTGCGGTTTTGTTGAGAGCAGTTTTACAAACACGTGTGTTTTGACTATGTTAACTCCAAACACTATTTCACAATAATGGATAGCTAAATAAAGATCAAACAGAGACAAAGATAAATAATTAGTAAGCACAAGAAATATAAATGCAGAAAGTAAGAACACGCTATTTGGAGTGGTTCAATCGATAAAAGATCTACGTCCACTACCAAGATGGTTAGTCTTGGATTTCTAAGAGAGATTTTATATTAAGTATTTGAGAGATTACAAAGTACAATAAAATCTTTTCTATGAAGAACAAATCCTAGACTATAACTAGTGTATCTCAAATGTATAATCTATGTGATTAAACAAGTGAGGTGTGTGTGTGAGAACAAGATCAAGGCTCTTTAAATCTGTAAGATGTAGAGCTCAATGATTCTTGAATGTGTTAAGGCTTGATTTCTGGGCTGGGGAATATTTCTTGAAGTTTGAAGATGAAGATTCAAAGGGTTTAATAATTTCTGGGCAGAGCTTCAGCTTCTATGAACACAGCACTTCTCAATTTTTCAAGCAATCTTCAAATGGTGAAGATTAGGGGTATTTATACCCAAGCATCAAGAAACTAGCCGTTGGATACAGCTGTTGTAAGGACAGTACTTGATGCAATCCTATTGGTCCACAGCAACCACTTTTGTCCTTTGGTACAGCTGCTGCAGATAAAGCCGATCGGGCTCACCGCAAGCAATGAGGTTAGGACACCTGTCACCTTTTCAAGATCCTTGCAGATCTTCTCTGACATTGAATCACGTGACAAGATTTGGTGGTTGACTTTTGATATTGCTGACGTGGATTCCAACGGATAAAAAGTTGTTCACTTCAAGTAGCCAATCATTGGATGCGATTGGTGAGACGCGGTTAGGAATGTGCGGTTTGCTACACCATGAGGTTGCTTAGATGCGGTTGCTCATGAACTACAAGGATGAGGTTCAGGGGCGGTTGCATGCGGTTGGTTCAAATAGGCAGATTCAAGGTGGAACTACACTTGCGGTTCAGGTGCGGTTCATAGGGCGGTTTTGAATACTGCTGGAACTGCAACCTTGCTTCCATTGAATCTTGTGCCAGTCTTCAAGCCTAAGATTAACCTATTCTATAAAATGGACTTAGCTAAAAAATTGAAGTCTAAGCTTCATTACATAGGGTCCTAAAGTCCTTAAAATATATAGGAGGTTATGGTATCAATCAAATCTAATATAAAATAGGAGGGTTAAAACATGCATACCCAACACTTAAACTTTGTGTTTTGTTAAATTCCTTTGTTTTTAATCATTTTGAATGTTCCAAATGCTACTAACCGTTTCATTTTGCAGGTCTCATTCAAAATCTTTTCCTAGTTTTACTTTGAAGTTTTTTTTAAGCTTTAACTTTGTTTGTAAGCTTACTTAGGTAGCATCAAGTTGTCTTTTGACTTAGGGAATGATATGCCTAATAGACAAATTCTTTATCATTCTTTCACTGAGTCAAAAAAATGCTAGCCTAGGGTGATTGGACTTAAGCAATTAGGAGGAGATTGTTAGTCAAATATATGTTTAGATTTAGAATTGCTTAATCCCAATCATAACAAGCATTAATGTGGACCCCTAATTTAATTAGATCAAACAGAATTTTTCTATGTATGTTAGGTTCCCTTAGTGCATGTGCCAGTGTTTTTATTATGTAATTTTCTCAAGCTTTGAAGACTTGAAGACCTGAGAATTTCCACCAAGCATGTGAGTTACCTGTTGAAGCTGTCTTACCGGTTGACCCCTCTAACCGGTATTCATGCCTTACCGGCCACCTTACCTTACCTAACCGATATCTTCCTTGCCGGTTAAGGCTTGCTCATCAAGCTTCCCTTGGTTAGCCGATGCATTAATTGCTTCCAACTACCCAGCCATCAACTTTACCTCAAGTTGGTAAAGCAAGCATGCTGACATGACATCTCTGCAACAAATCAGTACCTTCTTAGAGAATGACAAGTAACCAGTACTCACAGCGCCCCACCTAATCCACGGAAATCCTCTCTATCCAATCTCAAGCATTTAATGCAAGGATCTTCTCATTTAATGCCTGCCAGTCCAAGTCATCATCTCAACCTCTTCAAAGACAACGGCTCATTTTCAAAATTCACTATAAATAGTTTCCTCGGAGCATTGAAGATGGTTGGTGCATTTATGATCCTTGAGAGTGAGCTGCTCTGAACTACCAACCTGCAAATCCCCTAGTTCAAAGCATTCAAAGCAAGTCCCCTCTTTCACTAGACATCACTCTAGGACTTAAACACTGAGCACCTCAATCAATACTGTAGTGTTCCCATATTAGATTACTTATGGAACACATTGATTGATTCACACACAACACCCTAGAGAAATCAGTTCAACTTGTGAGCACATCTCTAGAAAACACCTGGTCTTTATTGTAGCACGATCCATTAGTGGTCACCTTTATTTTGGCAGCCTTCAATCATTGGCTTGCAACTTGTAATAGGTAGGATCCATTAATACAGTAGTGCACTTTCACAAATCCAAGTTCTGACCAAACTTGGTAGAGGACGTAGCAGTTATTTAACACTGTGAACCTCTTCAAACAATGTGTCACTTCCTTGTGTGTTTGTTTATTTCTTGTTGTGTAGTAGTTACTGGTTGACAATCTCTCAACTGGTTACTACCTATTGACTCAACTTACTGCTTAACTTGTTTGTCTTACTGGAAGATAAAATTTGTCCTTGTTATTGTTGCATGAGTTTTTGACTTACTGGCTGTTAAATTTACATTACCGGTTTTATCCGCTGTGCAAAATCAATTTATCGGTTAGCCATTGTATTATTTCAAAGACTAAAAGTTTTCACAAAAAAGTTTTGAACAGGCTATTAACCCCCCCCCCCCTCTAGCCTGATTTCTACCATTTGGGACCTAACACCATAACATCACAATAACATCAGTTCACAGAATATGAACATTTATAGAAAAGAAAAACAATAACTTACCAAGAATTAACAAAATAAAAGAGAAAAAGAATCGGATATTCTTGCTCAAAACACCCTTCTTAGCAAGCTTTCAAAGTTGGAATTAACCACAGATCAAGGACTGAATTTCTGGGATTTTTAGACACTTGGCTAGGGTTTAGGCTCTTCCTTGGCTGGTAGACACCTTTAGAATACTGAGGAACGTTTTTATGCTTCATGAAGAAGCTTTAAAAGAGATATATACAAAGCAATTACAACTAAGCTCCTCCAAGATAGAAATTCAACAAAACACTACCTTAAAGTTAAAGTTCCACCTAAGCACCTCAACCATTTTGAAACACTTTCAATTCAAAATTTCATGTGTTATCCATTAACTACCCAATTCTTTCATTTCCATTACTTAGGCATTATATGATCAAGAGCACTTTAACAACATCTAAATCTATAACTCATAAAACATGCCACAAGGAACATGTAAGCAATTCACATGCTAACAAACCAAGGATGATATCCAAGGCATACCCAACCCCACGTGCTTCACATGTGACCAAGAATGTGCCTAGGTTTAGGGTCGTGACAAACATAGTAACCACTGACAGCTTAGCAAGTATGGACATCCCGCTTGAACATGTTACCAGAAGCTCTTCTGTTCTAGTTGGATTCAGTGGAGAGATCAAGCATACTTACGGAGACATCAAATTGCCCGTATATGTGGAAGGAGCAAACTCCATGGAGAAATTCTGCATTATCGAATGCAAGTCATCTTACAACATCATTTTGGGGAAGCCCTGGATTCACAACATGAAGGCAATTCCTTCAACTTACCACCAGTGTATCAAGTTGCCCACTCGTTGGGGAGTAGTCAAGGTGAAGGGCCACCAGCAGATGACAAAGGAATGTTACAAGATATCCATGAAGGTAACCAGCGTCCCCAGGCAGGCATAGCAATTAAAGAAAAAGGCACGGGATATCTTGGATGTTGCGGAGAGCGACGTTAAAGAAATTCAGCTTGACCCCTCCAATCTCGATGTCAAGGTGTTACTGGGAGATGATATCCCTCACGAAATAGAAGATAGCATAATTGAATTCTTGAAAATCAGGGCCAGTTGTTTCGCCCGGAAGCATAAAGACATGACTGGGATTAGCAAGGATATCATCACGCACAAGTTGAACGTGGACCCCAGCATCAAACCCGTTCACCAGAAGAGCATAAAGTTCGCACACGAGCGCAACCAAATTATAAAGGAGGAGGTTGCACAATTGCTCAAAGCCAAAATGATTAGGGGAGTTGACTACCCAAGATGGCTGCCTAATATAGTGGTCATAGAAAAGAAGAATGGCAAATGGCGAGTATGTGTGGATTTCACAGACCTCATCAGAGCCTGTCTGAAGGATCCCTTCCCTTTGCCTCATATTGACTCTTTGATAGACGCGACGGCTGGTCACGACATCCTGACTTCCATGGATGCCTCCTCAGGATATTAACAAATCCAGATGGAACCATCAGATCAGGAGGACACTGGCTTTATCACTCCAGAAGGTATATATTGTTATATCGCTATGCCTTTCAGACTAAAAAATGCAGGTGCAACTTACCAGAGGTTGGTGAACAAGATGTTCAAGGATCAACTTGGGGAAACTATGGAAGTTTACATCGACGACATGGTAGTAAAATCAAAACGCATGGAAGATCATGTTAAACATCTCAGAGAAGCGTTTGACATCCTAGAAGCTTTCAACATGAGGTTCAACCCATCAAAGTGTCACTTCGGAGTGAAGTCTGGCAAATTCCTTGGCTATATGGTGACTAAGTGAGGCATTGAAGCAAGTCCTGAGCAGATCAAAGCTATAATCAACTTGGAATCCCCCAGAATCGTTAAGGATGTGCATCGGCTTACAGGCAGAGTAGCAGCCCTCAACCGGTTCATCTCCAAGTCTTCTGACAAATGCAGGATGTTCTATGAGGTGCTTCGGAAAAACAAGTTATTCCAATGGGCCAGCGATCATGAAGCAGCTTTCCTCCAACTTAAAGAATACCTCACAACGCCACCATTATTGTCCAAACCTGAACCAGATGAGCCGTTGTTCCTCTACCTCGCAGTTTCTGAAACTTCGGTTAGCGCCGTATTGGCCAGAGAACAGGAAGGTGCCCAACATCCCATTTATTACGTAAGTAAGTCTCTACTTGACGCCGAAACAAGGTATTCTCATCTTGAAAAATTAATACTCGCTTTAATTACTACTTCCATAAAATTACGCCATTACTTTGAATCTCATGTTATTATTGTCAAGACTAACTATCCTATCAGAAGCGTGATGAGAAAACCTGAGATGTAGGTAGGATGGCTAAATGGTCAGTACAACTTAGTACTTATGACATACAATATGAAGCAAGGACTGCCATCAAGTCGCAGGCTTTGGCAGACTTTGTGGCAGACTTCAGTCCCAGCTTGCAGCCTGAAGTTGAACTCGAAGTCCAGCAACTTGAAGGACTTGGTTCTCCTAGATATTGGACCTTGTACACAGATGGAGCTTCGAATGCTAGGGGCACAGGTTTAGGAATCGTCCTAAAATCCCTTCAAAGAGATCTCATTCCCTAAGCTGTGGCTTAGGAGTTCAAAGCTACGAATAACGAGGCTGAGTATGAGGCTCTCATTATGGGATTAATTACTGCCTTGAATCTAAATGTTAAACATATTAACGTATTTACTGATTCCCTATTATTAGTTAACCACTTCAATGGATCTTATACAACTAAGCAGGTTAAAATGACAAGTTATCTCCAATATGTTAAGTTGCTAGATGGACAGTTTGTGACGACCCCAACCCTAGGCACTAAATTTAAATATTTTATTATATGCTTTTAATGATTATGATAGCTTTATGTGTTCAATTTTGTCTTTAGATTCTTAATTTAAGATAAATTGGATGAGAAGTAAATTTAGAATCTTTTGAGAAATTATTGAGTATTAAATAAAGAAACTTGGGGAAATAATAAAAATGGAAATATGATAAATAGTACAAGGAGGTTAATTGGGTAGGATGAATTAATTGGATAAGGATTTATTTTAATTTAAAAAGGGATGAAAGCCTTGATTCTAGGTTGATGGGGGGCCAAAATGTCTTGCTCCTTCCTAGGCTTGCCATGTGTCCTTCCCCCCTCACCTCCTCTTACTCCCTTCTTCCTTCTCCTTCATTCATTCTACTTCTTCCTAGAGAAAGCCTAGAACTCCATGGAAGCTCCCAACACCAAGCTTTGAAGACAAGCCATTTCTCCACCAAATTCAAGTCTAAGAACATCATTGAAGTTGGGTCATCTAGGAGAATCCATCAAGATAGAAAGATCAACCTTCCATTATAAAACCCTAAGGTGAGTGGTTATGATTCTCTTCTCCTACTTGTTCATAAGTTCTTTAAATGTTGTTCTTGTTCTTGTGATGTTGATTTCATGCCTTGGAAACCTTAATGGAAGTTGGATGATTGGAAAATGAAACTAGTTGAAGTTAGGGTTCAAGGAAGACAATCTAAAGGGTTGAAATGGGTGGAATTTGTAGTAATAATCAATCTAGGGTTACTTGGGTTTGGGTTTACTTGTTTTGAGTGAGACTTGGTAAAGCTAAGGTTCCCTTTGGTGTTCTTGTGATAAGCATGGTATAAGGAAAGGAAAACTAGGTTCAAAATGGGTAAAAATCTGAGAATGGGCTGGAGGAAGGCTTGGGCGGTCGCCCATGGGGGCTTGGGCGGCCGCCCATCACGGCAGAAACTCACATTGGCTTTAAAAATCCACTTGGGCGGTCACCCAAGTGGTGAGGGCGGTCGCCCATAGTGGCAGAAACCTTATCCTCCTAGGAAACTCACTTGGGCGGTCGCCCAAGTGGTAAGGGCGGTCGCCCATGACCCTGAACCAACTTTTTTAAATTAAACTAGAATTGTTTAGCGAGTTGTTTGACCTCTTATAAATCATGACTCCCACTTGGTAATTGAACTTGAACCTTCATTGAGGTCTTGTATCTTTGAATATGGAATTTGTAGGGTGGGTTAATGATCCCTCATTTCCTTACTTGATGTTATATATATTGTTGTTGATGTTGCTTAGTGTATTCATAAATTGTTGCACTTTGATATTTATTGGGCATGAGTATATATTACCATGTGGCTATTGTTTATCCCTTTTGTGGATTTATTTCAAGTAACTACTATGTGCTTGATAATTTGTTAATCAGCTGATATTGGGGGTATAACGTAATACGATCAATTATGGAAGTGTGACCTAATGTGATCGGATTATGTTATATCTGTGACCGTCCCCTCCTGTGGCCACAGGTTGGGGTTATAGCATCTGTATTGAGCCAAAAGCCTTATAGAGTTGCTACTATCTTATTTGGTTCCCTGAAAAATGGATCTTATAAGATGTGAGTATTGCTTAAGCAGCTCACTTAAGATTGGAGTATTATTATACCCAATGTTGTACGACTATTGTTCAGACGGGAAAAGGTAAACCAAAGGTAACGTAAGGTGTTTACAGTTTTTCCAACGTGTTATGTGTTGCATCTATTTGGCATATTGTTGCATACATAATAGCTTGCTGAGATTTATTCTCACCCCTCTCCCTTTAATGTTTTAGATCCCGAGACAGGCGGACCGGCCAAGTAAGGACGGAGAGGAGTTTGGAGTAATCTTTTGGGTATTGTCGGGGTATGTATAGGATGACGTATAAAATGTATTTTTGGTAATTCCTTTATTGGAGTTTGTAATTATAAACTTTAAATTCTACGTCATAACCTTAATCTTTTGTAACTAAACAGTGTTCGCTTTCAAAGTTGGTCAACTCCTCCTCCAATGTGGAGTGGAGTAGAGTTCTTTTGAAACGGTTATGTTATTGATGTTTATATTTGAAAGTCAAAGTGAAGTTTTAAAAGTTTAGTATTTTTGGGTTAGTTTGAGGACGCTCCAACTCGGGACACGTGTAGGGTCCGGGTCGGGGTCCTCACAGTTGGTATCAGAGCTCGGTTAGAATTCTCGGGTAGAGTCTAGCTGAGTGAGAGTGTGTGATAACTGACGTCGAGTGTTTAATGCAGGCGTTTGTTGTAATGGCGGGAAATGATGGTGAACAGAATCGGGCTTTGGGTGATGGTGGTAACCCGAATGTTGAAATGATGGATATGTTCCGAGTGTTCCTTCAGACTATGGCAAATCAGAATCAAGGTAGGCAACAGCAAGAAGGCAGACAAGGGCAACATGGTCTAGAGAAGTTCGTGAAGATGTCTCCTCCTAGCTTCAACGGAGATCCGGATCCGGTGAAGGCTGAGAGGTGGCTGGAGGCTATGAATAAGATTTTCGCGGCTATGGAGAGCTCGGATGCAGAAAAGGTAAGATGCGCCGTTTTCAAGTTGGAAGGACCCGCTGAGCATTGGTGGCAGGTAGTGAAGGCTGGTTGGGATTTGGATTTGACACCGAAGACTTGGGAGAACTTCACACGCAAGTTCCGGGATCACTTCGTTCCGATGGTTACTAGAGACAAGAAGGAAGGTGAGTTTTTGAAACTGGAGCAAGGTACCATGACTATAGCACAGTATTCAGCAAAGTTCACAGAGTTGGCCCGATATTGTCCTCATTGGGTGCCCGATGAGGAGAGGCGAGTCTACCGGTTTGTGAAGGGTTTAAGGGTTGAGTTCCAGAAGCAGTTATTGACGCATAACTTCACCAACTTCCAAGCAGCAGTGAATATGGCATATCGGATTGAGAATGACATAGAGGAGCATCGTGGTAAGAATGAAGGCGGAAACAGAAATAGATTCCAAGGTCAAGGTTTGGGACAGAATAGAGTTCAGCCGAGGACATTCACCCCGGGAGAAAATCGAGGAGGAAATGTGGCGACTCCGGCGAATCGTGCGACTCCGGGTCAGTTTGGGACAGTGTGTGGTTATTGTAAGAAGCTAGGGCATTCGGAGGACAAGTGTTGGAGCAAGCAAGGAAAATGTTTAGAGTGTGGGGCGACAGGCCATTTCCGGAAGAATTGTCCCAGGTGGCAGAATAAGCAAGCTACGGGTACCGGATTTGGGGGACAAGGCAGTGGTGTGAAGAGAGGTCTAGATGGGAAACCCAAAGATAGGGTGCAAGGTCGAGTGTTTGCCTTGGGTCAAGGAGAGGTCGATCCCAATGCTGTCATTAGAGGTATAGTTCCTGTCTCAGGAGTTAAGGCCCGCATTCTTATAGATCCCGGGTCTTCCCATTCATTTGTGTCATCGCATTTTGCATTCTCATTGCATACTTTGCCTGAATCTATGCCTTATGTGTTGGAGGTCTCTACTGCTATGGGAGAGTGCCTCACATCTTCTTTGATATATCCTGGTTGTGATGTGACTATATGTGGGCATGTATTGTCGGTGGATTTGGTCGAGTTACCAATCCGTGATTTTGATGTGATCCTTGGAATGGATTGGTTGAGTCAGTGTCATGCTTTGGTAGACTGTCGTAGAAAACGAGTCTCATTTGCTATGCCTGATGTGCCCACTTTTATATTTGATGCGGATAGATCTATGTTCGGTTTACATGTTATTTCTGCTTTAAAGGCTAGGAAGATGCTATCTAAAGGGTGTGCGGGTTACATGGCTTATGTGGTAGATTCCAATAAGAAGTCTCCCGAGTTAGCTCATGTTCCGGTTGTTAATGAATTTAGTGATGTGTTTTCTAGTGAGTACTCTATGCCTCCGGATCGTGAGGTAGAGTTTTGCATTGACTTAGTGCCCGGTACCGCACCTATCTCAAAAGCACCCTATAGAATGGCTCCGGCCGAGTTAAAAGAGTTGAAGGTCCAATTACAAGAATTGTTAGACCGAGGTTTTATTCGTCCTAGTGTGTCTCCGTGGGGAGCACCGGTCTTATTTGTTAGGAAGAAGGATGGTACCTTACGATTGTGTATTGACTATCGTTTGTTGAACCAAGCCACCATTAAGAATAAATACCCTCTTCCGCATATAGATGAATTGTTTGACCAACTTCAAGGTTCCGTTATCTACTCTAAGCTTGACTTGAGAAGCGGATACCATCAGTTGAAGATTAGACCGGATGATATTGCTAAGACAGCTTTCCGTACTAGATATGGTCATTATGAGTTTGTGGTGATGCCTTTCGGGTTGACTAATGCTCCAGCCTTTTTTATGGATATGATGAACCGTGTCTTCAAGCCTTATCTTGATAGCTTTGTGGTGGTATTCATAGACGATATTCTTGTTTACTATAAGTCCCGGGAAGAGCACGAGAATCATTTGAGGATTGTCTTGTCCATTCTTCGTGAGAAGCAGTTGTATGCCAAGTTCAGCAAGTGCGAGTTTTGGCTCGAGCAGATTTCTTTCTTGGGGCATGTTGTGTCGAGTTCGGGAATTTCCGTGGATCCTTCAAAGATTGAAGCCGTGGTTAATTGGAAGCAGCCTTCGACTGTGACCGAGGTTCGTAGTTTTCTTGGTTTGGCGGGGTATTACCGAAGGTTCATTGAGGGTTTTTCTCGGATTGCGACTCCGTTGACTAGGTTGACTCGGAAAGACGTATCGTTCGTATGGGATTCCAAGTGTGAGGCAAGTTTTGATGAATTGAAGAAAAGGTTGACAACGGCTCCTATTCTTACCCTTCCGGATGGTTGCGAGAATTTTGTTATTTATAGTGATGCCTCGAAGGCGGGTTTGGGTTGTGTGTTGATGCAAAATGGGAAAGTTATTGCGTATGCCTCTAGGAAGTTATCACCGGCGGAACAGAATTACCCTACTCATGATATGGAATTGGCGGCGATTGTATTTGCGTTGCATAAGTGGAAGCATTACCTTTATGGGGCGAAATTCGAGATTTTTACCGACCATAAAAGTTTGAAGTATTTATTTACCCAAAAGGAGTTGAACAACCGACAAAGGAGATGGTTAGAGTTTTTGAAGGATTTCGATTGTATAATTTCTTATCATTCGGGGAAGGCAAATGTTGTAGCGGATGCAATTAGCCGAAAGGCGTATGTGACAGCTTTGAGTTCTCGAGAGTTGAAGAGAGAAGTAATCGTTGCGAATGTTCGAGCCGTTCCTACATTGTATGGAGAGTTGAAGGAAGCTCAACAAAATGATCCGGAATTGAAGAAAATTTTAGATCAAGTGCAAGAAGGAAAAGCCGGGGATTTTGCGTTGAATAGAGATGGTATATTAACCTTTCAAGGGAGAATTTGCGTTCCTTCGTTACCGGAAGTCAAGAGGCGTGTGCTTGAGGATGGCCATAAGTCCAAGTTTGCGATTCACCCGGGTAGTACGAAAATGTATCAAGACTTGAAGCGTGGATATTGGTGGAATGGAATGAAAAGGGAAATTGCGGATTATGTGTCCAAGTGTTTGACTTGTCAACAGATTAAGGCAGAACATCAGAGACCGGCGGGACTACTTCAACCATTGGATATTCCGGAGTGGAAATGGGAAGGGATCTCGATGGATTTTGTTTCGGGTTTACCTCTTACCGCAAGGAAGATGGATGCTATTTGGGTTATTGTAGATAGATTGACAAAGTCGGCCCATTTTCTTCCGGTGTCAACTAAGTTTTCTTTAGAGAAGTTAGCCCAGTTGTATATGAAGGAAATTGTGAGACTTCACGGGGTTTCGGTTAGTATTGTTTCCGACAGAGATCCGAGGTTTACATCTAGATTTTGGAGAGCATTGCAGGAAGCCTTGGGTTCTAAATTGTGTTTCAGTACGGCATTTCATCCTCAAACCGATGGTCAGTCCGAGAGAACTATTCAGATACTTGAGGATATGTTACGGGCTTGTGTGATGGATTTCCAATTATCTTGGGAGGATCATCTACCGCTAGTTGAGTTTGCTTACAACAACAGTTATCAGTCTAGTATCGAGATGGCTCCGTATGAGGCGTTGTATGGTAGAAAGTGTCGATCTCCGATGTGTTGGGATGAGGTAGGTGAAGCGAGACTTTGGAGCCCGGATTTGGTTCGAGATTCTACGGAGAAAATCAAGGTGATTCGGGATAGATTGAAGACGGCTCAGAGTAGACAGAAAAGCTACGCCGACAATAGAAGACGGGATTTATCTTTTCGGGTTGGTGACTTTGTGTTCTTGAAGGTTTCTCCGAGGACGGGAATTAAAAGGTTTGGTAATAAGGGTAAGTTGGCTCCGAGATTTGTAGGTCCGTTTGAGATTCTAGAAAAGATAGGGGAATTGGCTTACCGGTTGGCGTTGCCTCCGTCTTTCTCTTTGCTTCATGATGTGTTTCACGTTTCTATGCTAAGGAAGTATTGTCATGACCCCTCCCATGTTTTGAGTTCTCCCCCCGACGATGTTCAGGCGGACATGTCTTATGTGGAAGAACCGTTAAGAGTCTTAGAATTCCAAGTTAAGGAGTTAAGAACTAAGAGTATTCCGATAGTAAAAGTCCTTTGGAAGAATCACACCGTCGAGGAAGCAACGTGGGAGCTAGAGTCAGAGATGAGGGCGAAATACCCTTGGTTGTTTGAGAATTCAAGTAAGTCTTTTTAAAATTCGGGTCGAATTTTCTTTAAGGGGGAGTGAGTGTGACGACCCCAACCCTAGGCACTAAATTTAAATATTTTATTATATGCTTTTAATGATTATGATAGCTTTATGTGTTCAATTTTGTCTTTAGATTCTTAATTTAAGATAAATTGGATGAGAAGTAAATTTAGAATCTTTTGAGAAATTATTGAGTATTAAATAAAGAAACTTGGGGAAATAATAAAAATGGAAATATGATAAATAGTACAAGGAGGTTAATTGGGTAGGATGAATTAATTGGATAAAGATTTATTTTAATTTAAAAAGGGATGAAAGCCTTGATTCTAGGTTGATGGGGGGCCAAAATGTCTTGCTCCTTCCTAGGCTTGCCATGTGTCCTTCCCCCCTCACCTCCTCTTACTCCCTTCTTCCTTCTCCTTCATTCATTCTACTTCTTCCTAGAGAAAGCCTAGAACTCCATGGAAGCTCCCAACACCAAGCTTTGAAGCCAAGCCATTTCTCCACCAAATTCAAGTCTAAGAACATCATTGAAGTTGGGTCATCTAGGAGAATCCATCAAGATAGAAAGATCAACCTTCCATTATAAAACCCTAAGGTGAGTTGTTATGATTCTCTTCTCCTACTTGTTCATAAGTTCTTTAAATGTTGTTCTTGTTCTTGTGATGTTGATTTCATGCCTTGGAAACCTTAATGGAAGTTGGATGATTGGAAAATGAAACTAGTTGAAGTTAGGGTTCAAGGAAGACAATCTAAAGGGTTGAAATGGGTGGAATTTGTAGTAATAATCAATCTAGGGTTACTTGGGTTTGGGTTTACTTGTTTTGAGTGAGACTTGGTAAAGCTAAGGTTCCCTTTGGTGTTCTTGTGATAAGCATGGTATAAGGAAAGGAAAACTAGGTTCAAAATGGGTAAAAATCTGAGAATGGGCTGGAGGAAGGCTTGGGCGGTCGCCCATGGGGGCTTGGGCGGCCGCCCATCACGGCAGAAACTCACATTGGCTTTAAAAATCCACTTGGGCGGTCGCCCAAGTGGTGAGGGCGGTCGCCCATAGTGGCAGAAACCTTATCCTCCTAGGAAACCCACTTGGGCGGTCGCCCAAGTGGTAAGGGCGGTCGCCCATGACCCTGAACCAATTTTTTTAAATTAAACTAGAATTGTTTAGCGAGTTGTTTGACCTCTTATAAATCATGACTCCCACTTGGTAATTGAACTTGAACCTTCATTGAGGTCTTGTATCTTTGAATATGGAATTTGTAAGGTAGGTTAATGATCCCTCATTTCCTTACTTGATGTTATATATATTGTTGTTGATGTTGCTTAGTGTATTCATAAATTGTTGCACTTTGATATTTATTGGGCATGAGTATATATTACCATGTGGCTATTGTTTATCCCTTTTGTGGATTTATTTCAAGTAACTACTATGTGCTTGATAATTGGTTAATCAGCTGATATTGGAGGTATAACGTAATACGATCAATTATGGAAGTGTGACCTAATGTGATCGGATTATGTTATACCTGTGACCGTCCCCTCCTGTGGCCACGGGTTGGGGTTATAGCATCTGTATTGAGCCAAAAGCCTTACGAGTTGCTACTATCTTATTTGGTTCCCTGAAAAATGGGTCTTATAAGATGTGAGTATTGCTTAAGCGGCTCACTTAAGATTGGAGTATTATTATACCCAATGTTGTACGACTATTGTTCGACGGGAAAAGGTAAACCAAAGGTAACGTAAGGTGTTCTGATTTTTCCAACGTGTTATGTGTTGCATCTATTTGGCATATTGTTGCATACATAATAGCTTGCTGAGATTTATTCTCACCCCTCTCCCTTTAATGTTTTAGATCCCGAGACAGGCGGACCGGCCAAGTAAGGACGGAGAGGAGTTTGGAGTAATCTTTTGGGTATTGTCGGGGTATGTATAGGATGACGTATAAAATGTATTTTTGGTAATTCCTTTATTGGAGTTTGTAATTATAATCTTTAAATTCTACGTCATAACCTTAATCTTTTGTAACTAAACAGTGTTCGCTTTCAAAGTTGGTCAACTCCTCCTCCAATGTGGAGTGGAGTAGAGTTCTTTTGAAACGGTTATGTTATTGATGTTTATATTTGAAAGTCAAAGTGAAGTTTTAAAAGTTTAGTGTTTTTGGGTTAGTTTGAGGATGCTCCAACTCGGGACACGTGTAGGTTCCGGCTCGGGGTCCTCACACAATTTGAAGACTTCGTCTTTGAACAGATCCCACGAGAAGAGAATACTGAAGCAGATGCCTTGGCCAATTTGGGTTAAAGTTGCAGGAGCATGTTGAATAATAAAATCCCTATCATCCATATCTTGTATCCTGCCATTGATCAAATTGAAACGTGCCAGCTCAATGAACAACACGATGCCATGATCATGCCTATCAACAACTCCACCTCCTAGACGTTACCCATAATCCAGTACCTGCAGAGTGGCACGATCCCAGATGACATAAAAATCCCAGGTCTTTTAGGATAAAGGTATCGCGATTCATTTTGATTAATAACGTTTTGTTTAGAAAGTCCTTCTCAGGTATGTACCTAAGGTGCTTGGAACCGGACCAAGCTGAAGAGGTGCTGAGAGAATTTCATGATGGTGACTGTGGAAATCACACTGGGGGTATATCATTATCCTCGAAGGCATTACGAACAGGATATTACTGGCCAACCCTGCGGCAAGATGCGAGTAAATATGTACAAAAGTTCGACGCATGTCAGAGACACAGCAACATCCTGCACCAGCCAGCCGAACCAATGCATCCCATCTTGTCACCTTGGCCCTTCATGCAATGGGGAATGGACATAGTGGGTAAACTACCTCGAGCACCTGGGGGCAAAGTATTCATGCTGGCTATGACAGATTACTTCACCAAATGGATTGAAGCTGAAGCCTACGTACAATTCAGAGACAGGAAAGTGATATCTTTCATCAAGAGGAACATCATTAGTAGATTCGGGGTCCCATTTGAGATTATATGCGACAATGGCTCTTAATTTATTAGCAAGAAAACACAAGACTTCTGCATGAGATGGGGAATCAAACTGATAATGTCTACACCGGTGCATCCTCAAGTTAATGGACATGCTGAATCTAGTAACAAACTGATAATGAACAACCTGAAGAAAAGACTTGATCAAAAAAAGGGAAGATGGTTTGATGAGTTACCCATGGTACTTTGGGCTGACAGGACCACTCCGAAAGGAGCCACTGGGCAGTGTTTGGGACTGAAGCTGTCCTCCCTGTGGAATTTTCACTCCCTACAGCCAGATACGATCTGTCATCTATAAGGGATAATCAACTTGTCCTAGCAGATGATCTGGACACTATTGATGAGCTAAGAGATATGGCTAAAGTCAGGATGGCAGCTTACCAACAAAGAATAGCTAAGTCCTACAACAAGAATGTACGCATCAGGAGGTTCCAAGTTGGGGACATGGTCCTGAGGAAAGTCTTTCAGAACACTAAAGAACTAAAAGCAGGAAAATTTGCAGCTAAGTGGGAAGGACCTTACTTAATTGACGCAGAAGCTGGAAAAGGAACGTACAGTCTCTCAACCTTGGACAGGGTACGAATCCTGAGGAACTGGAATGCTGTTCACCTCAAGTTGTACTTCATGTAAGTGACCAACTCACCAACTTCTGTTCCAACGATCAAGTATGATTCCATTAACTTTACTTTTATGTTATTTCAATTTGATTTTCACATTTCAATCTTTTACTGACTTCAGCATCGGAGGGGTGTTAGCTAAGCTAACACCCACCCTAACCTGTTTCTATTTTGAAAGATGAGATGACATTGACAACCTGTCTAAACGATGAAGATGACAAGTATTCTAATCTGTTTGAAACTGGTAATTTCCTATATAACGCATTATTGTTTATCGATTCAGCTTTAAATTTATTTATGTAAATATTTTCTTTTAAAAAGGGTTTCACCCCTCAAAAAGGTTTACAGAATTAACATTCTTCTCAAGATGTCAAGGTTATCTATACCTTCGCCCGGGATGCACATTTTTCATATCTTAGCTAAGGTGTAGGTGGGCCAATGTGTCAAGTACATGTTGATTACCTTCTCGCCCTTGGTTAAGATTATGGACCTAAAATCGAATCATGGGTAGCGACATTGACATGTTGCCAAAATGAAACATTAGAATGAAAAGAAAACATCTTTTTCATTTATTATTATTTCTAAAAATATAAAAAGAAAGTTCATCAAGATGTTCAGGACAAATATTGGCAACATCAAATATTTGGGAAAAAGAAAGGGCCTCTTCAATCAAGAACAACATCCTTGCCCTTGTCCATCCTATTTCCTTCCAAAGTCTCACCAACCCGCTCCAACCTATCCTCATTCCTAGAAACCATTTCACAAGGCCTTTCACGAACAATCCTCCTCAAAGCAACCAATTCCTCCTCCAAATTCCAAGATGAGTGTTGTCCAGCTTGATACTCTTTCATCATCTCAATTCTGGAGTCGAAAACGGATTTAGCAGCCTCAGCCACCAGTTCATCTTGCAGTTTTTCAATCTCCTGAACTTGTTTCTTTCTCATCTCTTCAATCTCTTCTTCCTTTGTTTTTAACATATCAAAAGCCACTTTTAAGTCCGCCTCATATTTTTTTTTCTCCGTAGTTGAAGATACAGCTTTATCTTTCCACCATTTGATTTCATTAACCATCATCTTAACTGCCGTTATTGCCTAAAATCAAAATATTTTCTTTTATCAAAACAAGGTATAAAAATGAAAAGGAAAGTGTTGGGTATGCATGTTTTAACCCTCCTATTTTTAGATAAGATTTGATTAATACAATAACCTTCTCTCTATTTTAAGGACTTTTGGCCCATATGTAATGAAGCTTAGACTTCAATTTTTTAGCTTAGTCCATTTTATAGAATATGATAAATTAGGCTTGAATACTGGCACAAGACTCATTGGATTTGAGGTTGTAGTTCAAAAGTTTCAGACCGCATTATCAACTGCACCTAGCAAACCGCTCCTAGCAACTGCTTGGTGGAATTCCTTTGTCTGAAACTGCCTTTGACACTCTCTAGTGCAACCGCTTTGTAGTGAACCGCAACTGCTTTGTAGTTCCAACTATGGACCGCACTAAGCAACCTCACCTGGTATAACTGCACTTCCTCAATCGCTTGCATACCAAACCACTCCAATGATTGAAGACTTGAAGTGAACCACTTTATGACTGTTGGAATCCACGTCATCAATGACAAAAGTCAACCACCAAATCTTGTCACGTGATCAAGTACCAGACAAGATCTTCAAGGATCTTGAAAAGGGGACAGGTGTCCTAACTACCTTATTTGCAGCTGGAGCCTGATCAGCTTTTCAAGCAACTGCTGTACCTAAGGACAAAAGTGGTTACTGTGGACCAATGGGAAAGTATCAGTACAGTCCTTGCAACAGCTGTGTCCAACGGCTATATCCTTGATGCTTCGGTATAAATACCCCCAATCTTCACCATTTGAAGATTGCTTGAGAAATTGATTTGCTGTGAGTTCATAGAAGCTGAAGCTCTGCCCAGAAAATTCTAGTCCTTTGAATCTTCATCTTCTACTTCAAGAAATATATCCCAGTCCAGAAATCAAGCCTTATACACATCAAGAATCATTGAGCTCTACATCTCTTAGATTCAAAGAGCCTTGATCTTGAATACACACACACACCTCACTTGTTTAATCACATAGATTATTCATTTGAGATACACTGGTTATAGTCTAAGATTTGATCTTCATAGAATAGATTTTAGATCTGAGTTTGAATACTTTATAACTTGTAATCTCTCTCATACTCAATATAAAATCTAACTATTAGAAAATCCAAGACTAACCATCTTGGTAGTGGACGTAGATCGTTTATCGATTGAACCACTCCAAATATTGTGTTCTTACTTTTCTACATTCATTATTTCCTGTGCTTATTAATTATCTATTTTTTCTCTGTTTGATCTTGTTTGTAGTTATCCATTATTGTGAATTGTGTTTGGAGTTACCATTGTTAAACCTCACTTTCTGTTTTACAACTGCACTTAAAACCGCATTGCAAAATCGCACCTCTAAAACCGCTTTGTAACTTAAGTATTTCGCTGTGCATATTGAAACTCTACTTGCAGTTTATTAGCAACTGCAAGAGGTTTTGTAAGCCAAGAGGTTTAGTTTTTAAAAGAGGACGAAAAATTTGTAATAGATATTCACCCCCCTCTAGTTGTTTTTCTTCCTTGTTGCCACCTTTGGGACCAACAAGTGGTATCAGAGCAAACACATTTATAAAATCACTATATTTCAAGCTTAACAGCTTGTGTGCCGATTCGATATGGCAAACTCAAAGACAATGACAACTGTTAACTATTCACACATTTCAATTTTGGACAAAGACCACTTTGACATCTGGAAGTGCCGAATGCTTATTCATTTGGAGACTATTGATGAGATGCTGGTGGAATGTGTGATCAATGGCCCGTTTGTTCCCATGAAGGCCAACACCGATGCAACCACCAGTGCAGAAACTCCAGAAGTTAAAAAGCCAAAAGGCGAGTGGTCAGATGAAGAGAAGAGATTAGCTGCCTTGGACAGCAAGGCGAGGCACATCATTTCTGGAAACCTTCCCGTTTCAACCCTTCAAAAAGTGATGTATCTCAAAACCGCAAAGCAGATGTGGGATGCCATAGAGAGATACCTCGAAGGTGATGACGAGTGCACGGAAAACAAATTATATGCTGTTGAAAGATCCTGCAACAACTTCAACAGGAAATCCAACGAAACCTTGCGTCAGACCTATGACCGCTATGTTGAAATAGTTAATGCTTGTAGATCTCTTGGCAAGACTTTAACTGATAAGGAAATCAATATGACTTTCCTAGCTGCTTTAGGTTCTAGATGGGTAAATAAAGAAACCTCTCTAGAAGACTCCAAAGTTTTGAATACTTGGTTGTTAAGTAACTTGTATGCAAATCTTAGAGTCTATGAGCTTAAATTAAATCATATTGAATAGATTGAAGGGAAAACCAAATCACTTTCTATGTCCGTCGTGGAACATGAGGAGAAACCAACTACATCCAATCAAACCGCCGATCCTTCAATATCAACCTCATCACTCATCGAAATGGATGATGATGATTTTGCCATGTTTGTGAAAAGATTTCAAAAATTTAGAAAATCCTCAAAACCTTTCACTAAAACATTTTCTAAAGGCAAACCTCCAGCAACGTTTTCAAAGGCTGCAGATACAAAGAAAAATAGTGATCTAGTTTGCTACAACTGTAGAAAACCTGGTCACTTTGCATCTGAGTGTCCAAAGCCTAAATATGAATACATGAAAAAGAAAACCTCTACTGCGAAATTTTCTCGTCGCAAGAGAATGGTTGCTGAGGAGGAAGAGAATTCTAAAGAATTAGCAACTTGGATTGAAACAGACTCTGATGATGGAAGTGATGAAGAAATCGAAGAGGTTAATCTCTGCTTAGTTGCAGATGCTTCCGATGAGTCAGATACTGAGTCAATCGAGTCGCTAGATATGGAGGATGAAGAGGTTTCTACAAAAATTCCAAATTTTAAATTGGATTCTGATATCAAACTTACTCCCAGCATTAAGATAGGAAATTGTTCGTATTCACGTCCTATTTTTGCTCCTAAAAATGCTCCACCTTCAACAGTAATTCCAAATATGAAAATTTTGAAAAAGGTGGTGGAAGAAGTTTCTCCCATGGAACATGAAAGGATGTTCAAGAAAGCAGAAATGATGATCCACAAATTCTCTAATGTTAAGAACGCTTTAGGATTAGCTCATGATGAAATTTCTCAGTACAAGACGGAGAAAACTATGATGAGGTTTGAAATTTCAAATCTTAAGGACCAAATCAAGAGTATGTCGCCTCTTGCTGATCAAAATCGCATCATTGAAACTAAGGTTGCTGCACTTCAACTTAGGAATGATGACATGGTCACTCAAATCAACGATCTCCAAAAGATTATTGATAGGTGGCTCAAGTCAAAATCAACCTTGGATCAAATTATAGATACCTAGACGATAAGTGTTAAAGAAGGTCTGGGATTTGGATCAGGTGATGAGGAGAAGTGTGCATCCTGTTGTGAAAAGAAT
Source organism: Adenophora triphylla var. japonica (assembly GCA_022495995.1). Lineage (NCBI taxonomy): Eukaryota > Viridiplantae > Streptophyta > Magnoliopsida > Asterales > Campanulaceae > Adenophora > Adenophora triphylla. The sequence goes on from JAFEMH010002189.1 coordinate 81,105, forward strand.
GAGGAAATTTTGAAACTAACTAAAGAAATTCCTAAGGGAAAGCGTGCTGATTCTAAGGGTAAAGGACAACTTAATTTCAATTATGTCTACCCAAAGAAACAGTATGGGAAAAACTCTCAGATGAAAGGAAAGGATTCTGAGAGTGAAGATGCAGAGGAAATGTCTTATGGAGTTGACCGCACCTCTACTCCAACCGCTTCTGGTGGAATAGGTGGTGCTACCAACTGCATGGCTGACCGCCCTTCTTCTTCGACCGCACCTCCTGCCTTCAAAAGCAAGAAGAGCGTTCCTAGAAAACCCGCGGTCAAACCAAAGACAGTTACCTTTCTCAAGGCTGAAACAGCTGTTCCCAAACCGCATGAAACTCCTAAGAAAAGTAAGGAGTTAGTAAAACCTCATATTGCTAATAGCTTTCATAGATGCTCTGTGTGTGATGATTTAGGTCACAAGGCTGCAGAATGCTTTTTACGGTTCACACCCAATGCTAGGAAGAGTAAACCTCCTTCTGTCAAACAGGTGTGGGTCGTTAAAGGTTGCTAACCTCAGGACCCAAGGAATAAAGGGGGACCTCATTCTTAATGTTTACATTTCAGGTCCTCTGCTTAATGGCTGGTCACTCCAAGGATAATGAATGGTATCTTGACAGTGGCTGCTCAAGACATATGACTGGAGATAGATCATTTCTTGAAGATGTCATTAAAGCAAGTGGTCCGTCTGTAACCTTTGATGACAACAACAAAGGCAAGACCATTGGGTATGGTGTAATAAGGAGAGGAAACCTAACCATTGAGAAAGTTTCTCTTGTTGAAGGACTAAAGCACAACCTCCTTTCAATTTCTCAATTCTACGACAAAGGAATGCTTTGCAATTTCACGTCATCAAATTTCTTTATCAAAGATAGCATTTCCGGAGTCACCCTACTCACAGGAATTCGTAAGAGTAATTTTTACATTATTGATCTAGATTCTGCATGTAGCATTACTAATCTCTGTTTTGTAGCTAAAAATGTGAGCGAAAATAGTTGGCTATGGCAGAAGAGGTTGAGCCACTTGAACTTCAAGTATCTAGCAAAGATTGGAAGGGAAAACCTCGTTCATGGTTTACCCAAAGTGGCTGACCATCATCCAGAGAAATGCAGTGCATGTCAACTTGGTAAGCAAACTGCGTCGTCTTTCACCAGCAAGACCGCTCCCTCAACTGCAAGATGCTTACAACTGCTTCACATAGATTTGTTTGGACCCGTTACCACTGCCAGCATTGGAGGAAATAGATACACTTTAGTGGTGGTGGATGATTATTCAAGATATACGTGGGTTGAGATGATGATCTCCAAGGATGATTGCTATGAGATTCTCACCGCACTCTTTATACGGCTCCAAACTCAGAAAGAAGACGACATTGTTAGTGTTCGATCAGATAATGGAACAGAATTTAAGAATAACGGTGTTGCTCAGTATTGTGATGACCATGGGATTGATCACAATTCTCGAATGCTGGTGCTCCACAACAAAAAGGGGTTGTGGAAAGGAAGAACAGGACGTTGATTGAGGCTGGAAAGACAATGATATCTGAAGCAAAGCTGCCTCAGTATTTTTGGGCTGAAGCAATTAACACAGCATGCTTCACTCAAAACCGCTCCCTCATCAACAAAACATATAACAAGACTCCATATGAGCTATGGAGATGAAGAACCCCCAACATTGCATTCTTCAAGATCTTTGGCTACAAATGTTTTATCCTCTACAACGGAAGAGAAAATAGAGGTAAATTCGGAGCCAAGGCCGATGAAGGTATTTTTAATGAGTATGATAAACATTCAAAAGCTTTTCGTGTTTTTAACAAAACTAGTTTAAAGATAGTTGAGTCTGTCCATGTTACTTTCGATGAGCATTCTCTCCTTGAGCCACATTTGGCTCCAAATGTTGCTGATAATTTTGTTGAGCATAATGAAACAGGTGAACCTTCTAGAACCGCACCTGAACCTCAACCGAAAAATCCGGCATCCTCAACTGAAATTCCCTCAAATTGCTCATTTGAAACCGCACCCGAAGTTCCTTCTCCAGATGCAACTCCAAGGGAAGAAGATGTTGAGAATTCCCCCATCCAGCTTATTGAACCTCTTCGTCAACTTACCTTCCATGACTTCGCTGAAGGATCTAACGATGTTCTAATTGAAGATCTTCAGCAAGCCTCAGTCCAACCAGACTTACCCCCGGAGGTTCGTGAAGTCAGCAGTCACCCTCTTTCTAATGTGATTGGTGATCTGTTTTCCGGTGTTCAAACAAGGAGATCGAACTATGATGAGCATACCGCTTTGTTATCTCAAGTTGAACCCAAGAAGATTGATGAAGCACTCCAAGATTCCAGTTGGGTCGTTGCTATGCAAGAAGAACTCAACCAGTTTGAAAGATGCAAGGTCTGGACATTGGTGCCTAGACCTCAGGATCAAGGAGTGATAGGAACTAAGTGGGTGTTTAGGAATAAGATGGACGAAAATGGAAGCATCACAAGGAATAAAGCAAGGTTGGTTGCTCAAGGATATACTCCCTCCGTCCCACTTCACTTGGCACTAATTTCCATTTTGGTCCATCCAACTTCACTTGGCACTACCCAAAATGGCAAACTTTTTATAATTTTATATTCACTCTACCCCACCACTCATTCTCTCTCTTCATTTTCCACCACTCAATTTATTCAACCAACACTACTATTTACCCCACTCATTTTCTCTCTTCATTTTCTACCACACATTTCTTTTATTTTATTCTTTTTCCTTAGTTATGTGCCATTCATTTTGGTGCCAAGTGAACCGGGACGGAGGGAGTATATGCAAGAAGAAGGAATTGATTATGATGAAACCTTTGCTCCAGTTGCAAGATTGGAAGCAATCAGAATCTTCTTAGCCTACGCCTCTTTCAAGCGTTTCAAGTTATATCAAATGGACGTGAAGAGTGCTTTCCTCAACGGTGAACTGCAAGACCGTGTATGTTGCCCAACCACCTGGATTTGAAGACTCCAAATTTCTCAATCATGTCTACAAACTCCAGAAGGCTTTGTATGGACTTAAGCAAGCTCCAAGGGCATGGTATGAGACTCTTTCTAAAATTTTACTAGAAAAAGGATTTAAACGTGGTAAAATTAATACAACTCTTTTTATTTCCAAATATAATGATCATACTTTACTTGTTCAAAGACATGTCGATGATATTATTTTTGGTTCTACTAATGAGTTACTTTGTAAGCGTTTCAAAAAGCTAATGAAAAGCAAGTTTGAAATGAGCATGATGGGAGAATTAACATTCTTCCTCGGGCTTCAAATCAAGCAATGCGAAGAAGGTATTTTCCTCAGCCAATCCAAATACACCAAGGAGTTGATAAAGAAGTTTGGATTAGAAAATGCAAAAGCATATGATACTCCTATGGCCACCGGAAATATGCTCGATAAGGGTCTAAAAGGTAAGAAATTTTATCAAATCCTATATCGAGGTATGATTGGCTCATTACTTTATTTAACTGCTAGTAGGCCAGATATCATGTTTAGTGTCTGTGTATGTACACGCTATCAAGCAGATCCTAGAGAAGCACATTTAATTGCAGTCAAGAATATAATCCGCTATTTATCTGGAACCACTAACCTTGGACTTTGGTATTCCAAAGATTCGAACTTCGATCTCGTAGGTTATTTAGATGCAGATTATGCAGCTTGTACAATTAACAGAAAAAGCACTAGTAGGACTTGTCATTTCCTCGGAAATAGACTAGTTGCTTGGGCCAGCAAGAAGCAAGCTTCAATTTTAGTGTCAACCACAGAGGCTGAGTATATTGCTGCTGGAAGTTGTTGCTGTCAAATCCTTTGGATGAAGCAGCAGTTGGTGGACTATGGAATTGAAGAAGGAAATTGCCCTATAATGTGTGACAACACTTCAACAATTTCAGTCTCCAACAACCCTGTCATGCATTCCAAGACCAAGCATATTGATATCAAGTATCATTTCCTCAAAGACCATGTGGAGAAGTGGAATATCCATTTAGAGTATGTGGGGACAGACAACCAGATTGCTGATATCCTCACCAAAGCTCTGGACTCTAAGAGGTTTTCATTCCTCAGAGGAGAAATGGGTATGCTTGAACTTAAATGATTCCATACTTTTTATTTGCTAACTTGTGTGTTGAGTATAGATTGAATTTCCTGTTGAGGTTTCAAACCTCACTTTGTTGAACCGCGTGTATTCAAACCGCTTGCAGCAAACCGCGTAGTTCTAACCGCATGCTGCATTCTGACTGCTTACTCATCAACCGCGTTCAAAACTTGGAATATTTTCAATTATTTCTAACCTTTCTTAGCTTTGAAGAAGCTATGCGGTTTGAATTTCTAACTATTCATTCTTTTTCGACCGCATATGCCACGTGGACTCCAAGTAAGTTTTCTTATTTTCATTTCAGTCCTCATTTGGCATAAGGGTATTTTTGCAAATATTTTCCCACGTTATTTCAAAATTTAAATGCATTTAATGCAAAGGGAACATTAGCATTAAAAGCCCTCATGTCAGCCGTCATAGGGTTTTGAGAAGAAGATGAAAGGGTGCAACAGAGGCAATGATTCATTTTATGGAAAAATCAAACTGTCTTTTCAACAGTTACAATTCTGAAAATTTCCTATAAATAAGAAACACGTTCTACAATTTCAACTCTTCCTACTCTGTCCTCTCTGCATACCGTCCTTTCTCTCTCTACCAACTCTCTCTCTCTCTTTCACAAACCCTCAAAATCTTCATTTTTTCAAAATCTTCAGACATTTCAATGGCTTCCAAGAAAGCATTTACTGACATGGTACGAATTCAACACTTCATCTCTTTACTTTTCTACATGTCTCTGTCTGAAACAGCCATTGTTAAACCTTAAAACCTTCGAAACCCTTGATTATACTTTGTTCATATCTGCTTCATTTCTTAGTCATTTTGGATGAAATTACTTAGGATTTTTTTGGATTATCATTTAGATTCTGTTTATGGATTTTATTTTATGATCAATGCTTGTTTTGAACACTGATTTTGGATTATTCAGTTTGAACTTTTCGAAAACCCATTTTAGTGTTCTTGCTTATTCTTGTTGATTCTGAGCAAAGGTTGAATTTTTATTGTGATATTGCTAATCCCTTGCTCATTGTGATCATTTTGATATATTATTTGTTGATTTTGGTGAACTGTTGATGAATCTCTGTTCTTGATGTTCTTGTTGTTCTTCGTGTTCATCATGTCCTCAAAAAGACTGTTCATTTGCCTTGTAAAAATTTTGTATATTTTGGTTCATGTGATTTTCAATCATGTTTTTCACACTTTGAATATTTTCAATAAATTTATGGATTTACTTCTTGAATATCAACCGCATGCTCCCTTGTTTGAAACCGCATTCTTGCAACTGCTTATCAATTGTTTCAAATTGCATGCTCAGTATCAGTGAAACCGCATGTCAGTTAACTGCTTGTATTAATCCTTTGCAACTGCATGCTTAATGTTTTTGAGATTTTACTTAGTATATAGGCTGGACACCATAATCTTCCCCTCCAAAACACTACTTGCATGTGTGGGATAACTTTGGATTACAATGCCACGTACTAATAATCTCTCTATTATATTTTCCTTTTTCCTTCAGTTGTATTCACAATTCACTTGGGGTTTGAAGTTAGTCATATTTCCAACCGCACCATTGCTAACCGCAAGAGTGCCTAAACCGCCTGTGAACTGTGAATCTGTTTAATAGATCTAACCTCTATATTTTACTTTATAGGAACCAAGATTTTTCTTACCAGTGTATGAAATAATAGAGGCTGAACTTCAAAGTGATGCCTTAAGCAGAGAGCTAATTAGAAGGATGGACGCTTCTGGGATCCTTCCTCTTTTCAACAAGAAGCAATCTTTTACAATTCCCTCTTTTTGTTGATCAGTTTTATGCAACCGCAAAGGCTGGTGAAAGAGAGCTAGCTGATGGAAAGAAGATCAACTGCCTAGTTGCCTCTGTTGATGGATTTGATGTTTCTATTGATTACTTGGACATTCAAAGTACTTTTGATTTCCATGTTTCTGGTGCTCCTGATTTTGTGAGTCAAGAAGTGATGGATGCAACCGCTTCAACTATTGTTGCTCTTTCTTCTTTGTCTGGGTATTACAAGAAGAAACCTAGAAAGGAGTTTGGTGAGATGATGAGCCATCTATGCTATATTGTAGGGAAGTCTGTATGTGGCAAAACTGGGAACCACAACAACTTCACTTTCCAGCAGTGGATGTACTGCTGTGCTGTATACAATGGAATCAAACTTAATTGGCCCAAGATCCTTCTGAGAGAGATGGCCAATTCCATTGATACCTATCAGTCCAAGAAAAAGATTGAAGAGATTAGATGGAGACCTTTCTGCAGGCTCCTAACCGCCCTTTTTGCCAGCTACCAACACTTGGAAGATTTGAGGATCTCCAACCCTGAGTTGTCTGTGCATTTGGGTGATGAAGAATCTCTTGGACTTAGAGTTTTTCACAACTCTAGATACTCGTTTGGGAATGCTGAATATAAATTTCTTTATGATGCTGATACTCATCAACCAATGGAGTTCTATGTTGAGATGACTCCTGAAACCGCTGTTCAGGCAATTGGCAAAGCAATCAAGAAGGCCATCAGGAAGAAGAATCTTGCAGCTGAACAGCCTGTCAAGAGAGCTAAGACCGCTTCAGCAAAATCGCGTGTTGCAACCGCTGGTACTGGTCCTAGTTCTAAAGGGAAGAAGAAGATGGATCTGTTGGATGAATCTGATGAAGAGGTTGATGCAAAAGAAGAAGATGCTGGAATTGCCCCACTAATCTCAAAGGACAAGAAAGCTAAAATTGCAACTGCAAATCTTTCTGAAGAGGATCTGGCTGCTTTCTACAGAGCCAAGCTAGACAAGTTGAAAAGAGCGGCTGAGTTAAGGAAAGCTGCTAAGGATAAGTCAACCGCACCTATTCCTCAACCGCAGCCTGAATCCCAACCTCATCAGCAACCACCTTCCCAAGACCATCCGCCTCCACCTCCAACTCAAACCCATATTCCAAATCCACCTTCATCACGTATTCAGAACCAACCACTTTCCCCTGTTCAATCCCCCATACAGCCTCACCAACCCTCACTTGCCAAATCTTCCTTACCCACACCGCCTTCCCCCTCTCAACCGCCAAGAGCTGAAAACGCTCAGGGGGAGAATCCCAAAAAGAGGAGATATAAAATGATGGCAAAAAAGACAACTCCCATCAAAGGGCCAAAACGTTTTCTTCAACGTGTTGCCCAAGCGAAAGTGAAAATTCCTGGTGAAACTGAGTCTTACTTTGATAGGGAATCCTCTACTCATTCTTCCCACTCCTCTTCCCAATCTGATTTCCACACCCCTCTAAACCAAGATAACCCTTTACCTCCTGCCTTTACTGAATGGACCTCCAAACCATCAGCAGGCCCAGCTCATTCCACTTCCAAAATTAGGGATCCAACTCCTTCTCCTTCTCATTCTCCCATACACCAAACTACCCTTCCTACTTCAAACCGTGCCCAAACACCTCCTATCTCTCCTCAGCCACAAAAATCCCCTTCCTCACATACAAATCCAATCACTACAACTCTTCCAACTTCCATAATTCCTCCTCTAACCGCCCCATTTTCAACTACTCCTGTATCAACTACTCCTATCCCAACCGCTCCTACACCAACCGCCCCTATCCCAACTGCCCCAATCCCAACCACCTCTATTCAAACCACCCCTATACCAACTGCCCCTATCCCAACCGCCCCAATCCTAACCACTTCTATTTCAACCACCTCTATTCAAACCACCCTTATTTAAACTACCCCTATTCCAACCGCCCCTGCTACCTTCCCACAAACACTACCCATTCCAACTTCAACCGCCTCACCTTATACAGTTCCTACCTCTCGTATATTCTAAACCCTTTTTACCTAATTACCCCAAACTGCCCCTCCTACCTTTTCACAATCGCCTCCTTCATTCACTCATATTCCCTCTACTTAAACCTCTCCTCCTCCAACTGACTACTCCCAAATTCTTTCTACTCTCAACCTTATCCAAAACCAACTCCTCATCAACCAAGGCCATATTATAAAATTAACCTCATCCAATGCTTCCCTTGAGGCTTCCAATCGCTCCCTCCAAAAATTGTTGAGACCCAAGCCCATTTGATTACCTCCCAAACCCTCCAAATGGCTGCTCACAAGGATTCCCTTAAGCATTTTTTCCCTTAAGCTTAATGCCATTAAGGGGGAGAAAGAGACAGCAATCATTGTAAGATCTTGTTTTGAAGAGTTCAGAAAGGATCTAGCAAATGATGTTCTTAAAATTTTGGGTGACACAATCTCAACCGCTCAGCTGAAGGAGATGCTCAACCAATTCTCCAACTCCTCCAAAACTGCTCTTGACTCCTTTCAAGCTGAAATTCTCAATGCAATCAACTCTCAACCGCAGCTTGCTCATGACTTCAAAACCCCTCTGAATTCTTTAGAAGCAAATCTCTCTTGTGAGATTGATGCAGTTAAAGGGAAGATGTCTGTATAGACAAATATTGTGAATGATGCCCTGAAGGCCAAGTTGAATGAGATCAAGGATGAATTCAACGACCGCCTGGACAATATCAAGACAGGTTTCACCTCCAAGCTTGAAACTACAATTCATGAGCTGAAAACCTCCTTAAAGGTGACTGTTGATTTGGATCCTATGAAAGAAGCTATTTCCTCCCAGACCGCAGCAGTTCAGAGGGAGATCCATGTTATGTTCAACTCCTTGAATACCTCCTTCCATACTCTAATCGAAGACCTGACTGTTCATGTCAGAGGAAATTCTAGGGCAGTCAGTGATGCTAATCTTAGGCTTGCAACTCAAGAAACCACTCTTGGAAGATTAGTGACCGCTCAAGGAAGAACCGCTGAAGAGGTCAGAAAGATTAGAAGAGCTTTGAAGACAGAGACATCTGCATCAAATCAAGCTCGTGATCCTGAAGTTGATCAACCGCAGCAGCAGCAACATCAGCAACCTCCCCAGCAATGAACCGCTTCTGCCTTGTAACCCTTTTTGTGGTGAATTCTTTTTGTAAGTTGGACCGCACTCTCACTGTATTTTTTTTCCAACTTCTTTTGTTTTTGTAACCCTGTAATTTTCTTTCATTCCTTGTATCTGTAACTGCTTAAGGAATTAATGGAAATTGCATCATGGTTCCAAAACTTTATTCATATCAAACTGCTTGTTTGTAGAACAATGAAATCGCTTATGGTCTTAAACCTCATTCAAATAATTTTCAACTTAAAATCATTCTTTTGAAATGAAGTTTAAACATTCAGTTTAAACAACACTTTAAACTTAAACTCATATTTTTCAAGTACACTAAATGCGTTTCTATACTTTTCAAGTTGTAAGTTTTTCAATCTTTCAATAGTATAGAAATCTATAGCTTAAGCTAGTGTGTGCATTGACTTGGGACATGACTTACCATGTTAATTCTTATGGACATATTTTTACCAAGTACAATGATTGATTTTGCTGTAGTAGGTAATGGCATCAATCAAATAGAGGGAGATTGTTGGGTATGCACGTTTTAACCCTCCTATTTTTAGATTAGATTTGATTGATACCATAACCTCCTCTCTATTTTAAGGACTTTAGGCCCATATGTAATGAAGCTTAGACTTCAATTTTTTAGCTAAGTCCATTTTATAGAATAGGATAAATTAGGCTTGAAGACTGGCACAAGACTCATTGGATTTGAGGTTGCAGTTCAAAAGTTTCAGACCGCATTATCAACTGCACCTAGCAAACCGCTCCTAGCAACTTCTTGGTGGAATTCCTTTGTCTGAAATTGCCTTTGACACTCTCTAGTGCAACCGCTTTGTAGTGAACCGCAACTGCTTTGCAGTTCCAACTTATGGACCGCACTAAGCAACCTCACCTGGTATAACCGCACTTCCTCAACCGCTTGCATACCAGACCGCTCCAATGATTGAAGACTTGAAGTGAACCACTTTATGACTGTTGGAATCCACGTCAGCAATGACAAAAGTCAACCACCAAATCTTGTCACGTGATCAAGTACCAGACAAGATCTACAAGGATCTTGAAAAGGTGACAGGTGTCCTAACTCCTTATTTGCAGCTGAAGCCTGATCAACTTTACCTGCAACTGCTGTACCTAAGGACAAAAGTGGTTATTGTGGATCAATGGAAAAGCATCAGTACAGTCCTTGCAACAGCTGTGTCCAACGGCTATATCCTTGATGCTTGGGTATAAATACCCCCAATCTTCACCATTTGAAGATTGCTTGAGAAATTGATTTCCTGTGAGTTCATAGAAGCTAAAGCTCTGCCCAGAAAATTCTAGTCCTTTGAATCTTCATCTTTTACTTCAAGAAATATATCCCAGCCCAGAAATCAAGCCTTATACACATCAAGAATCATTGAGCTCTACATCTCTTAGATTCAAAGAGCCTTGATCTTGAATACACACACACACACCTCACTTGTTTAATCACATAGATTATTCATTTGAGATACACTAGTTATAGTCTAGGATTCGATCTTCATATAATAGATTTTAGATCTGAGTTTGAATACTTTGTAACTTGTAATATCTCTCATACTCAATATAAAATCTAACTCTTAGAAAATCCAAGACTAACCATCTTGGTAGTGGACGTAGATCGTTTATCGATTGAACCACTTCAAATATTGTGTTCTTACTTTTCTGCATTTATTATTTCCTGTGCTTATTAATTATCTATTTTTTTCTCTGTTTGATCTTGTTTGTAGTTATCCATTATTGTGAATTGTGTTTGGAGTTACCATTGTCAAACCTCACTTTCTGTTTTACAACTGCACTTAAAACCGCATTGCAAAACCGCACCTCTAAAACCGCTTTGTAACTTAAGTATTCCGCTGTGCATATTGCAACTCTACTTGCAGTTTATTATCAACTGCAAGAGGTTTTGTAAGCCAAGATGTTTAGTTTTTAAAAGAGGGCGAAAAATTTGTAACAGCTATTCACCCCCCTCTAGCTGTTTTTCACCCTTGTTGCCACCTTTGGGACCAACAGAAAGAAGTACTATACCTTAGTCTCTAACACATCTTCGTTGGAGCCCACTTCTTCTATGTCTTTCTTCCCTTGCCTTTTTCTCTTTATTCCTAAGGCATTCCCAAGCTCCAACCTGGGTGCAGGAAGCATGTCTTCACTAGTTCTTCCTTTGTATTTGGTGACCAAAGCTTTCGCAACAAATATGGGCTTTGAACGGACAACTGAAAAGACGATGGTAAACATTCTGATGTATACAAGAAGTGCAGTAAATATGTACAAAAGTTCGACGCATGTCAGAGACACAACAACTTCCTGCAGTAGCCAGCCGAACCAATGCATCCCATCTTGTCACCTTGGCCCTTCATGCAATGGGGAATGGACATAGTGGGTAAACTAACTCTAGCACCTGGGGGCAAAGTATTCATGCTGGCTATGACAGATTACTTCACCAAATGGATTGAAGCTGAAGCCTACGTACAAATCAGAGACAGGAAACTGATATCTTTCATCAAGAGGAACACCATCAGTAGATTCGGGGTCCCATTCGAGATTATATGCGACAATGGCTCTTAATTTATTAGCAAGAAAACACAAGACTTCTGCATGAGATGGGGAATCAAACTGATAATGTCTACACCGGTGCATCCTCAAGCCAATGGACAGGCTGAATCTAGTAACAAAGTGATAATGAACAACCTGAAGAAAAGACTTGATCAAAAGAAGGGAAGATGAGTTGATGAGTTACCCATGGTACTTTGGGCTGACATGACCACTCCGAAAGGAGCCACTGGGCAAACACCATATTCCTTAGTGTTTGGGACCGAAGCTGTCCTCCCTGTGGAATTTTCACTCCCCACAGCCAGATACGATCTGTCATCTATAAGGGATAATCAACTTGTCCTAGCAGATGATCTGGACACTATTGATGAGCTAAGAGATATGGCTAAAGTCAGGATGGCAGCTTACCAACAAAGAATAGCTAAGTCCTACAACAAGAATGTCTTCATCAGGAGGTTCCAAGTTGGGGACATGGTCCTGAGGAGAGTCTTTCAGAACACTAAAGAACTAAATGCAGGAAAATTTGCAGCTAAGTGGGAAGGACCTTACTTAATTGACGCAGAAGCTGGAAAAGGAGCGTACAGTCTCTCAACCTTGGACGGGGTACGAATCCCGAGGAACTGGAATGCTGTTCACCTCAAGTTGTACTTCATGTAAGTGACCAACTCACCAAATTTTGTTCCAACGATCAAGTATGATTCCATTAACTTTACTTTTATGTTATTTCAATTTGATTTACACATTTCAATCTTTTACTAACTTAAGCATCGGAGGGGTGTTAGCTAAGCTAACACCCACCCTAACCTTTTTTTGTTTTGCAAGATAAGATGACATCGACAACCTATCTTAACGAGGAAGATGACAAGTATTCTAATCTGTTTGAAACTGGTAATTTCCTATATAACGCATTATTGTTTATCGAGTCGGCTTTAAATTTATTTATGTAAATATTTTCTTTTAAAAAGGGTTTCACCCCTCAAAAAGGTTTAAAGAATTAACATTCTTCTCAAGATGTCAAGGTTATCTACACCTTCGCCCGGGACGCACGTTTTTCATATCTTAGCTAAGGTGTAGGTGGGCCAATGTGTCAAGTACATGTTGATTACCTTCTTGCCCTTGGTTAAGATTATGGACTTAAAATCGAATCATGGGTAGCGACATTGACATGTTGCCAAAACGAAACATCGAATTAAAAGAAAACATCTTTTTTCATTTATTATTATTTCTAAAAGAAAACTTCTTTCTAAAATATTTGGTCCTAACAGTTTGGGTTATCAAGCTTACTGAGTGTTTTTGCCAATAGCCCGAGAAGAGAATGGTAGCTAACACTGCTGATTATGTTGTAGATTTCAGATGTTACTGGAGGAGCACCTGCTTCCTTGTTCGTTGCAGTTTCTTGGGGAAAAAGGTAAATAAATAGTCTCATAACACATTTGACAAGTCAAACTCTTCAAGAATGTACTTTTACTGCTTCATCTCTCTTGATATTGCATCGATTTTTATCTGCTCGCATCTTTGCGGTAAAGTTATTTTTTTTTCTTTTTAAACACAGCTCTTGTCTTGAGAGAGCAAAAATGACAAGGGCCACTCTGTTTTTGAAATGCCTGTTGAGTTGAATATTCTCGCATAATAGACAAGGTAAATTTTGGGGTCTGCCATGGGAAATGAAACTGTAAAACCCCCAATCCCACATCGGTAGGATATGAGCTTTAATTGTGATAGATAAGCATCCACTCATTACTATTGGTCACCAACAGGGACCATTCTGAATGTAGGAATTTCAGGAAACTTGTAAATACTCCCTCCGTCCCACCTCTAATCTCCTTTTTCGTCCTGAGGGCAAAGGGCAAACCCCGGCGCGCCAAGCGCTCCCCGCCTTGCGGGGGTTGGGAGAGGGAACCATTTGCTAGAGCCTTCCCCTGACAATTGCCAAGAGGCTGTTCGCCAAGGTTCGAACCCGTGACCTTATGGTCACCAAAGGAGCAACTTAACCGTTGCGCCAAAAATTTCCTTTTTCATCTGTCTCGTCTCAATGAGGATAGCCCGAAACGGCAAAGTTTTTATACTACTTTTCCTTAATTACTATGCCCAAAAATTTAGTCTTCGTAGAGGTAGGACTATGCCCAAAAATTTAGTCTTCGTAGAGGTAGGACGGAGGGAGTATTTCTTTATGGGTGTATTTTTCCAAAAACTTCCAACCTGTTTGACAGGTATATGAGTCTATCATATACGTAAATATTTGATACTCTTCTTCCTTTATTTGTAAAATTATTAAGCTCCTGCATAAAGGCATACAATCTAATTTCCTTCACTGACCATTGCCTTCAAAATGAACAATTAACCCTTCCCAAGTTTCTTTTGTGTCCTGAAATTTTGCACCTTGCTCATTTTGTTATGGTCCAGTGAGTTAATTATGATCAACCTTGCTTGTCTATCCAAAACCGAGATAATGTTCAAAGAAAAACATCTTAAAATTAATGAAAAGCGAAAATCATGAATAATATATAATAATCATGTCATACATTTCTTTCCTATGGTAAATCGTAGATAAATGGAGCACAAACAGATTAACTTAATAAAAGTACACGTACATAACTTGTATGCAACATTCATAATAATGTGCTTGTGGACGGCTGTAGGACTTTCTTGCGATATTCAGCAAGAGCCCACAATGGAAATATATTCCGATACCCCGCATAATGCAACATGCAGTTCTTCATGAAAGCTCCAGTGATTTCCTACCATTAGAAGTGATATTATTGTTATAGAGTCGTGTAAAAATATTAATTTTTCAGTTTATAATTATTACTAGTACTATTTTTTGCCCATGGTTGTTTACCTGCTGGGGAAAATCACCATTTTCCATTTGAGAGTTGATCAACAATTTTGCTCCATGGTGAAGTGGTGTTGAGTCTCTATTTTCCTTCGGGAAGAAACTTCATATAATCAGCAAATATTGAATAGATATAGAAAATATTCCTACAGATGAATAATAACAAACTGACCTGTCTAGAGTGCATCAGACCCATCATGGCCCATGCAGTCTGTACCAAATTGGACCGGTTTCTTTTCAGAGGTATGTATTCCTATATCATCCAACAATAGATACAAGTTTGTGATGACAACAGTGGCAAGAGGAGGTGAAATATATGTATGCTTTGAATGGATCAAATGTTCTACATTATTTTTATGTTGTAAATTACCTTTTTTGGGCAGGATTCATAGCTTTCTCCCCATCCGCCATCTTCCTGCTGTGACTTTAGCAGAAAGTTCACAGCTTTACGAATTGCTAGGCAATTTTCGTATGTTTTACCTGAGGCAGCTAGCCCTCCAATAGCAAACATGGAACCATATGTGAAGCACACTCCCCAGTTCCCATACCTGGATATATAGTTATTCCAAAACAGAAAATAGTCTCATTTGTCAAGTCAACTATTTACCGATGATATCTGACTTGCTTTTGTTAGAAATAGGATCCGGACCAAAAAAAGTGGGATATGATTATTTTCTGGAACGGAGAGAGTATTTATTATATTCCACTTTATGCAGTTTGGAGAAGAGAAAGTACCATGAACCGTCAGGCATCTGTATGTCCTCGAGGTACCTAGTAGCATTTGCAATAAAATTATCAATTTCTTTCTCTCTGTGTGTAGGGTATAGTTTCTTGAAGAGTACTAGTGCCTGAATAGCTGTTGAGGTGCATTCCACATACCTAAGAGAAAATGGCCAGTTTAGCATCAGATAAAATAAATGAATACTTTGAAATACAGAGCTGTTAATATTTCTGATTCCTTACTCTCGCTCAATGACAATGTCACCAAAGAACTCTGACGGATTTAGTATCTACGACAGATCATAACAGTTATATTAGAAATCGTGAAAAATTATATATTTCGTGTAAAACAATGACAATGGATTTATTATGTCTTCTCATGTGTTTTTTAGGAATATCTACCTCCAACCACTCTGCGGAACCTGCAGGCTCCCAAGCTGGTAAACCACCATTTTTGCTCTGCATTACAAGGTAAGCAAAATAGTATTTAATGCTACTAAGATAAAATGACTATTTAATATACATGTTTACCTTTAAAAATATTTCGAATCACCCAAAAAATATTTAATTTTGTGCTAAAGGCCTTATTTACCTGAAGGGACAGCAATATGTTAACGGCATCATATAATCGCTCATGTTTCAGTTTATTGCCAACAATTTCCTCCGGCATCATTGAAAAAAGCAGGCAGCACTGTAGAATAAATTAGGGAAAAAAGAGATAATTAGAGACCTTATTAAATATTGTTATTGATAGATTATTCAGCTCATTTTCTTGATTATGGTTCTTGAGAAATTTTTTATTTTGCGTTTAAAACACGTTCTAGAGCAGAATTAAAAACCTACCTTCAATCCTTCTGCAGTGCAATCAGAAACTTGCCATCCATGATCTTGATCTGAAAATGTCCATGATCCGTTTGAAATATGTCGGTGCATGCTTTTGAAGTCATCTGAGGGATCATTCTTCACCTACAAAAAACATTTGAGTTGACAGTGATAAGTTTTACAAGGAAAATTTGATAGGATTTAAATAAGCAAGGTAAAAACTGTATTTTGAGGTTTTAAATAGAAAAATTAACCTGGGACTTCTGTATGAAATCATGTGCTTTCGTAAGTGTCTGACCAATTTCTTTCGTGAGATTACTAGCAAGAAGCGCTTGAATAGCAAAGCCCGTGTCCCACACTTGACTACCGAAACACTGTATTTTAGTAACAAACAATGAGATTCAAGCAACCGCTTGAAAAGATGCTAAGTTTATTTCAATTATTGAGCTCTTCACGTAAAAGAAAATTAATATGCTATGAAATGAAAAGCTGATTTGTGTGAAAGTAGGATATATTACCACAAAAGTGCAAATATTCATAGCAGCACTAAATTTTTGGACGCCAACGCGCCAAAAACATTTGCCTTACGACAGACATTCTCACTTATACTCCCTCCGTCCCAATATAAATGTGCTTCTTGAAAGCCAACGCGCCAACAACATTTTCCATACGACACACATTCTCATTTATATATGATAACGAGGCGCTGTGTTAAATATATTGCATTTATTTAACTTCCCTACTTCTTAGAAACATTAAAATCTTCTGCATCATAGTAGATTTTGTATTGTAACCTGCATTTTCATTCCGTCTTCAGCGACCCATAGATAATCCGGAATCCTTGCAAGGTGCTTCTTGAAAGAATCACCATCTGGGTCCTCAACCCAACAAGCAAGCATGCACAGAACCTACTCAAATCAGTAAATAAGTCAATATTATCTAAGGGTTGTCTTTAAATTAATTATTACTCGCTCCGTCCCAAAATAAATGTCCAAAAATTTTCAAATTTGCTCTTGATCAAGTAAAAAATTGAATTTTTTGGTCATTCATTTGGGGGCGGAGGGAGTATAACTTTGGTCATGTCTATTAATGTAGCAGTTCTATGTAAATGTGCATTTACCTTTTCTACACACCCTATGGTGATGTATCTACTATTCTCATCTTCATAGTGAATGTGTTTCATGGCTGTATGAAGAGCTCTCTCTCTCAACTTGTTAAGAGGCCAATGATTCAGAAGTGGCTCCGTAAAAATTTGCATACAATCCCACATTATGTCTTGTATTAAAGGATGAGGGTAGTATAGGTCTTCCTGCAATAAATGTCAAAAATGGTCATTCCATTTGCATGAACCACAATCAAATCACATTTTGGGGCATGTGCTATCTAACTGCTATAAAGATCCAACTGCTATACAGTCGGACGGTAGGAGCCCCAGATCCATCGTAGTATTATAAAGTGATAAACACATCATATGAACCAAACCTTTGCGCATGAATGGCGAGCCTTCTTCCAATTGATTTCTTCGTAAGGTTGATCGTAAAGTTCTTCCCTTAGTTGTAGAATTAGAGGGGTGATTGGACCAACAAACTTTTTCCCATAGAGATAAGACATAGGCATGTAAACCATTCGAGTATAGCACAACATTTTGGCTGCATTTGAGAGACGCAAAACATTATACTTGGAATATAAATTTCATTTCATAATAGTACAAATATAATTGAAATGAATCATGATTTATTCATACAAAGCGAGAACTTTATCTGCGAATGATCTTGAGGAGTAAAAAATTTAATATGTAATGGATGCACGTATTTAGGCGTTAAACCAGTAAATCCATTAACAAACCTGGATGCATAGGGAGAAATGAAGGAAGTATCCAAAACTCAGGCGGCATTGGGTTGCTTCCTGACCATTCATACACACCAAGTATCTGAAGAAAATATTGTTAGACACAATTTAACATTCTGTTAGATATTTAATGATTTAATCTTTAAGATTTAACAACAAAATTTACTTTTTCGGCACTTGTTTTCCAGAATCATAAAAATAGCCTTAAATTAGCGGCACTTTTGAACAAGTGTTGTTTTGTTCCTGCGTTTTTCAAGATATACTGAACTTGTTTTTCGCTAAAAGGGAGTATTTTCCAACAGTACACTCTTGGTGAGAGTCATAAGAATTTATAATCATTTTAAATTTCATTTATTTACTTTCTTCATGAGATTTTATTATGATCATGTAAAAATTGTTTTTACCGAGAGCCAAGTCTTGCCCCAGGATGGTATGGCGGTTGCGCTACCATGGTCAATAATCCATTTTCTTGCTCTTTCGCAAGCATTATTTTCACCACCATCAGGCCCTTCTCCAAGTATACGCATACATATGTAGTTGAGTCCCGTCGAAAACATTGTGCTATGCCCCTCGATATGGAGTCCCCATCCTCCATCTTCGTTCTGTAACATGGTATAAAATTTTAGTTGCATATTTTGTATGCAAATGCCAAAAAACTAACGGAGTTGATGGATGGGGCACTGCCGCATCGGTGCCACGTCATCAAAATAATATTCATCAGCAACTCATTTAGTTTTTGACGCCGTAAGTTAAAAAAAAATTGTTGCATTATTTGAAAACGGATACGAAAGTACGTTATTTGTATCTGTCACTAACGAATACATAGCATTTGTTGAAAACTAGGATAAAGTACGTTGCATAAGTTAGTAATTATTCCTTTTATTTTTCTTTAACTGATATTACTTGAATAAAATCTAATCACTGTCGTTTTATGTAAATAAACAACAAAATTAATACCTGATGACAGTATATATATCTCATAATTTCTTTTCGATATTCAGCAGGAAACACAGTACCAAGATGCCCAGTTATGTATAAGCACATGACCTGCGATTTTTGTTTCAACCACAGTGATATGAGGAGTTTGCTATTACGGGCATGAGATTACACAAAAGTGGTTCAGAAGATTACGTTTGTTTTTCGCGCGAAATATGGGTTCGAAATGAATACATACCAGAGGTGGAATGAAAAATAAAGGACCAGAAATTTCGGCCGGCCAGTGTCCATCGCTAGCTTGCAAGGCTGCAAAGCAGTTGACTGCCCTCCATATTGTGGTTGTTGCTTTGTCATATGTAATTTCCTCACCATCTTTTAGCTTTACTTGAGGTATTGTTTGTATGAATTTGTTCTCTCTTAGAAACTGAAATGTAGTCATGTTAAATAATTCAAGATTAATATATAGCAGGGAGATTGACCGAAAAGTTCTAAAAAAAAGTATCATAATAATGCCCGAGAAGTTAATTCTCGTGTTGTCATGTTCGTACTATTTCTATAGAATACTGAATCATATATGAGTGTATATACTGCATGGCGGTGGCGACGGGTGGCCGCGGTGGTCAGTGGCCAGCAGTGGTGGGGGCAAGTTTTAATGATGTTTTATCATAATTGCACGCAGTGTTATACATTACTGCTTAAAAACTTTTAGATCATTTCGATTTAATCAGGAACTTAATTAGAAGTGATTTGTTTCGAAAAGGATTTTTTTGGTCAAATTCCCTAAATAATAATCATACACATCAATTATGAATAAAAAAATGATTTTTTTTTTCGTAAAATCTAGGGAGAAACGCGTTTCTCCATAAGTTATGGAGAAACGGGTTACGGGTATCAAGATGCTTTTGAAAGGATATCCAGAAACTTTTTGTATTGGCCATGACCTTGTCCCATGATTACTTCTGGATATCAGTCTCAAAGGTTCTGGATATCCAGAACCCTTTGAAAGGATATCCAGAAGCTTATAAAAGTGATATCTAGAAACCTTCAAAATGATATCCAGAAATTTTCAAAATGTTTCTGGATATTCATTTGATGGTTTCTGGATATACATTTGAAGGTTTCTGGATATCCAGAAACCTTCAATAAGCAATTTCTGGTCTTGGCCTTGAATTTGGCTTCAAATCTATTTTTTCTGGATATCCGCCCAAAGGCTTCTGGATATCCGTTCCAAAGCTTCTGGATATCCAGAACCCTTTGAGACTGATATCCAGAAATTTTCTTCTGGTTATCAAACGTATAGCTTCTGGCTATTAAAAACGCGTTTCTCCATAGTTATGGAGAAACGCGTTTCTCATCAGACCTACTCTCTTTTTTTTTGGGAATAATTATTGTTTCTTTAAACCGGAAAGGATATTTTGTGTATAAAAATACAAGAATTAGTGTTGGAAATCTTTTGCAAGATGGCGTATGAAATATCTCATGAAGTGCTAAAAGCATAGGCTCTTTATACGTTTAAATATAAATGTGACATACTCATTTTTCTTATATTTTTGTACCCACTTTTTCATAAATAGACGTGTTGTTATTTAAAATATATTAATGTGATTAGCTGGTACTATTACGCAAGTGATCTTCTGAAACCAAGACTTTCGTGGTAAAGTTATTAGTTGCTTTTTGGTCTATTCCGGAGCAAGAAGAGTAGGATTTTTAGTTGCTTTATTACTCGTTCGACTTTCTTCGTCACAAAATAAGATTCCTTTTTGGTCTATCCCAAAGTAAGGTTTAGTTGCTTTATAACTTAAAATGGACAATAAGGCTCCGTTTGTTTCGCGTAAAACATTTTCCGGAAAATGTTTTCATGTAAAATGATTTCATGTAAAAAGGTTTCCTTGTAAAATGTTTTCATGTAAAAAGATTTCCATGTAAAATGTTTTCTTGTAAAATATCATGGTCTTGTTTTCAGTTGTTTGGCAAATTTGACGAAAATGTTTTCCGAAAATGTCACTTTTTTTTATTAATTTAAATCAACTTTGGAAACCGCCACCACACCCCTACCCCACCCCCTACCCACCCCCCAAAATTTTTTTAATTTTTTAATAAAAAATAAAAAAAAATTTATTTTTTTTTGGGGGGTGGGTAGGTGTAAAATAAAAAAAAAATTTGGGGAGGGGGGTGGGTGGGGCTGTTTCCAAAAAAAGAAAAAAATTTTTTTGGGGGATGGGGTAGGCAGGGGGGGTGGGTGGGCGGTTTCCAAAAAAAAAAAATTTTTTTGGGGGATGGGGTAGGCGGGGGTGGGTGGGGCGGTTTCCAAAAAAAAAAAAAATTTTTTTGGGGTGGGGGGTGGGTAGGGGTGGGGTAGGCGGGGGTGGGTGGGGCGGTTTCCAAAAAAAAAAAAAAAAATTTTTTTTTTTTTGGGGGGGTGGGGTAGGCGGGGGTGGGTGGGCGGTTACAAAAAAAAAATTAAATTTTTTTTTTTTGGGGGGGGGGGGGGGGGGTAGGCGGGGGGTGGGTGGGGCGGTTTCCAAAAAAAAAAAAAATTAAAAAATTTTTTTTTTGGGGGGAGTGGGGGTGGGGGTGGGGTGGGGTAGGCGGGGTGGGTGGGCGGTTTCCAAAAAAAAAAATTTTTTTTTTTTTGGGGGGTGGGGTGGGTAGGGGGGTGGGTGGGGCGGTTTCCAAAAAAATAAAAAAATAAAAAAATTTGGGGGAGGGTGGGGGGGTGGGGTAGGCGGGGTGGGTGGGGCGGTTTCCAAAAAAAAAATTAAAAAAAAATTTTTTTTTTGGGGGGTGGGGGTGAGGGGTGGGGTAGGCAGGGGGTGGGTGGGGCGGTTTCCAAAAAAAAAAAAAAAATTTGGGGGGGGGTGGGGGGTTGGGTAGGCGGGGTGGGTGGGCGGTTTCCAAAAAAATAAAAAAAAAAAATTTTGGGGGGAGGGTGGGGTAGGTGGGGCGGTTTCCAAAAAAAAATTAAAAAAAAATTTTTTTTTTGGGGGGGGGGGGGGGGTAGGCAGGGGGTGGGTGGGGCGGTTTCCAAAAAAAATTTTTTTTTTTTTGGGGGGGGGTGGGGTAGGGTGCGTGGGGGCAGTTAAATTTTTTTTTTTAATTATTATTATTATTATGTTGTACCGAGTGTAATATGAGTTGTACATTAAGGCCAAGAACAAGAGTTGTAAAATGATTTACGAATTTGAAATTGGTAAATCATTTTACAAAGAAAACCTCCTTTTTTTACATCCTTGTAAAATGTTTTACATTTGACTTTCTTTTACAAGTGGTTACCAAACACTCGAAAGTAGGTAAAACATTTTTCGGAAAACATTTTACTTGAAACAAACACCCGAAAACAAGGAAAACATTTTCCGGAAAATGTTTTACATGAAACAAACGGAGCCTAAGACCCACTTGTAATTCTCACAACAAAAACATCCTACACACTCTCTTTTAATTTATTTTTCATGTTCACAATATTTATTTTTTCTTAATCTCATGTAAAGTCAAACTAGTAACCTTATGGGATGGAGGGTATAGTTGCTCATATGTATCTTAGGGTGTACAGGTAGGTATGAATTCATGTCACTAAGAATTTGTAAATATAATTAGAGTAGTAATCTGTGATTCTCCAAGATTATAATATTATCTCTCTTAGCCCGTGGATTAGGGCTGTGCAAAAAATTCGTAGAACCGGATCGGACCAGTAGAACCGGATTATACCAGTAAAAATCGGACCGAAAAAATAGTATTGATCTGGTCCTGGTTCCAAATTTTTATGGAACCAATTATTTGGCCTGGTCCTGATTTTGAAAAAAATATATGCGATTGTGGACCAAAACCGGAAAGGATATATATATATATATATGTATATTAACTTTCTTACCATTTACCAATACGGCATAGTCCTTTTGTTTCTTTTAGATAGTTAAGTTTTTTAGTTGGGTTCAAGTGGTTGAACATGTAACACTTCTTTATTAACTATTGATTTTGTTATTGTAATTTGGTTCTTAAATATGCTCAAGTGGTCTGGTCCTGGTCCTAAATTTTTACAGAATCCAAGTATTTGGTCCGGTCCTGATTTTCTAAAATTTTGACAAAAACCGGACCAATCCGGACCGTAAACACCCCTGCCGTGGATATAGACAAGCTAATAAACTACGTAAATTTTGTGTTTGTGTGTGTGTGATTATGTTTGTTGATTGCTATATTTACTCGTAAAATTGCTTAGAATTTGATCTTGCGTCCGAAAATGTGTCCCAATATCTAAAATAAACGTTTGTTTGAGGACAAAGAAAATAGTACTACCTGGAAACGCCAAAGGAGGTCACCGCTAGGCTTAACATGGAAACGATTGTTCCAGAAGTCGATACGAGCTTGTTCAACTTCTGCTCTTTGTTCAGAGGTACCATAATCTGGATCGAACTCCCACGTTTGCCTTCCAACAAACTTGTTTGTACTGTACAAGTATTTATCATTGCCACCTTCTGCTATTTTCAGTCTCCACATTTTGCCTGTAGATCATACATAAACTTTAATTATTCTATGCAAATAATGTAACAATAAGTAACATAAAACAAAAATTAAAACATATTACACCGGATGATGTCACAACTTTTGGGGTTTCACTGAATATGAATACGGATATTTGGCTTGTTTGTGTATAATGATTGTACCTATAACACAACAAATACAATAATCACTGTTAGAGATCAAGTGTAAAAATCACTATTGTAAGCCTACGATGTAGAAATTGCCGAAAACGAAATTAAAATGGCCAGTAAGGTTGATCTGAAATTCACCCTGGATATCCCTCTCTACTTTGATGATAAATGAGAAGTGAAATTAGGGAACAAGGAAAATTTGAAATGGGAGCAAAAGTCAAACCAAGAAAAGTGAGCCAAAAGGGATTGAAGCCACATATTTGAAGTGGCCATAATAGCATCTCCACTCACGCCAGCACCGACGCCGGTCATGACTTTTAAATTATAAATTAGGCGTGTATGACATTAATAAAAACTTGGTTGGATTACCCCATAATAGCGTGCTGAACAAGTGGCCCAAAACAACCCAAATCTTGAAAATTTTGATACATTTCCAGAAATTTTTGTTGGACAATGATATGTGTCATTAAATTATTCAACCCATGGGCAAAATAGCTTTAAGTCAGGGAAAATGAAAATAATTTTGTTGGCTTATTTGAGAAAAAAAAATAAAAATACTTCAACGGTTCAAAAAAAATTGCAACAATAATTTTTTTTTCTAGTCTATAAATTGAGTCTAAATTTCATATACCCCCTATAATTTCTCAAACATTTTATTTTGTTCAATATTAGCCATTTTATTCATTTTAACTTTGTCCAAAAAATTCCATTTTATAGTTATGGATCCTTATTATCCTAATTATTATGGAAATAGTCAATATTCCCAACAAAATCTAAATGTCAACAGAAACTCAAATGCCCAACTGCCTCTAGATCCAAATTTGTTAAACCATCCTCAACTATCTCAATTATTGGGATTTTATCCAACCAACCAAATTTCGAATCCTGTTAATGCTCCAAGTTTTTTTCAATCCCAAATTAATCCACATTTATTTTCTTTCCCAACTATATACCCTACTCAAAATGCTCAATTTTCTTCTCCAAACCTTGAATATCCATCATCTCAACAATATAATAGGTATCTTAGAACATCTGATTGTGATGTTGGTAGTTCAAGAACTTTATTTCAAGATATTGAAGATGATGATGAAGAGGGTAACATTACTCCTTCTAATCAACCCGGTAAATCCAAAAGTAAGCATGATAAGATCACATGGAACATAGCTGAAGATAAAGCCCTATATGTTCGTCTTACCTTGAGGCAGGTGGAGATGCTGCAATAGGAACTGATCAAAAGAGGGGTAACCTTTGGGCATATATAATGCTAATGATTGATGCAGCTCAAATAGAAAACTCTCAAGCACCATAAATGTTAGAAATAAGGATTCAGCATTTTCTCGTTGGAGAAGAATTAGCGCTCAGGTGAGTAAGTGGGTTGGGGTCTATGCTGAAGCACAACGAAAAAGGAAGATTGGATGGAGTGAAGATAATGTTATAGAAGAAGCTCGAGAAATATGTGAAAAAACAAACAACGGAAAAAAATTCCTACTCGAGCATTGTTGGGATATTCTGAAACACTTTCCGAAGTGACAAGGTGGGATAATTGCTGAAGATCAGCAAAGCAGTCAAAGTTCTAAGAGATCAAACTCAGATACACCAACAATTGTGTTTTACTTGATAACAACTTGGTTTTATCACTTGATGACTGAATGAAGGAATAGGGGTCTATAAATAGGGTAGATTGAGTCAGTTGTGACTCTTTCACAAAAGTCACAACCCTCCAAGCTAGCACCTGTTCAGACATCAATCTGACCAAACAGCAACTGCTCGGCCGAGCAGTATTGGTGCCTCGCCCGAGCATAGGTTGGTTGCTCGGCCGAGCACTTTAGTGCCTCACCCGAGTAGAGGTTAACAGCAGAGTCATGATTCTGGACAGTCATGCTGGGCAAAGGCTTATGCCTTTCTCGGCCGAGCAGTTCATAGAATTTGAATTGACGTGTCTTTTGGATTTTAGACTCTTGGTTGACTTTACCATTCACCCTAATATTCACCTAATATTCCAACAATCCCCCACATGAATGGAAGAAGTCGACACGAAAAAGAAAGAAGAAGAAGAGCATAGCTGAGAAATAAATGCATCAGGATAGGTGGCTTTCGCTTCGAACCTTCTTTAGTAATAATCTATCAAGTTTATTTGGCTGATCAGTATACGTAACGTATTGAACTGTCAGACGTTATTGTAAGCTTAAACAATAGACCAAACACATTTAATTTCTCATATCAGATTTTGGTTCTCTATTGTGTTCATTATTTCGGCCCTGAACTTTCTTGGTTCTGCGAGTGCTTTAGAGAATTTGCCTAAGTAAAATTCTCAACGAACCGGCCATGTTCACGCTAACATAGGTGATGTGCTATAAAAAGTATCCTACATTACCCCACTTATAATAATCTACAAGATATAGTCATCATTAAAAGCAATAGCTTAACCTCTACCAATTTGTAGGCAACACTTTTTTCATCATAGAAATGGGATGAAGATAAACTTTCAAGTGCTTCTCTCAAATCAATCATGACTAGTTTTTCCTATTGAACCTAGTCCGTGGGATCTCCAGTCGCCAGGTTAGGTTTGCATCAAGTTGATTTAGATTTGTTTAGGCTTTAGCCCCATTTCTTCCGATGCACAGTTTATTCTCTCCTTAGATAAACCTTTAGTAAATGGATTCGCTAGGTTATCCTTTGATCGCACGAAATCAATCGAAATCATTCCGTTGGAGAGTAACTGTCTAACGGTGCTGTGTCTACGATGTATGTGTCGAGATTTTCCGTTGTTTATAAAATTCTCCGCCCTTGCTATAGCTGCTTGATTATCACAGTGTATGCATATAGCAGGCGCGGGTTTTGGCCAGAGGGGAATATCTTCTAAAAAGTGTCTAAGCCATTCGTCTTCTCACTAGCTTTAACTAAAACAATAAACTCAGATTCCATCGTTGATCGAGCTATACAAGTTTGCTTAGAAGATTTCCAAGATATGGCACCTCCACCGAGAGTAAATACATAGCCAATAGTAGACTTGGATTCATCTGTATCAGATATCCAATTTGCATCACTATATACTTCAACTACAGGAGGATAATTGCAATAGTGCAATGAATACTCTCTAGTTCGTTTTATATATCCTAAAACTCTTAATAATGCATTCCAATACTCATTTTTAGGATTACTAGTAAAACGACTTATGTGTTTGAGATAAACTAATTCCATTGGAGGTTCTTGAGACTTTCATTCCCAAGATTACAACTGCTTCACCCATATCTTTCATATCAAAGTTATTGGTAAATATTTTCTTTGTTTTATTTATAACATCAATGTCATGACCAAGTATGAGCATGTCATCTACATATAAACAAACAAATACATATGTGTTACCAAATTTCTTTGAGTATACACATTTATCACATTCGTTTGTGATAAAACCATTCCTATTCATGACGTTGTCAAATTTCTCAAGGCATTGTTTAGGAGCTTGCTTCAAACCATACAAGGACTTAACAAGTTTGCATACCTTGTGCCCTTGTCCTTTTACTTTGAAACCTTCGGGCTGCTCCATGTAAATTTCTTCATTCAAATCACCATTTAAAAATGCAGTTTTTACATCCATTTGATGTATAATGTTAACTAATCAATTTTCGTGAGTGTACTGGCTGTTCGAGTAATGAATACTTCGAATAATTACCAGTTTCAAAATCATGTAATCTCATCTTAACCTAATAAAAAATTGCCTGGATTGAATGAAACAATTAGGAATGATTGTAAATATCTCGATCGATAATCTATAATGAAGAAGCTGGTGTAGTGAATTATATAGTACCTCAATCGACTGATATAGAATGATTTTTGCTTGAATTCTGCTTTATCTTGATGAATTTTTGTGTTGCGGCGTAACGGTGTGTTCTACTGTGTGTTCGTTGGATTTGAGTTAACAAAAGACGGTTCAATTTTGTTAGTGAAGCGGTTGTCCGGTTCAACACGCGTATTATAAATTTAAATCGGGTCCAAAAACAAGTTTTTTCATAACATTATGAAAAAACTAGTTTTCCATAAGAGAAATTCTTTATAAAGTGAAATAAATATATTTATTCAATTAAAAATGTAATCATATAAATATAAGTGCAAGATATAATCATCTTTTTCATATCAAATAATTCACTAACCAATAACCAGTAAAAAACAAAGCATGATTTAAAAACCAAACAAAAAGAGAGATACTATAGATATGGTGTGAACACTTGCCTGATAGAGTCATGCGAAAATCAATGGGAAAAAGTAAGTGTTAGTGTAAAACACAGTTGCTATCCTGAATGATTTTTCATATTCTAGATGGTTTTCTAGATGATTTAGATGATTTCCTGTGCTGGAATTTATATAGTTGCACATTTATTGATTAATTATTTATGTACTAATGTGCTAATATGATCTGTTTAGTATGTGTTGTAAGTCCATATTTCAGGTTACATGATGGAGTTATGAGCTAAACACGTGGAGAAATTTGAAAAAAAAAAGTTATTGTAGACACCCCATTCTGAACCCATCGGATCACATTTATATCGCTCTAAGTCTCGCTTTGAGTCAAGAAGTAGAAATCCACCATTTCGTCATGTTTCGTTAAATTTTTGACTAACGACCGTTAGTTTGGGACTAAACTGCATACGAGTGTGATGATGTGCCACCGCGGAAGATTTTGATTTTTCTTTTCTTTTTTGAAAATCAAAACCGGAAACGGAGTCGCCACGCCATTTTTGTTTTAAGGGCCAAAACTTTGAAAAATGCCCGAGATGAGAGATTTGGGTTCGGAGGTCACGTTACACGCCGGGAAGAACGTTAGGGTTCACCCGGAATGCCTCGTAAAACGAGTCTTCCAAGCTTAAAAACCATTTGTGTGTGTGTGTGTGTGTTTCTTTGGCCAAAATAAGTTCAAACTGAGAAACTAAAAATTAGGAACTCTTTTTAAGACATTAAACAAGTCCCATAATTTTTGGTATGATTTTAGGGTTGAGTTTTGGTACTCAAAAGACTCCTTGAAGTTGGAAATCAATTCTGCCAGAATGAAAAAGGCAGTGGACACTTGATTTTAAAATGGATTTAAGAGCTTTAAAACTTCAAAATCTGGGGAAAGTCCGAGAATAAAAGTTGTTCAAAACATCTTAAATAAGGTTTCTGCAAAGGACTTTTCAATTTGAAGATGATTTGATGGACCAAAACCTTCTGGAAATCACAGATGTGAAATCTGGATTTCCATAGACTGATAAACTGACCTTTGAAAGATAATTTAAAAAAGGGAGTTATACTCACGAAAAAAATAAAGTAAAAATATGTATGGAAATCTCTGGATGTTGGCTACAAAAAGTGTTTTGTAGTCAACACCAAATACCAAGTTCTTATTTGTCCAAAAAATTATACCATGGACAGAGGTCTTAGAGAAAGGCTACTGGACAGCAACATTCTCTTGAAGGAAAATATGATTTTAAAGGGGGTTTTGCATCCATGATTGTCCCCATTTCCTTAGACTTTGATTACTAAACATTTTAGTGGTGATCTACTATATCAAGCCATCATTAGGGTACATTAGGACTTAAAGCATTTCATTTGCTTGGGAAGGGGAGTTTTAACCTTGAGAATAAAGATTTTATGTATGAAAATGATTTTTGATAACACTTTTAAGTGAATGATTTTGAGGAAAAACACTTTTAAGTGAGTAAGAAATGATTTGGACCTTTTAAATGGTCATCCATGGAAA
Source organism: Adenophora triphylla var. japonica (assembly GCA_022495995.1). Lineage (NCBI taxonomy): Eukaryota > Viridiplantae > Streptophyta > Magnoliopsida > Asterales > Campanulaceae > Adenophora > Adenophora triphylla. The sequence goes on from JAFEMH010002189.1 coordinate 110,288, forward strand.
TTTATTCCAAGGTGACTACATTTTTATGTCAAGCAAAGGATGAACACCAAGTTGATGAACAAACTACATTTTTGAAGTTTGAAATGCATGCATGGATGAAGGAGTTTAGGGTAAGGAGAAGAAGGTTATACCTTTCTTCATTTGTGTTTGTGTTTGAAGCTTGAATTTGAGAGTGAGTGGGTGTGATTTGGGAAAATAATCAAGAGAAAAAGGTGGCAATTCAAGGGAATTCCCACTGTTTTCTCTAGTATTCTCGCCAAGGTGCTGTGAGTGGATTGTTGTTGTGCCTCCTTTCTGAGACTGAGGGGCTCAATTTATAGGCCTCTGAAAAATTCAGAACCATCCACGCGGACAAGTCAAGCAGCGTGCATTGTTCATTAAATGCAGCTGCAGGCTTTGGACACAAGGAATATTTTTGAAAATATTCAAACTGGCTGCTGTTTTTCAGCTTGCCTAATTCGGATTTTTGGCTTTTTTGAGATTCTTTTCTTGGTTTAACTTTAAATGGCAATCCCTAATCTACCCTTGCTTTGTTAGAAAAGTTAGGAATTGTTAGAAATGTTAGGAATGTTAGGGCTTTCGTTAATTTTCTAACGAAAACACTAACAACTCAAATTGGAGCACTTACAGTAGCCCCTCGGCGACGGCTCTTTCGAAGGAAGCGGGGTTGTCGATAAGAGTAAGGTTCCATATTTGACAGGATGAAAAGGGGTGACCAAAGTGGTCGAGTGACTGGACCTGGTGATAGGCTACCTACGTATTCTTAAGAAGAATCAAGCCGGTCGTAGTTCGGGTCTTTGACCCTGGAGTGACTATTTTGAGGCGTCAACCTGGTGAGCGAGTTCTGCAGTCGATTTGCTGAAACAAACTCTGTTGGGGATTGTTGTGAATCCATGCAGCGGAACGGCCCAAGCTTGGAGTAATAATAAGAGCAACACACACGAAAATTAAATCACACACAAAGGAACACACAAGAATTGTTAACCCGGTTCGTTGCAACGACAACTACGTCCGGGGGCGCTACCAAGCCAAAATATTCTCTCTAATATTTTCAGATGTTACCATTTGTTTCTAGGCTATCACATGTGTTTATAGGGAACAATGAATCAAATCCTAGTAATACTCGAATTCCTACTCAAGAAAGTAATCTTCTTTCTATCCAAATACTACTATCAAAAGGAATCACCAAAGCAAGACGAGATCTTGTCAAAGTAGGAAACAAATCAGCTGCAGAAATATCCTCCCCGACACGTGGGCGGTCGCCCACCACGGCATGGGCGGTCGCCCAAGTTGGAAATTCCCCGAGCCCAATCTTCTGTACAACAGGGCGGTCGCCTATCACCACCTTGGGCGGTCGCCCAGCTCGACAGTCCCCTTCGACGATTTTCTTCTTGATTCCTTTATCCATGGTTTTGACTCCACATCCCAACAATCTCCCACCTGGAGACAAACCATCCATGATACCTCTCTTGAAACAAATTTCAGTGGCCAGCTATTGCGTTGGTAGCGCCCGGCCTCTTGTTTAGTTATCCAAGTGAGTTGATGCTGAGCTACGCTTCAACATAACTATCGGTTCTACCATGCTCCGAGTCTTCATTCCGACTGATCCTCCCTGCACATCCCCGCTCACTTTCTTGCTAACTATCGATCCTGAACAGCGCGAACCCACGTGCCCCACACAATCACAAGCTTGGAACCTTGTGTGTTCTTTGCAACCCATCGCATCACCGTTCTAGATCCCGCTCCCATGTTGGCCAAATTGGCTCCGGGTCGGCCGACTTCATTACCCAATTTTCTACCAACATACCGTTTAGTGAAATTTCTCCCACCATGGCGATCTCGGCCACCACCATTCATCATTGGGATGCGCCTTCGTTTCCCCCAATGACTCATGTTGCATGTGGTATACAACATATTTTCCACGCCGCCACGAGCCACCAAGCTAGCTCCGCGGTTTACCTTCCATGTCCCACAACCGAAGGTCACCACACAACCCTCCTTATCAAGTTGCCTTATGGAAATTAAGTTCCTCTTCAAATCCGGAATATGTGGCACATCACATAGCCGCAAAACAGTCCCATCCGTTGCTTTGACCCGAACAACCCCTTTTTCAATGACCTTGACAGGATTATTGTTTCCCAAACGAACAACCCCAAAATCACCCGGAACGTACTGCTCCATTCTTTCTGCACTAGTGCATGAATGAAACGTCGAGCCCGAATCCAAAACCCACGAATCTGTTGAACTGCTCCCACCCAAGATTAATGCATCCGCTATCTCCTCAGCAACATTCAATTCCTTCGCTCTGCCTGACCGCTTCGGACAACTTCTCCTAAAGTGCCCCTTCTCCCCACAATCATAGCAAGTAATCACCCTCTTGCCACCCTTACTCTTTTCACTGACGTTTAGTGCTAGCCCCGATGTCCCTCCATTGCTCTTTCTACGAATTTCTTCGCCAAGAATCACATCAACGACATCCGAAAACTTCAACTTCACTTTTCTTGTTGAAACGTTAACTGCTATCACAGTCGTATCCCAACTTTCCGGCAAAGAAGAAAGTAAAATCAATGCTAGTACCTCGTCATCAAGAGTAACAGCCACGGAAGATAGTTGGGTCGCAGTAGATTTGAATTCACTTATATGATTTGTTGCCGACATGCCTTCCACCATCCTTATGTTCAACAGCTTCCTCATTAGATGAGCTTTATTCGCCGCCGATGGTGCCTCGTACATGCTCGCCAACATCTGTAACATCTCCATGGTAGTTTTCACCTCCAAAACATTCTTCGCCACATCCTTGGTCAACGTTTGCCTAACAAGCCCTAACGCTTTCCGATCCATGATTTCGAATTTTGCTTCCTCTATGTCCGCCGGCTTTTCTTTTAATGGTAGATACAAATCCTTGTTCCACAAAACATCCTCGATTTGTGTCTTCCAAAAATTGAAATCCGTCCCATCAAACTTTTCGATCAACACCTTATTACCATCCTCCAAAGCTCCCAATAAATCCATGGCAAAAGATAACCCAAGCAATGATTCGACAAAACCAAAGCTCTGATACCAGTTGTTGTGAATCCACGCAGTGGAACGGCCCAAGCTTGGAGTAATAATAAGAGCAACACACACGAAAAGTAAATCACACACAAAGGAACACACAAGAATTGTTAACCAGGTTCGTTGCAACGACAACTACGTCCGGGGGCGCTACCAAACCAAAATATTCTCTCTAATATTTTCAGATGTTACCATTTGTTTCTAGGATATCACATGTATTTATAGGGAACAATGAATCAAATCCTAGTAATACTCGAATTCCTACTCAAGAAAGTAATCTTCTTTCTATCCAAATACTACTATCAAAAGGAATCACCAAAGCAAGAGGAGATCTTGTCAAAGTAGGAAACAAATCAGCTGCAGAAATATCCTCCCCGACACGTGGGCGGTCGCCCACCACGGCATGGGCGGTCGCCCAAGTTGGAAATTCCTCGAGCCCAATCTTCTGTACAACTGGGCGGTCGCCCATCACCACCTTGCACGGTCGCCCATCACCACCTTGGGCGGTCGCCCAGCTCGACAGTCCCCTTCGATGATTTTCTTCTTGATTCCTTTATCCATGGTTTTGACTCCACATCCCAACAGGATTAGGACATGACCATTTTGGTCTGATGGCTAGAGTTGTATATCCGCACCGCTGGGGAAATGAATGACCATTTTGGTCTGGTGGCTGAAATTGTTTATCCGCTCTACTGGGGATAGGATGACCATTTTGGTCTGATGGCTGAACCTAATGATAGGCTACCTACGTATCCTTAAGAGGAATCAAGCCAGTCGTAGTTCGGGTCTTTCGACTATCTTCAGACGTCGACCCTAGAGTGACTATTTGGAGGCATCAACCTGGTGATGATGGCGTTTTAGGTGCCTCAGACCTTAAAGATGGCATTTTAGGTGCCTTGAACCTTGAAGATGGCGTTTTAGGTGCCTCGAACCTTAAAGATGGCATTTTAGGTGCCTCGAACCTTGAAGATGGCATTTTAGGTGCCTCGAACCTTGATGATGGCGTTTTAGGTGCCTCGGACCTTGGTTTGAAATGATTTCCCTTGATGGTTTGGGAAAGATGGTCTTTTGACGGACTTCATTTGAAGGGATCGGTCTTACGTCTGCTGCCGAGGGAAAGGATGACCGTGCTGGTCGAGTGGCTGGACCTATGGTAGGCTACCTACGTATCCTTAAGAGGAATCAAGCCGATCGTAGTTCAAAAAGCTGTTGGGGGTGGAACAGGATTCCGTTGGCCTTTGCTGGGGAAAACGGGCTTACGTTTTACTGCCGTGTGATGATATTGATGAAAGAAACGGGATTCCGTTATCTTTCTCGGAGAAATCGGACTTACATTTTACTGCCGTGGATTATATTGATGAAAGAAACGGGATTCCGTTATCTTTCTTGGAGAAATTGGACTTACGTTTTACTGCCGTTGATGATATTGATGAAAGAAACGGGGTTTCGTTATCTTTCTCGGAGAAATCGGACTTACGTTTTACTGCCGTTGATGATATTGATGAAAGAAACGGGATTCCGTTATCTTTCTCGGAGAAATCGGACTTACGTTTTACTGCCGTTGATGATATTGATGAAAGAAACGGGATTCCGTTATCTTTCTCGGAGAAATCGGACTTACGTTTTACTGCCGTTGATGATATTGATGAAAGAAACGGGATTCCGTTATCTTTCTCGGAGAAATTGGACTTACGTTTTACTGCCGTTGATGATATTGATGAAAGAAACGGGATTCCGTTATCTTTCTCGGAGAAATCGGACTTACGTTTTACTGCCGTGAAGTTCTTTTGAAAAGGGGGTTAACTTTGGTTATCCCTGTTAAGTTGAGGACTAAACAGCAGAGTCTGAGATTTTTAAAGGGCAAAAGAGTCTTTTTGGTCCTTCAATCCTATCCGCGCGGAGCAGAATGAAGCCCAGACAGGTTTAAATAAAGGCCGTGGCCTTTTTGGTTCCCTCTTCCCCATTTTCCAGTTTCACGAGAGAGAGACGAGAGAGGAGGGCGAAATCCACCATTGTTGGCCCTAGGAGCTTCGAAATCTTCCAATTTTCTTTGATTTTTGAGCAATGGAACACGGGGGAGTTGCCATTCAAGGCCAAGGACGTGGCCCGATTGCGGAGAGGCGATTAGAGCTTGTCCGAATGAGGAGGCATTACTCTCTTTCGCAATCGATTGCGGAGGGGCCATATCCCGATGCGTGGCAACATTGGGCCACTGATCCGAGTCTTCGCACGGTATACTTCGAATCTCTCCATTTCCTTTGTCGATTTTTGTTTGAAATTGATTTTTGTGATTTTGATTTTTTTTTTTTTTTTGAAAATTTCGAAAGTCATGTTCTTGGGCTTGAAATTCGATTTTGATGCTTTGCATGTTGTAATGAGTATGTGGGTAATCAAAATATGCATTTTGTTTGAAAAGAATGGGCATTTTGCCATTTTTTTAAAAAAAAAATTTCGAAAATTGTAATTAAAATTCGAAAATTGTGTTCTTGGCCCTTGAAATTGGACTTTGATGATTTACATGTTGTAATGAGTATATGGGTAACCCAAACATGCATTTTGTTTAAAAAAGAATGGGCATTTTGCCATTTTTGAAATATGAGATGATGAAAATTTGCCTGAATCCGGGACGGATTTTTTTTGTTGCATGTAGGATTCTTGCAATGTTGATATGAATGACATGAATGTATGTATGCATGCTCTTTTTTTTTTTTTTGTAAAAAGTATGATTTTTTGTGAAAGGTGGGACGGATTTTTACTTCCGTTGATTCCTTGCGAATGTGGAAAATTGTTTATGCACGTTATTTTATGAAAAATGGGACGGAGTTTTTACTCCCGTTGACTTCATGTATGAATGAATGTTTAGATGGTATTTGCTGAAAACACTTTTCTTTTGTGCGAGAAAAATGGGGCTGGGTCCATTATATGCCGTTATGCTGCCGAATTTTCTTCAGAATTTTATGTCTATGATGCATGTGTATGCTTTTAAATGCAAATGCAAAAAAAAAAAAAAATTTGACATTTTTTTTTTGTTTTTCTTCAATTGCAGGGTGGAGATCGTTTTGTGACGGAGCAGCTGAATAAGCTGAAAACTCAAGGATCAGTGGAGGCCGTGGTTGACCTGTGGGATCGACTTCCAGTCTTGGGCAGAGGAGTTCTGATGAGTCCGAGACAGATCGTCATTAGGACTGGGTTGTACGAGTTTATTGAGTGTCTGAGGGGGTTGGTTAAGTTCCCCAAGAGTAAGGGCCTTATCTTTGCTTTGGCACAGCACTGGTGGGACGTGACCCACACATTCCATTTCTTCTATGGCGAGGCCACGGTCACACCTTCAGATTACGCTGCTGTAAGTGCTCCAATTTGAGCCGTTAGTACTTTCGTTAGAAAATTAACGAGAGTTTTAACATTTCTAACATTTCTAACAAACCCTAACCTTTCTAACAAAGCAAGGGTAAAGTGGGCATTGCCATTTAAAGATAAACAAGGAAAGGAATCCTAAAAAGCAAAAGAAATGGGAAAAACCCGAATTGGTAAGTTGAAAAACAGCTTCAGTTTGAATTTTAAAAAGATTATTCTTCCTGTCCAAAAGCCAAGATCAGTAGCAGATGAACAGTGCACGCCAACAGGACCCTCCGCGCGGATGTGATTGCATCTCCCAGTGGCCTATAAATTGAACCCTCCTCTCTCAGTTAAAACAACACAATTTGATCACAGCAACGAAACTCTGGCGAAATATAGAGAGAAAACAGTGGGAATCCTTAGATTGCCACCATTTTCTCTCCAATCTTTCCCAAATCTCACTCACTCACAAACACTTCAAATCACTCTCATACATACTCTCATACATACACCAATCCAAGCTCAAATCACCCTATAGGAGGAGGATTAGAGAGAAAACATAGAGGACTTCATTGTTATCTACTTGTTTTCTCTTTAACCAACTCAAATCATCAACCCTAAACACCCTCAAAAACTCTCATATTCAAGCCTTAAACACTCTCACATTCAAGCCTTCAAACACAAAACACAAGGAAGATAGGTATAACCTCCCTCTCCTTACCCTAAAATTCATCCATGCATGCATTTTCAAGCTACAAAATGTAGTTTATTCATCTTCTTGCTTTAGATCCAAGAAGATCACCATGGAAGTTCATCTCCATGGATGATCTTCTACAAGGATCTACATTATTTTCAAAGTGTTCTTACTTTCTTGCAAAGAAAACACATTTTCAAAACCCTAAAAATCATTTTCATACATCAAATCTCATTTTCAAAGGATAAAATTCCCCTTCCCAAGCAAATGAAGTGCTTAGTCCTAATGTACCCCAAGGATGGTTTGATATAGTTGATTCACCACTAAAATGTCAAGTGATCACTAATCAAAACCTAGGGAAATGGGGACAAGCATGGATGCAAAAAACCCCCCTTAAAATCATATTTCCTCTCTTGAGAAGTTGCTGTCCAGTAGCAATTTTCTCAGACCTCAGTCCATGGTCTAATTTTTTGGACATAGATAAACTTGGAATTTGGTGTTGACTACAAAATACTTTTTGTAGCCAACATCCAGATATTTCCATAAATATTTTTACTTTATTTTTTACGTGAGTAAAACCCAATATTTAAATTTTTCTCTTAGAGGCCAGTTCATTAGCTTCTGGAAATCCAGATTTCACATATGAGATTTCCAGAAGGTTTTGACCCCTCAAATTACTTCCAAAATGGAAAGTTCCTTTGCAGAAACTCTATTTAGGGTGTTTTAAGCAACTTTCATTCTCGGACTTTCCCCAGATTCTGAGGTTTTGAAGCCTTTAAGTCCATTTCAAAGTCAAGGGTCAACTGCCTTTTTCATTCTGGCAGAATTGCTTTTCAACTCCAAAAATCTTTTGAGTGTCAAGACTCAACCCAAAAATCATACCAAAAATCTTGGGGATTGTTCAAAGTCTTATAAAGAGTTCCCCATTTTTGTTTTTCTCAGTTTCAACTCATTTTGGTCAAAACCCACACCCACACACACACACACACACACACACACAAAAGGATTTCAAATGTTTGGAAGACTCGTTTTACGAGGCGCTTCGGGTGCACACTAACGTCCTTCCCGACGCGTAACATGACCTCCGAACCTAAATCTCTGATCTCGGGCTTTTTTCAAAGTTTTGGCCCTTAAAACAAAAATGGCGTGGCGACTCCGTTTTGATTCACAAAAAAAATCGGGCATCATCACAGTGGCGACTCCGCTGGGGACTAAGCTTTTTTTAAAAAAAAAAAATGATACTTGGTATATTGGTGGAAACCATTAAACTTCCCGTTATCGCCTCCTAACACGAGTCGGGGATAAATTGTGGTTTAACAATCCCACGTACCGGTATCACCGTTTTCAAAAAAAAAAAGCTTTTGAGGGTCAAGCTTCCGTCCCGGCTTTGAAAATCATTTTTGTGTGTGTGTTGATTTTTGCACAGTTTTCGTGTTGTTTTGGTCGCCTCGGAGAAAGTCAAAATTTTGACTGTCGGAATAATGTCCCTAACTGTCGGAATTTTCGTGCTTACGTGCTTATGTACTCATTAAAATTTTCAAAAAAAAAAGGATTTTAAAAAAAAAAAGGATTTTCAAAAAAAAAAAAAGAAAATTTTCAAAAAAAATCATGCATCATATTTTTAAGACACATAAAAAAATCTCTATTTTACTCAGAAAAAGAATATAGACTGCTTGCACACTACGCGCACGTGACCGTACACTGCACACTACGTCCTTAACCCGGGGAAATCCTTGTCGCGGTCCGTTTGGTCTTATTACGCCTCTCGGATGAGCACAGGACTACCCAAACATCCCATGGAGCCTCGTGTCGACCATGCACTTGTCCGTGACACACTTTGTCCGAGACCCGGTTGGTTTTTAGTCTGGTCTGTGTCATGCCCCCGTCAGTATAGACCTTTCCTTTCAAGCCTTTGTCGGCATACCGACTCAATATCTTTCGGGGACCCTTATCGGTCGAAGTTGCCGGTTTTCCGCCGCGGACTTTGACCAAGATATTGACCGCGCCTTGACTTCGGCTCGGCGGCACAAATTATACAACGACTCCCGGCATGACACCGAGTCATCAAGGATTAATGATTATTCCATGCCTAATTACGGCTTAGCGACGACAAGTCAAGATCAATTGTGGACGCTTATCGGTCAAATCATGCCGACTTTTCGTCGAGCCCCCGGATATGATCTTGACTTTTGACGTCAGCTTTGTCCGTAATTTATATCGAATGCTCGTTAAGACTCGATTACCCGCCGTACTTTTAGGATCGTTTTCTTTTCGGTCGGTGGGACCCGCTTGCCCTATAGGACCCTCGCCCGGGCCGTCCACCTGGGAGGTCGAAATACGGGTGGAATACGAGGGGCTTATAGACGTAGTGACGGGGCCCACCGATCCAGAATCGAGTAGTTCGCGAAAAAGAAGAGCAATCTTTTCCAACCGATTAGGTTAATAAAACATGTTTTAAGTAAACAAGAACAAATAACTGCATGTTGCATGAGCCCTAAGCCCAAACACCAACCTGTTTCGCTTTCCCGAGTCTGAACCACACCCTTTTGTGCCTTCCGCAGTAAGCAAAGTTTGGATCGAGACCCCGGGTCATCGTTTGTTCAGCTCAGTCATTCCGAAGTCAGATACTTCATCGGTTTCCTTCTTCGCTTCAGCTCAAAGTTTCAGAATGACCAACTCAGAGGAGAACGGTGGGGGACGTACAACTCCACACCCCGAAAATCCGCAAAATGCCGAAATGTGGAATCAGATATTGGAACAGATAAGACAAAATCAAGAGGCTCAGATCAGTCAGTTATTGGAAAGTATCAGAACCCAGGGGCTAGCAATTGTTCACCACCCTAATGGAACCTTTACGGTTGATGCGAAGATTGGAGCTAATTACCCTCCCGGGCATGCCAACTACCATCAAATGCCCTGTCCCCTTTCGTGTGGAACTACTAATGGGCCAAGCATCCCCAAGCCTATCATTCAGCCTGCCTCTCGGCCCCATCGTATCAATCTTGGTCAATTTCCCCCCGGAACCTCCCAGTTTTCACCTTTGGGTTTCAATCAGCTTGGAATGGGTCAGTTCGCTACTCCAAAACCTCAGTCTGGCCCGGGCCATCAATCTGGAATTGGTCGTCGGTACATCTCGGCCCTTACTGCTCGATACTCCTCGACTGTCCGATCTAGGTCAACCTGCCCCCGGTGCCTCTCAGTTCTCACCACCAGGATTGAGTCAGTTGGCTTTCGCCCCGCAGCTTGGAAGGGGTCAGTTTCGTACTTCACAACATCGATCTGGTTCGGGTCATCGGCTTGGAAGGGGTCGGTTTACTACTTCACCGCATCGGTCCGGCTCGGGTCACCATCTCGGAATGGGACAGTTCGTTTCTCGAGCTCCATGGTTCGAGGGGGCCGGCTTGCTTCCTCCAATTCTCAAAGCACACCTGCCCCTATGATACCGCAAGATCACGTGGGCCACCAGGCTTTTATCACCACTTCATCGCTCTACCCCGCCCTCCGGTTGGGAAGTCCGACAAGGTCAAATGCTACTCATCAAATTCTCCACCCGGCCGTTACGCAAGCTGCTCCGCTCATCAAGTACGGTATACACATTTCCCTTGCGGCCATGTTCCTCGGTGCGGTCAAGACACATTCAATCCTATCGTTACGATGCCTCAAACCTCATGTTTTCAGCAACCTTCTGGATCCGCACTCACTGCTCCCTGGTATCCACCCATTACGAGCCATATATCTTCATCTTCGGCAACTGCCAGGCCTTATGAGGAAGATTACGGTCATGCTTTTAATGCTCAGACTGTCATTCCTCCCACCAGAGTACTTCCTACTGTGGTTTCGTTTGCTAATGCCAATCTTGTGGCGGGGTCATGTAATCCTAATGTTCCTATTGACTCGTCCAATGGATTATTGGTAGAACCAATTAAGAAGGTACAAGAAAAGCCTAGTAACGAGAGTATCGACGATCGCTCAACTCGGGCCATCTCACCATATCAATCTTGTGTATCTGACACGAATGAAGTTTACAAAAGGTCGAATCTCGACGATTACATTGATGATTACATCAAAAGGGTTCGTGCACGGGAAAAGACTACGAGTCTGAACATGTCTCGCCGCTATAAACCTTACCCTTCCAACACGGCTCCGACATCCGGTAAAGGAAAGAAGGCATTGTGTACAATTGACGGCCCCCAAAAGCAACCAAGAAACGGTGGTCCTTTAAGGCAACGAGAACGTTTTGATGATCTTGGGATGCCCATGGGCTTAATTTTCAAGGGCTTAGTAAGGGTAGGCCTTTTGGAGCCTCTCAAGGACTACCATCCAAGGGGCTCAAATGCACCTCTCGACATGAGTAAGCACTGCGCCTTCCATGATCATTATGGCCACACGACCGACAACTGCATAGTCTTGAAGAGAGCGGTTCAAAGGTTAATCGAAACGGGCAAGCTTGAGCGCCCCAATGGACCAAAACCGGCAAACCCTGTTCAGAATGGTGATCAAGTCAATGACCAAACCTCGAATCCCGAGGATTTGGGTGTTCCCTTAAGCAAAGTTTTAAATAGCTTGCTAGAGCAGGGTCTCCTCGAACCCATGAGAAACTATCAGCCCAAGGATCCCAAAATCCCTTTTGACACCACTAAGCATTGTGCTTTCCACCAGTACCACGGTCATACGACCGACAACTGTACAGCTTTGAGAAAGGCGATTCACGGATTAATTAAGAAGGGTAAACTCGAGCGCCTGAGTGATCTCAACCCCGCCAATGATCATTTCCCAAACAACGCGAATGTAAACATGATTGAATTTTATGATTCAAACTCTGTGAATTCAACAGACTCGACAAGCCGTATGATTTAGTCGCAACAAATGTTGAGAATGGATGGTTTGACCGCAACAAGCATGTGGCCATGGCAAAGCTGGATTTGGTGAAATGCTTTGAACTCTCGCCCTCCGATAAGTTCACGACCGACGCCAAGGTTAAATGGGATGATAATGATCGATGGCGGATTTGGCGAAGCGGATAAGGATACAAGAAATCCGATGATTAGGAAGGAAGAGTTAGTCCCGGCTTTGGAAAACGCCCATAAGATTCATGAAGAACAGTGACCACGCTCATCAATGCTCTCCGCCGCCATGGAGTTCGTGTAATGCTTAAGGCGAATGGTTCCTCGGTCATGGTCGAAGATGAGACTTCGAAATAGTGATTTCGGTCCCTTCGTCCTATAACTCTCCATCCCACGGCCAACACCTCCTTCCATCCACATATGATCCCTTGCCAAGGACAATTCCTCTTCAGCCCTTTCCGGCACCTCGGGCCATTAGGGCTCCATCGCCCTCGGCTCCTCGAACGAGTTGGGCTCCATCACACTGTTCCTCAATATCGGCAATACCGCCAATTTAAGCTCCAGCCTTCACATAATCGCTTGAGCTATGTGGCTATGTTCTCGAAGCCTCTACACCCACTCGAACGCGATCATGAGTTGCTAAAAGAAAATCCGGATGCCACAAGGTTTCCGTTGTCGTCTACCGGACTTAGTGAATTCACCCGTCGGTTTCACTCGGTCTGTGGGTGTTTCCCTCTGCCGATAAGAGTCTTGTTGCGAGTTCCAAGAACTCGAATGTTCCCGTTGATCCCCATGTGGCAATATTGATAGAGCAAGTGAAACAAATGCAGGAGAAGCTTGATCTTATGATAAGTACTAGCACTCCTTTGACCCAAGATGTCGGAACCGAGGGCAAAGAAATGATTCTGCCGCGCAAAATTCAAGTGCCCGAAGTGAGAGAATCCGATAGGAAAACCTGCCCCAGAGCACACTTGTCTAATGCCGGTTCAAGCTTGAGAAAGGCCCGAAGACACAATCGGCTAGTATCACCCCTTTCACTCAAAACAACCAGCCGCATCGCTGAATCCTCCCAAACAGAGCCCAATACCCCTCAAGGTCCTCTCAGGTTCACTTCCTTCCATCAATATGCTCAGTCGACAAAGTTCGTCCCCGTGACTTTTCCTACCCGTTTCTTTGGACAACTTGTGCTAGCCCCAGCTGCTCCATGGCCTCAAACTCCTCCACTCCCACCAGTATCATGGGCACGTAATCGATCACGCCTGCCTGCATAATGGAATCAGAAGTTAACAGAAAGATGGAAAGCTCAAGCGTCTTGGCAGTCCAACAACAAAGAGTAGCTAGACTAGGGGCTACCCATCCTTTAACTGATCACTGCCTCGTGTAAGTGCTCCAATTTGAGCTTGTTAGAATTTTCGTTAGAAAATTAACGAAAGTTATAACATTTCTAACAATTCCTAACTATCCTAACATTTCTAACAAAGTGAGGGTAAAATGGGCATTGTTATTTAAGGTTAAACCTTAAAAAGAATCTTAAAAAGAAAAACAAAAGAATAAAACCACAAATAGAAATGCTTTGGAAACATAATCGGGTCAATTTGAATTTTGAAAAAGATTATTCCTTGTGTCCAAAGCCCGAAGCAATTAATGAACAGGTGCACGCGACTGGATCCATCCGCGCGGACATCTTTGCTATTTTCAGAGGGCTATAAATTGAGCCCTCCAGTCACAAAAATAAGGAGGAAGAACACATTTTGCACCGAACCTCTGGCGAAATATAGAGAGAAAACAGTGAGAATTCACAAGAATTGTCACCTTTTTCTCTCCAATCTTTCCCAACTCATACTCATCCACTCACTCTCATATTAAAGCCCTAAACACTCATACACTCAAGCCAAACACTCAAGAACACAAGGAAGATTGGTAAACCCTCCTCTTTCTAACCCTAAATCTCAACCATGCATGCATCTTCAAACTACAAAATGTAGTTCTTTCATCTTCTTGCTCTAGATCTAAGAAGATCACCATGGAAGACCATCTCCATGGATGATCTTCTACAAAGATGAACATTATTTTTAAGCTTTCTTATTTTCTTGCAAAGAAAACTCATTTTCAAAACCCTAAAAACCATTTTCAAGCATAAAATCTTGATTTCAAAGAATAAAATTCCCCTTCCCAAGCAAATGAAATGCTTAGTCCTAATGTACCCCAAGGATGGTTTGGTATAGTTGATTCACCACTAAAATGTCTAGTGATCACTAACCAAAACCTAGGGAAATGGGGACAATCATGGATGCAAAACCCCCCTTAAAATCATATTTTCTTTCTTGAGAAGTTGCTGTCCAGTAGCAATTTTCTCAGACCTCAGTCCATGGTCTTAATTTTTGGACACAGATGAACTTGGAATTTGGTGTTGACTACAAAATAATTTTTGTAGCCAACATCCAGAGCTTTCCAGACATATTTTTACCTTATTTTTTGGGTGAGTAAAACTCCTATTTTCAAATTTTCTTTCAGAGGCTAGTTCATCAGCTTCTGAGAATCCAGATCTCATATCTGAGGTTTCCAGAAGGTTTTGACCCCTCAAATCTTCTCCAAAATGGAAAATTCTTTCGCACAAACTTTATTTAAGGTGTCTAGAACAACTTTCATTCTCTGAGTTTATCCAGATTATGAAGTTTTAAGACCCTTGAATCCCTTTTAAAATCAAAGGTCCACTGCCTTTTTCATTCTGGCAGAAATGGCTCTCAACTTCAAAAGGTCTTTTGAGTACCAAATCTCAATCCAAAAAATCTTCCAAAAAATCATGGGATCAGTTTAAAGTCTTAAAAAGATATCCCAATTTTTACTTTTCTGATTTTCAACTTATTTTGGCCAAAACACACACACACACACACACACAAATGATTTTCAGCTTGGAAGACTCGTTTTACGAGGCGCGTCGGAGTGCACACTAACGTCCTTCCCGACGCGTAACATGACCTCCGAACCTAAATCTCTGATCTCGGGCTTTTTCAAAGTTTTGGCCTTCAAAATTAAAATGGCGTGGCGACTCCGTTTTCCGGTTTTATTTGGTTTTTCAAAGAAACGCAAAAATCGAATTTTTCCGCGAATGGCAACATCATCACGGTGGCGACTCTGTGGGGACTAAGCTTTTTAATAAAAAATGGTATTCGGTATATTGGTGGAAACCACTAAATTTCCCGTTATCGCCTCCTAACACGAGTCGGGGATAAATTGTGGTCTAACAATCCCACGTACCGGTATCACCGTTTTCAAAAAAAAAGCTTTTGAGGGTCAAGCTTCCGTCCGGCTTTGAAAATCATTTTTGTGTGTGTGTTGATTTTTGCACGCTTTTCATGTTGTTTTGGCCGCCTCGGAGAAAGTCAAAATTTTATTTGTCGGAATAATGTCCCTAGCTGTCGGAATTTTCGTGCTTATGTGCTCATTAAAATTTTTCAAAAAAAAAATTCAAAAAAAAAAGGATTTTCAAAAAAAGAAAATTTCCAAAAAAATCATGCATCATATTTTTAAGACACATAAAAAATTTCTATTTTACTCGGAAGAAAAGAATATAGGCCTTGCACACTACGCGCACGTGACCGTACCTTGCACACTACGTCCTTAACTTAGGGAAATCCTTGTCGCGGTCCGTTTGGTCTTATTACGCCTCTCGGATGAGCACGGGACTACCCAGGACATCCCATGGAGCCTCGTGTCGACCATGCACTTGTCCGTGACACACTTTGTCAGAGACCCGGTTGGTTTTTAGTACGATGCATGTCATGCCCTGTCCGTGTATAGACCTTTCCTTTCAAGCCTTTGTCGGCATACCGACTCAATATCTTCGGGTCCCTAATCGGTCGAAGTTGCCGGTTTTCCGCCGCGAGACTTTGACCAAGATATTGACCGGCGCCTTGACTTCGGCTACGGCGCACAAATTATACACGGACTCCCGGCATTGACACTTTGAGTCATCAAGGATTAATGACTATTCCATGCCTAATTACGGCTTAAGCGACGACAAGTCAAGATCAATCGTGGACGCTTATCGGTCAAATCATGCCGAGCTTTTTGTCGAGCCCTCGGACATGATCTTGACTTTCGACGTCGGCTTTGTCCGTAATTTACATCGAATGCTCGTTAAGACTCGATTACCCGCCGGACTTTTAGGATCGTTTTCTTTCGGTCGGTGGGACCCGCTTGCCCTATAGGACCCTCGCCAGGGCTGTCCGCCTGGGAGGTCGAAATACGGGTGGAATACGAGGGCTTATAGACGTAGTGACGGGGCCCACGATCCGGGGAATCGAGTAGTTTGCGAAAAAGAAGAGCAATCTTTTCCAACCGATTAGGATAATAAAACATGTTTTAAGTAAACGTGAACAAATAAGCTGCATGTTGCATGAGCCTAAAGCCCAAACACCTACCCTCCTTCCATTCCCGGACATCGAACCTTCATGTCCTTTCCCATGACTCCGCACAAAGCTTGGTTTCGGGCACCGGGTCACCGTTTGATCAGTTGGGAAGAGTCAAGCGCATCGTCGGCTTCGCCATTTGTTCCGACTCGGGTTTGAGAATGTACGCATCAGCCGGTAATGATGGGGATAACATCACTCCGCCTCCGGGACCCCTCGAGACGAGCAACGGTGGAATCGGTTAGCGAACGAGATGAGGTTACGGCACGGGAAGCACGGCTAAACGGCCTTATGGAGGCTATTAAGAGTCACGGTCGGCCGCCGGCCTCAATCCGGATGGCACCTTCACCGTGGAAGAAGACGAGGATGCCAACCCCACTCTCGGTCGCCACGATTACACCGGGATGCCGCCACCCACCTCTATGGTGCCACTACCCGAGAACCCATGCTCCTCGATTTTCGGGTCGGCCCGGCTCCCCAACCACGAGACCACCGGATCCATGCGGCAGAAGCGGCACAAATCGGTGGGGGCAAAATCGATACGGAATGTCTTCTCATGGTTGGGGCTATCTCGGAATGCCACGGCTAATCGGGATCCCTCCTCGGTTCGGAACCGATCAATCCGGACCCTCACGGCAACGGCCACGAGTTCGGAATGCCGCCACAGCAGTTGCAGGCCACGATCGGGAGCCCCTCCTCGAACGGTACTAGTTAATTGCTCCTCACACAAATCCATTCCTCACTCGAGACTTCTATGGGTTACCAAGCCTCCGTCCGGTGTCATCCGAATCACCGGGACCGCAGTACCCAGGGTTACACACCTTCACCACAAGCGGCCATGCAATTCAACAATCGGGACGGCGGCCCGCACTCGAAGCCTACTTACGGGCCCCACTCTGGAAATCCAAGTTATCCGGCCACATCGGGGCTGCCCCCGCCCTACTTTGCCGGTTGAAAATCAACGGCAAGCCGCGAGTTCTACCCTTTTGCTCGAGCTCCTACTCATGCTCCCAGGGTAACTCGGCCCGGGACGGAGTTTTCACCTACGTCCCGGACCGGCCGTTCCCTCCACCGATCTGCCTCCGGTGGTAGCTCCTCTCTCTAGCTCGGCCACTAGCTTGAATGCCATGGTTCCGCCACAAGACCCTCATCGCTTTGGTTCATGGAACAACACAAGGAAATGAAAGCGCGGATCGCGGGCGGCGCAAGAAGTACGCCTTCCGGCCTACGGACCAGGACTCCATTGTTCCCTGCCCCACAAATTCGTGATGCCAAATCTGGATCTCTTTGATGGGACCGCATGTCCCAAAACCCATTTGGACACATATACCTTGGCGATGAAAGCGAAAGGATGTACCAATCAGCGGTTGGTGACTATTTGATCTATCCTTGAAGTCCGGTGCCTTAAAATGGTTCTTCCGTTTGAAACACGAAGCCGGGGCCACATGGGACCAGATTACCAATGCCTTCACGAGAGAAATATAAGGCCAACTTGGAATGGGAAACAAATAGGGTTGACCTACAAACAACGGTGCGGCGTCTGATGAGAATGTTGGGGACTTCTACAAGCGGTGGAATGCGAAACTCGGTGAAATGGCCATCCCTCCTTCCGAAGAGGAACAAGCTGGACATCTTCCGGTCATGCTTGAAACCACATCGAGAGCCTCCCTCGGTCACTTCCCATACTCGAGACTTACGGGCCATGGTTAACTCTGCGGCTAAGTTTGAAAAGGCCTACAATCGGCAGCCATTCTTGCACGCCTACGAGATATCGGGCTCCTCCTGCAAACACCGCCCCTGCTCTGCTAAAGGCAAAGAGACGATTAACTATGCGGGACGGGAATGTAATAACACGACTCCTTTTGCTCCCGGGAAGCCGGCCGAGCCCGGACCGCGGGTCATAAATCTCGAAAACTTTGGAATGCCCACTGAATGACATCTTTAGGGGGCGGTGAAAGAAGGCTTCTTTGCGGCCTTTGGAGAATTTCCAACCCGAAATCCGAATGCTCCGTGGATACTACAAAGTATTGTGCCTTTCATCAAGCTCACGGACATCGGCGGCAATTTGCTTTACTCTGAAAAAGGCAATTCGGGGGCTAATAGAGCAAGGAAAGTTGGAAGGCCCCGAGGGGCCTAACACGATCAAAAATCCATTTGCCACGGAACCATAATCGAGAGTGAATATGATTGAATGCGGAGAATCTTCACACGCCCGGGAAGATGCGTGAAGGTCCCCAAATACCGTGGCCAATCTCGTCGAGGATCACAGATTCGGATTCCCCCTCGGCCTCGAGGATATCGAACGAATCAACCCATCTTGGTCTCATGTCGGAGACTCCTTGCAAGAATACGAGGCCCGCTATTTCTCGGGTGAAGGGAAAGGCCGATACCGAAGAAGCTGGGGGCATTCCGCTCAAAACATGAAAGAACCATTTATACAAGATGGTTAGAGCAGTCAAGAAAGATTGAGCAAGAAAGTTTCCGGCGAGCACCGTGCTTGGGGCTTATCGGCAAAGAGGCCGAAGAGCATGCGGAGCTAGTACACTTACGCAAATTGGCTTTGGGAGAGCCGAATATGATCCAGAGAACAGTGAAGAATCGGAAGAGGAGGATTCCTTCTATATCCTACACAGTGTCAAATACGTGCCACCCCCTCTCACTCTTCCCCCGCAATTTACGGGAGGAGAAGGCGAGTCACAATTACCACTTAGGGAATGGGAACATATGACAACTTTTGCGGTTGCACGCACCCATATTCCCCAGCGGGTTTGATCGGACGTTCCCTCTCGGCGAAATCCCGGTAGTATGGGAAGAAGATTCCGATGGCGATGACGATGATGATGATGACGAGTGAAGAGTCAGCGAGGCCCCGGATCCGGAAGCAATGCGGAACGATCTGAGCCCATGGGAGCCGGGCACAATGGTTGGTTATCGGCAAGCAACGATGAAGGACCGCCGGGAAATGCGGATCGGATACCAATGGAGACAGGACCCTACGAGGTGTCACTTGTAAGATGCATTTGTGACGATGCCCGGATACTCCGAGAGGATGAGGGCAGCAAAGCCCGCGCCCGGATCCGTACATATCCGAAATCCTAGAACACAACGTTCCTTATAAGAACACGAATGGTGAATGGAGAGGGTTTATTGAAGCAGCGGTCGAAAATGGAGGGTTTCGGCCACGGAAGATGAAGAATTCGTAAACGTTATCGGATCTTTTTCTTCTTTCCCACGAACGGATGGCGTAACAACCGTAAGGGTCACGGCCGGGCCGCTCGGCGCGGCGAATGCACGCAATCAGCGAAAAGGGTTATCGATACGAACGTCTCCCCGGTGGCCTTCGTACCTATGAGTCCACATGACGCCTTTCTAATTGCTACGGGGCCCGACAATGGACCCCGGGTGCTCCTTATTTGGACACGAGATCTATCGAGCCGCTACCTCAAGCTCCGAAGGAACGTTGCCTATCCTTCACTGTGGCTGCCCTACTGCAAGGCGAAAGAAAAAGGATATACGATGAGATGGAGGGCGATAGCCACAACTACGTGGGCCATCCGAGGATGAAATCGAAAAGCCGCCGAGTCCCGACAATAGCAACTCTTGTTGCATGATAACAATGAGCAAGGCCGGCCATGAGAATGAATCGGAGGACGCCCTAGCTGCGTGGGCCATCCGAGGGCAACAACACAACCCCAAACCAGCACAGTGACTTGGGAAGCGGTTATAAGGGCCGCCCGGGGAAGAAGCCGGTCTGGCTCGGCCTCTTCTTTGTCACTGGACTCCGTCGAGACCAATGGCCAATAGCGAAAAGGGCTCCCCATTGACCACTAGCGGCATTGAAGAAATCCGGTCAAGAGACGGCGATGAGGAAGTTAATCTGTTGACCCGATGCGGGCGAGATCTTCCAAGGAAATCCCAAAGGCGAGATAAGAAGGCCACGAGACCAAGCACCAAGAAGATCGCCGCCCCTATGCTAAGGCAGTGAAACTCCAGACCACGAAAAAGAGGATCCCGTGCTCACCCGGTTGAAGCAAACACGAGGCCAACATTTCCCTCTGGTCTCTACTCACTTCGTCTTATCCCCATGGGTGAAGGCTGGAAGAAAGCTGGCTCGCACTCTCGTGCCTATTGATGCTACTCCCGATGATGTGAGTACGGTGATTGGAAACATCCACTACGGGAACATAATCACTTTCACGAGATCTCGACCTCCCTCAATTTGGGGCGATCATAATGAGCCTCTCTTCATCACGGTCCAGTGGATGAACGACGCCTCCCTCGGGTCTGGTTGATAATGGGTCCGGAATGAACATTCTTCCGGCCAAAGATCATGAGCTTGCTTGATATCAAGACTACGAGACTTGAAGCCTTCTTCTCTCACGATCAAGCTTACGACTCAACATCCCGGCTTGAGTCCTCGGAGTTGCTACTTTAGACCTCTGGTTTGGACGAAATTGATACTGTGGAATTCCGGGTTATCGACATCCCGATTACTTTCAATGCCTGTTGGGAAGACCTTAGGCTGCACCAAGTCAAAGGGGTCGCCTCAAGCCTCCACCGGTGTGTGAAATTCGTCTCGAATGGGGATCGACGACCATTTACGGGGATTTAGTCACTTTAGAGGGCACGGATACGGGCGGAATACCTATTACGGAAATCAAACATGATGAGGAAGGTCACATGCTAACGGGCTTCACGGTCGAGCCTCCCAAGGCCCAAGTGTGCAACATAGATCGACGGTCACTCGGGATAAAATCCCACCGGTCTTGAAAATGATGAGAAAAATGAGCTATCTACTGGCCTCGGTGCAGGGAAGCGCCAACAAGGAACTTTCAAACTCATCGAAGTGAAAGGACAAAATACTCGCCACGGCACAGGATATGAGGCCTCCCCGGTGGACAACTGCAAAGGGAAAAAGATTTGAAGGCTGCCACGGGAAAGGTCCCGGCCGACAATCCCAAATCTCTCCCCTTCGGTCCTAATTTGGTGACTACTTTGTAAAGGGTCCCACACAACCGGGAAACATCCACGAGCCCGCTCCTACGGCGGGATGGCTAAAGCTACGGGATAGCCTCAACAAGTTCGGAGGAACGAGGCTAACCCGGTCCGTAGAATGTTCTGGACCTACCCAAGATACACAGGGCTACCACTGCCATGAAAAGTGAGTATACCTTCGGGCGTGCACAGACACAGTGGAACGGTTCGAGAAGCTCACAACCACTATTCCTACTTGCCCGGGAAGATCCGAAACCCGAATTCGGGCGACGGTGCCAAAAGCTAAGGCCACGGAATTTCCCTCGAGATGATTGGGATGGTCTGATTATGCGGCAATTGTTCGAAGAAGAAGTCCAGTGCCGGACGATTGATCTCGGCTCGGTCCAAGAGATGATAGCGGCAATTGAGAAAGGAAAACAAAAACGGCCACGGTTCAGAGTCATGAGGCCACCCAGCGATGCCGCTAAAGAATTGGGAAACTCTCTCGGGCCCGTCCGCGACCAAGGAGGAAATGATCACCAAGCTTGGATTGGTCCCCCGTCCCTTTGTGTCAATCTAGGACAAGTCCTCCCGTCTCTCTCTGTTAAGATCGGAGTCTCTAGGGTCGTCAGACGGCCTTACGCTGAAGACTACGAGTACGTAGCAAGCCGTATTCCCTTTCGTTTTCAATGAAATGACGAACCTTTACGAGTATCCCTTGATTGCCACTTTAACTAATGATGAATTAATTAATAAAAATTTTTTTAATAATAATTCATTAGATAAAGAAGCAGAGACACATTAAACGAAAAAAAAAAAATCAAACAACAAAAAAAAATCTTTAAGCGGGTTGTCAGGAAGAGGAAAATCGAGCCCAAGGCTGAAGAGATTTTGACGAGTGTGAATTTGGGAACTGCGGACGAGCCTAAAGAGACGCAGATTGGTCATTTCTTCGAAGGAATCGGAAAGGATGTTCTGCAAAGTCCTACAAAATCCTCAATTCAAAGAAAGTTGCCCTCTTCATCAAAGAAAACATCATGTGCGGATACGGGTTGCCGGTAGAAATCATCTCGAGATAATGGATCCCACTTCGAAGGGGAATGTGAAAAGCTGGCGGCGGAATTCCGAATAACCCGTCACAAGTCATCTCCCTACGGGCCCCAAACCAACGGAGCCGTCGAAGCGACAAACAAGACTCTGGAAAATATCATCCGGAAAATGGGCTGTCCAAGGCGTAGATTGGCCCGAAGTTACACACGGCACTCTGGGGCTACAGAACATCGGTCGGAAACGGCAGCGGGAAACACCTTTTGCCCTCACATACGGAATGGAAGCCGTACTCCCAATCGAGTGGAAATACCCTCGCTCAGGTATCTTCTGGAAAGCCGGATCAACGAGGTCGAATGGCTCCAGTCGCCATGATGAATTGGCCCTACTAGACGAACGCCGATTGAAGGCCATGGAACACATCCGAGCCTACCAAGGAAGAATGGCGAGCCTTCGACAAGAAAGTAAAGCATCGGGAGATCCGAGAAGGTGATCTCGTTCTAAAAGAAAAGCCCCGATCCGTATCAACCCTCTCGGCAAATGGGAGCTGTATGGAGTCGGGCCATATGTCGTCCGGAAGATCTTCTCCGGAGGAGCCATGCAACTTGCGGACCTCGACGGGAATCCCTTTGTACACCCGGTGAATGGTGACAAGGCTGCGAGATACTACGCGTAAAAAAAAAAAAACAAAAAAAAAAACAAAAAAACAAAAAAAAAAAGAGTGCTAAAAGAGTAATACCCAACTAGGTTAGAAACCCGAAAAGGGCGGCCTAGGTAAAAAACGGGGTTGCACCAAAAAAAAAAAAAAAAAAAAAAAAAAAAAAAAAAAAAAAAAAAAGAGTGCTAAAAGAGTAATACCCAACTAGGTTAGAAACCCGAAAAGGGCGGCCTAGGTAAAAAACGAGGTTGCACCAAAAAAAAAAACAAAAAAAAAAAAAAAAAAACAAAAAAAAAAAAAAAGAGTTCACCGGTTGGTGAACGAAGACTGAGCTCCTCAAAATGAGGGGAACGTAGGCGGCGGAAACGGTTCGGTCTAAAGCACAAATAAAAGCCATACTTTGGCATCAATACAATTGATCGAGACCATGAAAGCGTCTCGAAAAACTCTAAAGCAATTCAAATATTCATTACAAGTTAAAAGCTCTTTGATGAGTCTAAGCCCGATTCATTCCTACAAGCGGCAACTTTGCTAAAAGAAAACTAAGATACATAATCAAACTAATGTGTCTGTCATGGCAAGAAAGGGATACTTGGAAACCTCGAGTCACTCCAAGCCACTCGTGCTTGGCCTCTCCCTTCTTCTTCCCCCTCAGGAGTCTTTCTCTTACGAGCTAGGAAAAATGTCGGTATTCCTCCTACCAAGCTCTGGTATAGGGACGGGGTCTATCAAACCGGCCTCTGTCGGGGCCTTAGTAGCCTAGCGTCATCCCTCATCTCCTGTAACCTAGGCGGTAACATAGGAGCCCTCCTCTCCTGTCTCTTGACGTAAGCCTCATAATCGATCCACGGCGTCTCCGCTCTGTCATGAGGGTTGGCCCTCGCCTCGGCCCTCCTCCTCTCGAAGCTTGATCGGGACCTCCGCACCCACAATGGCCTCACGCCGCCTCAAAATAGCCACTGAGTCTCTCCCGGATGCCTCTCGTACCAATCCAGTACCAAGTGGTCAAGAACACCGGTCTCGGACGCTGAGAATAACCCGAGGAGGAAAGGCATCATACCTCCATGCTCGGGAAAGAAATGGAAACACCGAGGGATCATCCATGGAAAGCAGGAGCCACCACCACTGGTGGCTACATCATCAAAACCCTCCAAAGGAACTGCTCCAAGCCAAAGCTGCCTCGGGACCCGAGCCGGAATGTAGAAGCGGGTGAGAAAGCCCGGAAGCATAACCACATGGGACCCGTCTGAAGCACTCTGCGAGTCTCCACCCGCCAATGAGGCACCAACCATCGATATCTTCGATCTGGCGACCCGCCATCCAACGCTCCCACGAGCCACACGATCATCAAAATCTACATCAACACCTCTCTGGCAAAAGTCCAAGGCACGATCATATCGGAGGTTTCCCGAAGAACCCCAAACGCTCCATCGGCCACGGGGTCAAGAGGAAGCAGGCTGCCGTGCATATACCGCCGTCCGGTAGCTAATGCATCGAGAGCATGAAAAGTCTCCCCAAGAATCAAAGGAACGACATCTACGCCGGGCGACGGTGAACGACAACATCCGGCGAGACCGATGGCGGATCCCGAAAGGAATAGACCATGAACAGGTGCCAAACATACAAAGTGCAAAGGCATCCCAATAGGCATCATCCACCAAGCCTAGGCCCCTAAATCTGTCGGGAAGACCGGAAATATCGAAATAATCGGGACCGCGGATCATACCTTGCGCTTCCTCCGGGGAAAGATGAAGGAGGACGCACAATCTGTCAACAAAAGAAGCCCCTCGGGCAAAGGGACCGCTATCTCTTCCACCTCCAGGACCTCCAGCAAGGCCCGAAATTCTTCCACGGTCGGAACAATCTCGTTGAAGGAAAGGCAAAAGACATGCCTTCTAGTATCCCAAAACGAAGAAGAAGCTCTTAAGAGGTCATAATCCAGAACCAATTCTTTGAGAGACCACAAGCATCGTACCTTGTACCTTTCTTCAAAGAATGATCTTCTCTCGTGCATGATCTCCCTACACCACTCCTTGAACTTTTCAAAGAACAACATTTGCCTTTCTTTGGACAATTTTGGAGAATTTTTGGCCATTTCCATGGTTTTTCTCTCTTTCTCCCGAAAATGGTTTGTTTGAATTTGGAGGTTGAAGAGGATATTTGAATTTGAAATAAAGCAAGACCAGTGCGGACCAAAATTAAAGGACAAAGGTCGAAATCGCCCTATCCGCGCGGATGAGTTTGCCAAAAAAAAATCTGCAACGGTCAAGCTGCTACACCAAAAGAGGAATATTCCGTCCCGGTTGCTCGAAACCTGTGCAAAAAAAAAAAACTCCCCAAACCAGTCCATATACCAAACACCCTTGCAAAAAAAAAAAACCAAGGCTCATGCAACACTGCATTCATATTGCATTGCAAACAAACATAAATAAAATCCTAAATTATTACATTCCAAAAAAAAAAAGAGTGTGCATAAAAAAAAACAAACAAACATAAATAAAATCCTAAATTATTACATCAAAAAAAAAAAATGTGCATAATCTGTACAAATCTAAATCTCAAAAAAAAAAAAATCAATCGGAGTCTCAGGCGCCGATGTCTCCCCGGCCCCTCTTGCGACTCGGGCCCGCCTCCTCGGGAGCCACGAAAATCTCGGGCTCGGAATCGTCCTCGTCTCCAGAGAGAGGCTCGTCGGGACCAACCGCACGCTACGATAGGGCAAGCCGAGATCTGCGAAAAATCGTACCCGAAGGTGAAGGCGTCGGACTCTGCACGTACGAAGACGACCCGCCATGCGCCAAACGTGTCCACGCCCGTGTGGATCCCCAGGAATGACGTGATCCGAAGCGGCACCGCGAGGATCAAGGAGAGGAGACAAAGGAGTCTCGAAGAAGTCTACGAGCGAATAGGGAAACCTCCCGTCGACGGGCGCCGGCCGTGGTCGCCTCGCTCTAGCTCGAGGAGCCCGCAAGCGACCATCCTCCTGATGAATCTCTTGGCCCCGATCACTTGCTTCGTCAGCTTCTCGACGACCACCTCCGAAAACTGCACAAAAGCAAAAGCGTCAAAAAAAAGAGGTGATGCTAAAGATGATGAAACAAAGGAAAGAAAAGAAAGAAAAGGTGAAACCATACCTTCATACCGGACGAGGCGGAAAGCTCGTGGAAGTCGCTCGGGTGAGGGATCTGCACCCTCAATCGGACCCCATCCTGGATATAGGAAAAATCCGTCCGAGGGTACCGCGGGATCCCAAGCCCCTCCCTATCTAGGACCTGAGGCATCCTCAGCCTCCTCAAGACGAATGTCGCATATGGCTCAATCGCCACGAAGTCCGAAGTGCCCTGCTCGGTAATCATCCCAAGTCACGGACCGATCGCTCGGGTGCATCATATCGGCGGGAGGCTCCACCGGTGTCCTCAAAGGCGAGTTCACGCCATGCGGCGCGTCACCCTCTCTCCCGGATAATATGCATCGCAGTCGGACCCCTCAAAATCCTCCGCTGCACTTGTCCGGATCTCGGCGCCCTTCAGCTGCGCTACCTCAGCGATCCCGTGGGAAGAATATCATCCCCTCATCTGTCTCGGCCTCCGTCAGGAAGGCAATCCGCGTACTGAGAGTCGTACGCCCCCTGGAGCTTATCTTCTCCCGGGCATGCTTGGACCAAGGCGCATGGCCGGATACGCCCCGACGTACTCCGCCGGCTGCCGCCACACCGTGACGTGGAAAAACTCCAACGCCCATACCTGCGAAGGTAAAAATCCAATCAATCCAAATGCAAATAAAAGTGTGTGCTCAAAAGAAGAGAGGAAAGCAAAGAGAGCTTATACCTCCAGGGCAAACTCGAAGCGATACAAAGGAGCTCACAGCCTTCCTACGTACCTATCAAGAGCAAAATAAAGCTCGCCGGCCCGGCCTCTCCCCACGAGACATCTCAGGCCGTCTCCATGTCCTCCAAGGACCTCGGCAAGGCAAAGACTGCCGTCCCCTCGGCATGCCCAAAGAGCGTGCTCGAGAAAGCAAACCACAAGAAGGCCACGGCAATCTGATCGGCGCCTATCCTCTCCTCCCGGCCTCATAGCTCGCAATGGTCTCCACAATCTTGCCGTAGACCACGGCATACTCCATCCCCATCCCCTTTTTGGGAATAGGGGAAAATCCCAGAAGAGCCTGCAGATCGGCATCGCTGTAGCCATCCCGCCACTCAATGCTGCGTCCATTAAAGGACAGGCCCGTGATTGCAGCGTAGTCAGAGGGAGTAACTGTAGCCTCGCCCCAGAAGAAGTGGAAGGTGTGGGTCGCGTCCCACCAAAGATCTTTGCGCCAGAGCAAACATCAAGCCCTTGCTCTTAGGGAACTTGACCAGTCCCCTCAAGCACTCGACGAACTCCCAGAGCCCCGTCTCGACAACAATCTGTCTCGGACTCGGCAAAGCTCCTCGGCCCGCATCCGGAAGCCGATCCCACAAGTCAATCACAGACTCCACCGATCCTCGAGTCTTCATCTTGTTCAGCTGCTCCGTCACAAAACGGTTTCCGCCCTGTAAAAAAAAAAAAGAGAGAAAATGTCAAAAGATTGCATTTGCATTTACATTAAAAAAAAAAATTCGACAGCATAACAGCATACAATGAGCATAGCCCCATTTTTCTCGCATGAAAGAAAACAATTTTCAGCAAGTCCCAATGCATTCATCAAAAAAAAAAAAGATGCATATCCTACAAGAAGTTGACGGAAATAAAACTCCGTCCCATTTTCAAAAAAAAATGCATACATGCATATCATCCATCTTACATGCAACGGGAGGAAAAATCCGTCCCACTTTTCAAAAAAAAAATCCTACACATACGTACATCTCATATTGGCAAAATGCCCATTCTTTCCAAACAAAATGCATGCATTGCATCATCATTCATCAATATCAAAATTCAATTTCAAAAAAAATCATCATCATCATCAACATGCAATATTCAATTTCAAAAAAAAAATCACAATTCTTCGAATTTTCACATATAATTTTCGAATAAAAAAAAAATGTGGCAAAAATGCCAATTCTTTTTCCCAAGCAAAGTGCACATTTTGGGTTACTCATATACTCATTACAACATGCAAAACATCAAAATCAAAATTCAAAGCCAAGAATATCAATCGTTCGAATTTTCAAAAAAAAATTTTTAAAAATCACCCAAAATTTTCAAACAAGAAATCAACAAAGGGATCAAAGGGTTTCAAAGTATACCGTCCGGAGATGCGGATCCGAAGCCCAATGTTGCCAAGCATCGGGGTAATGCTCCTCCTCAACCGATTGCGAAAGATTGTAATGCCTCCTCATTCGGACGAGCTCCAATCGCCTCTCCGCTACCGGGCCACGTCCCTGGCCTTGAAAAGCGCCTTCTCCGTGTTCCATTGCTCAAAAAATCGAAGAAATCGGAAGAATTTTGAAGCTTAAATGGCCAAAAATGGCGGATTTTGCAGTTTCTCTCCCTCTGCTCTCGTAAAATTCAAAAAACTGAATGGGGAAGAAAAAGGGCGTTGGCCCTAATTAATACCCCTGATTTTCAGGTCCTCTCCGCGCGGACAGGATTGCAAGGGTCAAAATGACCCTTTTGCCCCTTAAAATTCCAGGACTCTGCAATTCAGTCCCCAACTTGACAGAGTT
This sequence comes from Adenophora triphylla var. japonica, assembly GCA_022495995.1. NCBI lineage: Eukaryota > Viridiplantae > Streptophyta > Magnoliopsida > Asterales > Campanulaceae > Adenophora > Adenophora triphylla. The sequence continues at coordinate 138,960 of JAFEMH010002189.1, forward strand.
AACCAAAGATAACCAAAGTCAGCCCCTTGTCAAGAAAATATTCCCCGGCAGTAAAACGTAAGACCGAGTGCCTTGAGAAAGATAACGAAATCTCGTATCTTTCATCAAAATTTTCCCCGGCAGTAAAACGTAAGACCGAGTGCCCCGAGAAAGATAACGAGATCCCGTATCTTTCATCAAAATTACCCCCGGCAGTCAAACGTAAGACCGAGTGCCCCGAGAAAGATAACGAAATCTCGTATCTTTCATCAAAATCTTTCCTAAGCATAAACGTAAGACCGAGTGCCCCGAGAAAGATAACGAGATCCCGTATCTTTCATCAAAATTTCCCGGTAGAAACGTAAGACCGAGTGCCGAGAAAGATAACGAGATCCCGTATCTTTCATCAAAATTACCCCTGACAAACGTAAGACCGAGTGCCCCTGAGAAAGATAACGAAATCTCGTATCTTTCATCAAAATCTTTTCCGTGGTAAAACGTAAGGCCGAGTGCCCCGAGAAAGATAACGAGATCCCGTATCTTTCATCAAAATCATTCCCCTGATAAGAAACGTAAGACCGAGTGCCTGAGAAAGATAACGAGATCCCGTATCTTTCATCAAAATTACCCCGGCAATCAAACGTAAGACCGAGTGCCGAGAAAGATAACGAAATCTCGTATCTTTCATCAAAATCTTTTCCCAAGCAAAGAAACGTAAGACCCGAGTGCCCCGAGAAAGATAACGAGATCCCGTATCTTTCATCAAAATTACCGGCGATGTAAAAACGTAAGACCGAGTGCCCCGAGAAAGATAACGAGATCCCGTATCTTTCATCAAAATTACCCCCGGCAGTCAAACGTAAGACCGAGTGCCCCGAGAAAGATAACGAAATCTCGTATCTTTCATCAAAATCTTTTCCGGCAGTAAAACGTAAGACCGAGTGCCCTGAGAAAGATAACGAGATCCCGTATCTTTCATCAAAATTACCCCCGGCAGTCAAACGTAAGACCGAGTGCCCCGAGAAAGATAACGAGATCCCGTATCTTTCATCAAAATTACCCCTGGCAAGAAACGTAAGACCGAGTGCCCCGAGAAAGATAACGAGATCCCGTATCTTTCATCAAAATTACCCCTAGTAAAACATAAGACCGAGTGCCCCGAGAAAGATAACGAGATCCCGTATCTTTCATCAAAATTACCCCGTGATCGAAACGTAAGGCAGAGTGCCACGAGAAAGATAACGAAATCTCGTATCTTTCATCAAAATCTTTTCCGTGAGTAAAACGTAAGGCAAGTGCCTTGAGAAAGATAACGAAATCTCGTATCTTTCATCAAAATTTTCCCTATAGAAAAACGTAAGACCGAGTGCCCCGAGAAAGATAACGAGATCCCGTATCTTTCATCAAAATTACCCCTATCGCAAACGTAAGACCGAGTGCCCGAGAAAGATAACGAAATCTCGTATCTTTCATCAAAATCTTTTCCCCAAGCAAAAAACGTAAGACCGAGTGCCCGAGAAAGATAACGAGATCCCGTATCTTTCATCAAAATTACCCCTAAGATAAACGTAAGACCGAGTGCCCCGAGAAAGATAACGAGATCCCGTATCTTTCATCAAAATTACCCCTAAGGCGAAAAACGTAAGACCGAGTGCCCCGAGAAAGATAACGAGATCCCGTATCTTTCATCAAAATTACCCCTAAAAACGTAAGGCCGAGTGCCCCGAGAAAGATAACGAGATCCCGTATCTTTCATCAAAATTACCCGGCGGATCAAACGTAAGACCGAGTGCCCGAGAAAGATAACGAAATCTCGTATCTTTCATCAAAATCTTTTCCTAAGCAAGAAACGTAAGATCGAGTGCCCCGAGAAAGATAACGAGATCCCGTATCTTTCATCAAAATTACCCCTAAGCGATAAACGTAAGACAAGGTGCCAGAAAGATAACGAGATCCCGTATCTTTCATCAAAATTACCCGGCGATCAAACGTAAGACCGAGTGCCCCGAGAAAGATAACGAAATCTCGTATCTTTCATCAAAATCTTTTCCTAAGCAAAGAAACGTAAGACCGAGTGCCCCGAGAAAGATAACGAGATCCCGTATCTTTCATCAAAATTACCCCCGCTGATCAAACGTAAGACCGAGGCGCCCGAGAAAGATAACGAGATCCCGTATCTTTCATCAAAATTACCCCCGGTCGAAACGTAAGACCGAGTGCCCGAGAAAGATAACGAGATCCCGTATCTTTCATCAAAATTACCCCGTGATCAAACGTAAGACCGAGTGCCCTGAGAAAGATAACGAGATCCCGTATCTTTCATCAAAATATTCCGGCGATCGAAACGTAAGACCGAATGACCACGAGAAAGATAACGAGATCCCGTATCTTTCATCAAAATCGGCAAACGATCGAAACGTAAGGCGAGTGCCCCGAGAAAGATAACGAGATCCCGTATCTTTCATCAAAATTACCGGCAGTCAAACGTAAGACCGAGTGACCCGAGAAAGATAACGAGATCCCGTATCTTTCATCAAAATTACCCCGCCGATCAAACGTAAGGCAAGTGCCCCGAGAAAGATAACGAGATCCCGTATCTTTCATCAAAATCATCCCGGCAGTCAAACGTAAGACCGAGTGCCCCGAGAAAGATAACGGATCCCGTATCTTTCATCAAAATCATCCAACGATCAAACGTAAGACCGATTCCCCAGGCGAATACATCCGATTTTCCCGGCAAAGGCTAACGAAATCCCCAAAGAAAGTTAACGGAATCCCAAAAGCCAACGAAATCTCGAGTAGTACTCGAACTACGAAAGGGCTTGATTCCCACTAGGGATACGTAGGTAGCCTATCATTAGGTCCAGCCCCTCGACCAAAACGGTCACCCTATCCTTCGGCAGCAGACAAAGTCCACCGAAAGGCCATCATCAAGGTCCGAGGCACCTAAAAAGCCATCTTCAAGGTTCGAGGCACCTAAAACGCCATCATCAAGGTTCGAGGCACCTAAAACGCCATCTCCAAGGTCCGAGGCACCTAAAAAGCCATCATCATCAAGGTCCGAGGCACCTAAAAAGCCATCATCATCAAGGTCCGAGGCACCTAAAAAGCCATCTCCAAGGTCCGAGGCACCTAAAACGCCATCTCCAAGGTTCGAGGCACCTAAAACGCCATCATCAAGGTTCGAGGCACCTAAGACGCTATCACTAAGAAAGCGATAAATCGCAATCATCCCCAGCAGAGCAGATAGCCATCAGACCGAAAATGGTCATTCCTATCCCCAGCAGAGCGGATAGCCATCAGACCGAAAATGGTCATCTCTTATCCCCAGCAGAGTTTCTTTCCAGCGATGGCGTAGAACTCGCTCATCAGGTTTGAGGCACCTAAAACGCCATCATCTCCAGGGTCAAAGACTCGAACTACGAAAGGGCTTGATTCCCACTAGGGATACGTAGGTAGCCTATCATTAGGTCCAGCCCCTCGACCAAAACGGTCACCCTTTCCTTCGGCAGCAGACGAAGTCCACCGAAAGGTCATTTCAAATTAAGGTTCGAGGCACCTAAAACGCCATCTCCAAGGTCCGAGGCGCCTAAAAAGCCATCATCATCAAGGTTCGAGGCACCTAAAACGCCATCTCCAAGGTCCGAGGCGCCTAAAAAGCCATCATCATCAAGGTTCGAGGCACCTAAAACGCCATCTCCAAGGTTCGAGGCACCTAAAACGCCATCTCCAAGGTTCGAGGCACCTAAAACGCCATCTTCAAGGTTCGAGGCACCCAAGACGCTATCACTAGAAAATGATAAATCGCAGTCATCCCCAGCAGAGACCGAAAATGGTCATTCCTATCCCCGGAGAGCGGATAGCCATCGACCGAAAATGGTCATCTCTTATCCCCAGCCAGAGTTTCTTTCCAAAGAAACAACCGTAGAACTCGCTCATCGGGTTCGAGGCACCTAAAACGCCATCATCTCCGTGGTCAAAGACCCGAACTACGATCGGCTTGATTCCCACTCGGGATACGTAGGTAGCCTATCGCTAGGTTCACCCACCCGATCACTCGATCATCTGCCAAATATGGAGCCTTACTCTTATCGACGACCCCGCTTCCTTCGGCGCCGTCGCCGAGGGCTACTGTAAGTGCTCAATTTGAGCTTGTTAGAATTTTCGTTAGAAAATTAACGAAAGTTATAACATTTCTAACAATTCCTAACTATCCTAACATTTCTAACAAAGTGAGGGTAAAATGGGCATTGTTATTTAAGGTTAAACCTTAAAAAGAATCTCAAAAAGCAAAACAAAAGAAGAAAACCAAATATAGCAATGCTGGAAACATAAACTGGCTGCCTAATTTGAATTTCAAAAAGAAATATTCTTCTTGTCCAAAGCTGGAGCTGCATTTAATGAACAGTGCACGCTGCCTGGACCTATCCGCGCGGATACCTTTGCATTTTCAGGAGGGCTATAAATTGAGCCCTCCAGTCACAAAAATAAGGAGGAAGAACACAATTGCACCGAACCTCTGGCGAAATATAGAGAGAAAACAGTGAGAATTCACTTGAATTGTCACCATTTTCTCTCCAATCTTTCCCAACTCATACTCATCCACTCACTCTCATATTAAAGCCCTAAACAATCATATACTCAAGCCAAACACTCAAGAACACAAGGAAGATTGGTAAACCCTCCTCTTCCTAACCCTAAATCTCATCCATGCATGCATCTTCAAACTACAAAATGTAGTTCTTTCATCTTCTTGCTCTAGATCTAAGAAGATCACCATGGAAGACCATCTCCATGGATGATCTTCTACAAAGATCAAAATTATTTTTAAGCTTTCTTACTTTCTTGCAAAAATGCACTTTCAAAACCCTAAAAAACCATTTTCAAGCACTAAATCTTGATTTCAAAGGATAAAATTCCCCTTCCCAAGCAAATGAAATGCTTAGTCCTAATGTACCCCAAGGATGGTTTGGTATAGTTGATTCACCACTAAAATGTCTAGTGATCACTAACCAAAACCTAGGGAAATGGGGACAAGCATGGATGCAAAACCCCCCTTAAAATCATATTTTCTTTCTTGAGAAGTTGCTGTCCAGTAGCAATTTTCTCAGACCTCAGTCCATGGTCTTAATTTTTGGACACAGATGAACTTGGAATTTGGTGTTGACTACAAAATACTTTTTGTAGCCAACATCCAGAGCTTTCCAGACATATTTTTACCTTATTTTTTGGGTGAGTAAAACTCCTATTTTCAAATTTTCTTTCAGAGGCTAGTTCATCAGCTTCTGGGAATCCAGATCTCATATCTGAGGTTTCCAGAAGGTTTTGACCCCTCAAATCTTCTCCAAAATGGAAAATTCCTTCGCACAAACTTTATTTAAGGTGTCTAGAACAACTTTCATTCTCTGAGTTTATCCAGATTATGAAGTTTTAAGACCCTTGAATCCCTTTTAAAATCAAAGGTCCACTGCCTTTTTCATTCTGGCAGAAATGGCTCTCAACTTCAAAAGGTCTTTTGAGTACCAAATATCAATCCAAAAATCTTCCAAAAAATCATGGGATCAGTTTAAAGTCTTAAAAGATACCCCAAATTTTTACTTTTTGAGTTTCAACTTATTTTGGCCAAAACACACACACACACACACAAATGATTTTCAGCTTGGAAGACTCGTTTTACGAGGCGCGTCGGGTGCACACTAACGTCCTTCCCGACGCGTAACATGACCTCCGAACCTAAATCTCTGATCTCGGGCTTTTTTCAAAGTTTTGGCCTTCAAAATTAAAATGGCGTGGCGACTCCGTTTTTCCGGTTTTATTTGGTTTTTCAAAGAAACGCAAAAACCGAATTTTTCCCGCGAATGGCAACATCATCACAGCAGTGTTGAGCGAGACATCATCAGGGGCGGCCTGAGTCAAGGAAGGAGCGGAATTACTGGCCATGGCGGCGACATTAGTGGTGGCTTGGGTCGCAGAAGGAGTAGTGGAAGTAGCAACCGCAGCAACTCTTTTTTGTCGCTTGGAGCGGCTTTCAGGGTTTGTAGGCTTAGCCCTCGCCTTGGGATTAGAAGGAACCTGGGACTTTTCTAGAGCGATCTCCTCAGCATCTGTACCGTCGCGGGATAACGATAGAGGTAAATCAGCGGGAAGAGCCTTGAGGGCGGTGTCGCGGGCACTAGCCACCCTTTTCCTTCTGTTGTCTGTTTCAAGATTGGCGATTTGATGAAGATCCATTGATTTTACACGATGATCTGAAAGCAAAGGGAAAAGACAACCAAAGATAATTATTTTTACGAGTATAAGCAAAAGTAGAAGTAAAAAGGAGAATAAAAGTAAGATACGTACAAAGGACTTCACTTTGAGCAGGACATCTATGATTACCATGACATAATGTACACTCATGGGCATATTTGTCGCCAGTGTGATGCTCCCATCCATTAAAAAATGTATGTATGATGGGAACCCGCGGTGGAAGAAGGGGTAGATCATCCGCAATTCCAACTTGATCCAACAGCTCCCTGTTTCGCAAAATGCCTCTCCAGGAGATGAGGGGTTGGGGTGTATTTTCAGGAGAATTGGCGGGAATGGCTATCACGGCACGGATGGCGGCACGGAAGGAATTATCTCCCACGACTGCGGCATTGCGGGTTTCGATATGGGGTTTAATGGGGAGAAGATCAGCGGGATGAGACCATCCAATGCGAGATACAATGAAGAGCGGGTCATTTAACCAATCATGTACTTTGGCGGGTAAGGGAGTTAGAATTTTGGGACCTCGTTGGTATTGAAGGGAAAGCCTAGTTTCCTCCGTCCCATCATCAAACTTGGTTGTTTGTTTATAACCTTTGAATAGGCTAACAAGGGCAGTAACAGAGGGCTCCTTCCTAAGGGCGCGGCATATTGTTATGAAACTGATAATGATCCTAATGGCGTTGGGATGGATCTCAGTGATCATGGCTTGGGCCTTACCCAAAACTTCACAGAGGAAAGGGTCTAATGGGATCCTAAGACCAGCTTTCAGTTGGGCGGGAAAGACCACTATTCCATCTCGCATTTCTCTTAAATGTGCGAGAGAAGTGCTCCCTTGGTAATCAGAAATATGATAATTGAGGTGGTCAATATTATAGAGGGTATGCCAAGAAGTGATGGGGTTCGAAACAATGGATCCAGCATCAGGATTGGGAGGAGTAAGAGAAGATCCCGCCTCAGCATGAGAAGGGTTAGTAAAGAGGTTACCTTCATCGAGAGAGAGACTGCGAACCCCAGAAGAAGGAGGATTGTCGGATGTCGCAGCGAGAGAAGAAGTCACTTCACCAGCCATCTCGCTAAGTTCACTGGAAGAAGAAGAAGAAATAACCGATTTATAATGCATCATGTGCTTCGAATAAGGGTCAGCGACACAGTGGGATTCAGATGAGTCACTTAAGTTGGGATCATATTTGTCTTTTAAATATCTAACTAATTCTAAGTTAGAGGTGAATATGTGGGACGTAGGGGCCGAAGTAGGGAGAAAGGAGCGGCCTTGAATTACAAGGGAATTAACCGCGACGGGATCAACCCAGTTTTCAACAAGCAATCGAACTATGTCCGCCTTGGGCAATCTCGCCCAAGTAGTTCGCAAGCGTCTATATAAGCCGCATGTGACTTGACATCTGCCATATTTAACCCGCCTAGCACAAGTCTTGTATCTCGCCATATATGGGGATTTGGGAGAAATTAAAGATTCAAAAGGGAAAAGGGAACAACAACAGAACTTAAACAGTTGGGAAAAATGAAATATCAAAGAGTGAGGGTTCAAAGAATATGAAGAGTTTTAAAGAAGAATTACCTGGTAAAGAGGAAGATCTTGGTCAGAAAAGACGATGAACCACCGAAAAGGACGAAGAATCGCCGGAGGTGAGGGACCAATTTCTGGGAAATGAAGAAAAGGGGCTCCAAATCAACTTCAAAATAGCAATTAATGGACGGAATGGAATTCCAGAAACAAATTTATGGTGAAATCAGGAAAAGAACGGTGGGAAAGAGAAAGAAGCTCGTCGGAATTAAAGGTTTAAGTGGCCGGAAATTGGGGAGGCTGAGTAAGAAACAAGAAGGTAAAAAGTGTAATTGGGAAAAAGAGAGAGGTATTTATATGAAAGGGGAAATAAGGTACGAATTGATTGATGTGACGGTTAGGGTGAAAATTTAAATTTTTCCTCTCATTATTTGGCACGATTTCCAAACGACGGCACATTAAATTTTGGAGGCCCGCCAAAAATGTGACACGTGTATGGATAGGGATCACCAACGTTTGGGCTTCTAGGGAAGGAACTACGTGTCGCAGAGTTTTGAGACTGTAAACTTCAAGTTTTTTGCGAGACCATAAATGAATCTCGCCTCAAACTTAGGGGCTTCTGATGCTGTCCAAAAATAAGAGTTGGGTTTGTACCAAGTCCATAAGCGAGAAACGATCAAAGTGGGCCCAAATCGAGTAAAGGCCCAAGAAGAAGATAGCTATAAAGGTAGCCCAAGTGTATCCCGCTGAAAAGTATGTCTGGTGATATCCCGCCAAATTCATTAAAAAGGTAAGCTCAAGATAGTAAAAGCGAGATAATGTTAGATGAACGGCGAAATAACGATGTGAGATGAACGGCGAGATAACGAGGTGAGACGACGAGATAATGGGATGAGGCGACATGATGCTTGGTTAACCGTATCCGGCGAGAGATGGATTCTAGTGGGCGCGACACATAAGGGGCGGCATATAAATATCTATGAAATGGGACCCATTGGAACGGTTTGACATTGGGAAAAGTGACGTGTGTCAGAAAAAGTGTCACATGCTTTGTGTTTATTCTCGTGATTGACCAATAGAATGATGACACGTGGAATTAGAAGCTAACGGTCGCACGAGATGATCACGTGAGAATAGCACATGACTAGCACGAGGGAAGGGGGTATATATATGAGGGATCGTCATCCCTACCAAGGTACGTTCACCCACACACACGAAACACCCTTCCTCAATTCTGATATTGATCTTCATTAGACAGAGACTTATCATCACACCGGAGGGGCTTACGCCGGAGTCGCCCCCGGATTAGTTACTTTGCTTTGGTGTGCAGACGAGAAGGAGTCGGAGACATCCAATTTGGGCTACAACGGTCCGTGTTGCTGTTGAGAAAATCCCTGGCAACATCACCCCAGAAACAGTAAAAATGACTGAAATCGTTCCCATTATATTCCATTTCACATGACAACTTATCACTTATCAGCATCCCATTATATTTTGACAGAGACGAAATCTGAAATCTCTTGTACTACATTAAATATTATAACTGGTATTGGAATGATGTAAAGCCATCGTCAGTAGGGATATACAATGTGATACACAAAAATGGTACATCAGATTTAATCTCGTATTTACCCCTCAATATCACATATTTAGCGCGAATTCCTTTGTTAACAACTTGTGCCGACCCCAATTACAGCAAATAAAAATTAACCTAGAAACGGTTGACCCACATGAAAGATTTTCAGATGTTCATTGGCACATAGTACACACCTAAAACACCACTTAACTACACGAACTGTAGCAATCATTCTCTAAAGATTGATCACAAGTACTGCTCTTGTATCCTGCCCCTGTTCTGTTCCCACCACTGCCTTGCATGCATTTCTCCAAACTTTTCTCGGCTGATGCATCAAAACAAACATTTGTCCCCAAAGTCAATAAACCCATAAATAATAAAGATGCATTGTTGAAGGAAAATATAAACAGAAGTAAACCCATTGTTTATTTAATCAACGACTGGATCCAAACAGTAACAGTTGTTTTAGAATATAAAACTGACACCATGTTGTTGAGAAATTTTTAGGTCCTGTATTCGATGTCACAAAGGGGAGAATAAACAAAGGCCTCATCATTTCGTGGAATTATATGAATGAAAAACATACACACGTAGGCCAAAGTTTTAGAGCATTTGAAAAGGATCTATACGCAAGAAGTTCTCTACCAGAACTTGGCAGGTCTTATCTAGTACTCCATCCGACTCATTTTAATAACAATGATAATGAGGAATAAATTTCTACAGTATTTATTATTACCATTTGTGCCCAAAAAAAAAAAAAAAAAAAAAAAAAAACCAACACAAAACTGAGGCTTCAAATCTTGAAAGATAACTGACATATTATGTTTTTATAGTGTATACTTGGATTAGAAAACTAGTTTAATACTGTGGCCTTTAAATTACCTCCACCAAAGAATTTAGTCAAGCAGCTATCATATAGTAAGTGGGTTGTGACAGAGTCTACATTTTACCCCTAGGAATGTTGTTTAACACTTTCTTTAAGTACACATATAATAGGCATATTTCTGCGACTAAAATAAAAATGAGGATACTGTTGATGCCCCTCTAGGGTGAGAAAAGGAGGAGCGATTTACCTAAATCGTACACGTCTCAGCTCTCGGGCACCACCTGGCAATGCTCTGATAGTGATATAAACTCCTGGCTCATCCTGTTCAACCCACTCAGTCTCCATGTCACTAGCATTGCTTAATGACAACTCTCCAGAATGATCAACCTCCGATAAACTAGTTCTTGCTGAAGCATCCATTGATGATGTCTCGGTTTTTGCCCCACTTATACTGGAAAGCTTCGGGGTCGAAGCAAGATTTGACTCATGGTAACGACGGGGTTGCATGGGATGATGGTCAAGTGAATCTGATGACGAGTAGCCCATTCCTGTTGGCTTATGAAAGTTCCGAGGTAGGCGCTCCTTGCTTAGTGGTGGTGTCACAGGGCTGTTCTCAACAGATTCAACTCTTGAGCTCTGAAAAAGTAACAAGACTGTTTAGACGTGAGACTATAAGCACATTATAAGCATCATGTTAAAATTAAATGATCCGTGAAAATATCATCAGCTGGGTGTAACTAATTAAATAAGACACTAAATAATGAATCCACCGCAAAACCTTAGCATTCTACTAAGCTGATACTGTAAAGCATATAAGTTTTTCATCAAGTGTATATTCATGCACAGTGATCTGATGTGCAGAACTGAAAAGTAGCACTTGCATTATGCGCTCAATGCTCATATTAATCAAGAACTGAAGACATGGAGGAATTTCGAAGTCACAATAAAATGCATACCGCTCAAATTGTGCAAAAACATTTCACTCAATGTTCCTACCGGTTTATAAAAGCTCACCTCATCTTCAGATCTCGCTGGAGTTTGTAGTGGCACGGCTTCATGATTGAACCTTTGAACATTATACAACTCCATTACCTTATCATAGTTCTCTGCCCACCACCTTTGTGCTTGCCATTTATTAAACATCTCACGGCTGATGAAACAATCAAAAGTTCAAAACAAAATTAACACCCTTAGCTATTTTTAGATGTGAATAGGTATTCTCCTAAAAATTGAGAGACCTGAAAGGATAAACTAAAAGGGTGCATGGTAAACATCAGGCTAATTACGTCTAAAATTATAGCCTGACCATCTCATTAGTTCTTATGACTATACAAATTGTACAAGGGGAACATTACCGGAATAATTACTAACTTATGCAATGTAATATACCTCCGATTTCAATAAAGGTAGCGTACTATCTAGTGACAACATAATGCAATGTACTTTCTAATCTTGTTACAAATAATGCAATTTAGTTGCATTATTTGAGTCAAAATTAGAAAGTACATTGCATGAAAATAGTACGTAAATTGCATTATTTGTAACGAACTGATAAAGTACATTGCATTAAAATGTCACTAGATAGTACATTGCATTGATTGTAAAAAACGTGAATGTACGTTGAATATTTTGCTCATTCACCCGAACATTATCTGCCTTTTACCTGCACAATTTTACTTTTGAGACTCTAAAAGCGGTGCTTCACAATTTGACGAAGTCTGAGCTTAGGCAATCTTGGGACGTTTATGGCACAGTTTAGACATGTCCAAATAGAACCGGGAACCGACGGAACCGGCGGGTAGAACCGGAACCGGGAACCGGCGAGAACCGGTAACCGCCGGAACCGGGAACCGAACGTAACCGGGAACCGGATTGAAACGGTTCGAATACGAATCCACCATATTGAGAACCGAAGAACCGGCGGTTCCGAAACCGGGAACCGGCACCGGGAACCGGAACCGGCACCGGGAACCGAAGTTTCTCGCGACTCCCAACTCCCAAGTCCCATCCCATCCATGGCTCCCTCCAGTCTTCCTGTCCTGACTTAACCCACCCACCATATTCACTCGTCACAGTCACATTCATACCTAAAGGCTGACACACACAACACACATTCACCCACACACGCCAAATGCCCCCAAGTCTGTCCAACCCAATACAATTAAATGTGTTTTACTTGAATATGTCCGTTAAATATAGTCGTTACTAACTAACGGCTGATTTCTACCTTGTTTCTCAACTCTAAATAGCAGTCTCCTCCTTCCGTTAAATGTAATATTTAGCATTTATTTAGTATTTGTACTTGTAGTAAAGTGTTGTTTTATTTAAATTAGACTAGAATTTAGATAAATGTTGTAATATAGACTATAGAGGTATAGGCTCCTTTTGTCTACCCTTAAATTATAAAAGGGAAAGACTTGGTTGTCCCCCTCATTGTAATATTTTCAATTATATTAATAAAATTATAAGGGTGCCGCCCATTTTTTTTCCTAAAAATATTGTTAGAATTTAAAAAAAAAAAAAAAAAAGTTAGATGGTTCCGGAACCGGTGGAACCGTGGAACCGGAACCGGCGGAGGGAACCAGGAACCGGGAACCGAATTAATATGGTTCTAATACGGTTCCGGCTATTTGGGAACCGGGAACCGGCGGTTCCGGAACCGGGAACCGGAATCGGAACCGAATGGACATGTCTAGCACAGTTTAGATAACAAGTTTTTTAAATAATGGTCAAATTACAGCCAATTTATGCATCTTTGGAGATGTTCAGGCGGGCTGGGGCATTGACCTCCTTAAGACAGATCAGGAATAGTATCAGACATGGTCAATGGTCGCAATTTTACAACATAAGTGATTTCCTAGATCAAAATTTAACTTATATTCTACAATTGACAAGTGAGAAGATCCTATATGCTTTACGTAAGTTTCAGAACTATAAAACAAATCCTTAATCATCAGCAGACAGTAAGAATACAAGATAAGGTCACCTTTCAAGTACAAACCTAAAGTAAGATAACTGTCCAAGAACTCAAGGACCCTTTACATGGTGGGTACCAAAACTGTGACCACGTCAACAAAAGACTTATATCCTACGCTTACATCTTTCATAAAGATCAATGCACCCCAAGCAGTACCACATGTTTCCCTTCAGAAACACTTGATGAGCATAAACCGGAAACTCCCATGTGGTACCCAACAACTGCATGCTCAACTTTAGCATGATCCAAGGAATGAACCTATGTGAGTCTATTGTAATGCATAGTCAACCCCAATGATTGGACAAATATTCAAGTGTTTTTCATATGCCCCACTCTAACTCAGTGGAGTTGATTTACCAATTGGCCTCATCAAATTATTTTAAATCTTATAAACCCAATGGCCCAATTACGGTTCGGTCATATATTGACTAGACCATATGCACAAGACAAGGTGCCAGCATTTTCATTACCTCAGCCAATGACCCATTTTCAGAGTTATGTGCAGCATGATTTGATTTCAACTGGAAATTGGCCGAGCTAAATAGTATCTCTACACAAACAAATGTACCCCACTTTTGAGGGCCACTTCCATAATTTGAGCAAAAATGCACCATAAGTTGGGTTTCACACGCCGGTTGATTCAACTTTAAGATTAAAAATCACAACATGGACTTAAAAAATGCAATTATCACTATCAAATGGATCAGGAATTCAGGAAATGGATCCAATCCGGAACAATGGAAAAGTGAATTATACCTGAATTGAATCCTCTTTAAGTCATTGCCACCCTGAGGTAACGAAACAAATGTTATGAGCACACCAGGCTCAACTTGAGCAACCCATTCCTTGAGTTCATCTTCCTCCATGAACACCACGGATTCAATCCGGCCGCTCACTGAAGCCGGTGTGCCTTCACCACTGGAAAGCCCCTTCAATCTCGCTTCCATTTCCTTTCCCCAAACTCTAGGGGTAGATTCCAAACCACCAGTTCGCTGGTACGCATAGTGAAACCTATCTGAAACGGAGCCAGTATCGGAGTCCGCGCATGTCCGGTTCGGATAACGATTCGACGATCCTGAACACGGCTTGCAGCTCTTGTACGCTCCGGATGCCTTCAATGCCATATCCTTGATCTATTAAAACAAAACAAAAACAAAAACAAATAAAAAACATAAAACAACGCAAATTAGGAAAAATTCAGCAAAATTAAAAACGAAAATCTGAAAAGTAAATTTACAAACAATTAACAATGTCAACGGCACCTGAGACGTGAGAGCCTTAATAGCTTGTTTAGTGCGGGGCGTAGCAGCGTTGGTGTCATCCTCTTCTTCATGCTGGGGGAGAGATCTGCCCCCGAGCTGCTTAGAACAAGCAATACACGTCAACATACAAGGGACGTTAATGGCGGAACTAAAGCACGAATTGCAGGCACTAGAGTGAGTGAATGCCGGAGACTGAGTTAGCTGAAAAGAGGAGTGAGAAACAAGTACAAACACATTCTTACTTTCTCTCTCTCTCTCTCTCTCTCTCTCTCACACACACACACACACACACACAGACACACAGTACTGTACAGTGCACACACACGAGGGTAGAATAATGGGTGATTTGTGGGGGTGGGGGGGGGGGAGTCGATACGATCGGAGAAAGAGAGGCCGTTGAGAATCGGGAGATGTGTCATTAAATTCTGAGCTGGGAAGGGATGATGTAATTTATAGAGACTTGAGAGAGAGAGAGAGAGACGGATGGACGGAAGGATGTAAGTAACGTTACTCACCTATATCAAAATAACTATTCAAAAAAAAAAAAATTTAAATAATTATTCGCTTTTTGGTTAAGAGGTTTTTTTAAATATAAGATGTAGGGTTAAAGAAATTCTTTTGAAAATTATAAGGGGTGAATTGAAAGGGTTTTTTTTTTTTTTGAAAACCGATGATACCACAAAATTTGGGGTCTCACTTCATTTAAGGATGATTGACTTTTGTATAATCTGAACATACATGTTAACCCAACACAAGGAAGAGCACCATCAGAGATTAAGTCGAAATTGATTTCAATTCGGTCCCTCGAGTGTTATAGTAAAATCTATGAGAAATATACTGAGATTAAGGTTTGTAATGTCTTAGTATGTGAGTGTGTGCTTAAATTTAGATAATGTGATTTACCTTGCCCTATAGGACAAGAGAGAGTATTTATAGTGTATATAGAGATTTGTCGTGTATGATCTCAAACGTTAAGTATGTTTGTCTTTACCTACGACACATGGCGAGCCCTGATAGGTGATTACAATAAAGGACACTGCTAATGTAGCGGATGTCGTTGAAAGGACGTAGGACATGGGAGCAAGTGACAGTTGATTCGGCGCCACAACATTCGTGATGGTCGCATGCACCTCCATTTAATGTCACAAGGACATGTCTGTCAGTTGGTTTCAGAGCTCTGTAAGTACGCCAATCCAATTCGCAACCTTTTAGATGCATTTTAATATAATAAAACTGCATTAAAGGGCGTTTTGGTAAATTCCCGGCCTGTCCCGAGACTTCCGAAAACGTTTCATGAGTTTCCCGCGAAGGAAGTACCTTTTGGTACATTATTCATGCCAAAGGACCCCTTGGGAATAAAACCTATTGGACCTTTTGGGTATTTTCCCGGAATGTTCCAGAAACTGGTTTTTGGCGCCAAAAGCGGTTGAGCCACCTTGTGTCACGCGACAGCTTGAGGCATGGAAAGAGGACGCGTAAGGTCGTGCGACACACTAAGGCACCAACCGGCAAACTATAAATAAGACCCTCCCCTCTCATAAATGGATCCCAACTTTAGCCTACCGTTACTCGCAGATTTGCAGCGTAACGAACCTCTCCAAACACAAACCTCTCTCTCTCCTACCTTCAACCTACCCAATTCCTCCCTTCCAAACCCAATTCTCAAGCCACACCAATTGAGCCCTCGCATCAATCCTTCCGCATCGAAGTGACGAATTGAAGGGTTCTATATCTAACTAGATATAGAATTCGTGGAAGCAACAAGGGTAACGATTCCCTAAACTCAATCTCTCTCTCTCTTGCTTAATTTCTATTAATTCTAGCATTTAATTTTGTTTGGATTCGTAATCGATCCTAGCTATCTCGGATTATTGAATCCCAATCGCAATCTCTCGTTTAATCCGAATAATCGGTGCAATTGAGCTTATATTGTTGATCATTTGATTGGATTTGGTGTTTGAACCCCAAGGGGTGTGGATCTACCCATATCCACACTCCCGGGTTGATTTAGTTTCGTTTCGTATTTCGTTCGTAATTTAGTTAATTGATTAGATCCGTATAGCTTCGTTGATTCCGTGTTCGTATTGTTAAGTTTCGCAGATGGCTCATATGTGTCACGCGACAACTTCGTCTCCAAGTGATCCCGTGTCACGCGACACATGTGGTCATCGGTGCGATATGTCATGCGACATATATGACCCATCTCGCAGAGACCCTTTTTCCTTTGTAACTGCTTTAGATTGTTTGTATCGTGATGTGGCCTCCATAAAGAATGGGCTCACAATATGTAATTCTCGTTCCATAATTAATAAGATGCATTTAATCACACTTTGTTTATTATCAATATTTGCACACACTTTGGATTTACTTGGATGTTTCTGATTGAAAGACTCGTCTATGGACGAGGCGTGTTGGGTGAACTCTCGGTTCTTCCCAACACGTAACCTGACCTCCGAACTCATGTTTTCTCTCTAAATAAAAGGTTTTCAATGTTTCCTCTTAAAACGGTGTGGCGACTCCTTCTTTTCATTTAAACCGGAAACCATTTTTTCGGGCGAGCGCACATTCAGTGGCGACTCCGCTGGGGAATGTCACTTGAAAACCTGTTTTTCAAGTGTTGAGTGGGTCAAGCTTTTGTTTAGTCAAAACATCCAATACATCCATTTTGTGTGCATTATTTGATAATCATTTGTGATTCATACATCTTGTTGATTATGGAACTTGTGAGCCCTTTGTGCTTGTGGCCATTCTTTCTTGTGCATTAGTACTTGTGTGTTGCTCGCTATGGTAAAACAGGGCTGATTTGATGATTGAAGAGCCGCCGGTTCAGCTGACCATCCAGTCGTGCGACACCTTTTGTCTCTAGTTGTCCTGTGTCACGCGACAAAGGGTGGCCACTGAACATAACTTCAGAAGACTGGTTTGAGGGCAGTCCCTTGGATCAAGCGTGACTCAATTGATTGTTGTTCCCTGTTTATCCTGTGTGAGGGTGTGTGTTGTTTTTTTTTCCTTTCTAAAAAAAATAAATAAAAATAAAAAATCTCTTTTTTGTAAATAAAGGAATATAGTCATCCGCACACTACATCACTTAGATTTAGAACCCTCGGGTGCGATTGACGGCATCGCGGACGGCCATGAAATTCGCCTACGCTTGAGCGCCTGAAATCAAACCTAAACCCCTAGTGCGTTATAGGTGGCACCACACTAAACCTTACCCACGGTTGGTTTTCGATACAATGTTTTAATTACAACAAAATGAATTGTTTTTGAAAAATAGTATAGGTCCTTATACCTTCTCCCAAAACCTCACACCTTGTGGGCATGTTGCCAAATGCAACATGATTTCACGTGGGAACATGTCACTCTCGTGGCGTGTTCTAAACGAGAGATCATGCCGCATTGCCAACATGTACCGACGAGAGGTCATGCCGGATTTTTCTTCGAAATTCTTCGAAAAGACTCGTTATGCTGCCCAAATTTCCTTAGAAATTTGGACAAACCTTTTCGTTCCATAAAGATGTTAGGGTTTGGGCTAGGTACCATCACCTATTATATGTTTCTAAAACAAAGCATTTGGTGTAATTCGAACGTTGCGTCATTAGGTTTCCCGAGGTATAGTTAGCATGAATAAAGGCTTATCCTTTCCCAACTGTATTTAGGATTTAAAAGACTAATTTATACTTGAACATAAATAAATTTGTGTTTGTGCGAGTCCTGTCCCGTTTCTTTCCCTCTCCCGTTACTCAAAAATTTCCCTTCCAAAGACCTTATAAACCCATCTCTCGCACCTGCAGCCTACGGCGAGTTGGGTCCGCTCATCCGTCTCGGGAGGTCGTTTGGTCCGTGTGCAAGCAAAGTGTCGCTGGTTTGGAATCGAAATGGCCGGCAATGGAGATGTTTTTTCTCGCCGCCCGCCGGGAGGCTCATGACAAGCTGGGTCGACGGGTTTGAATGAGATGACTACGGAAGAATTGAGGGTGATGCTGGAAGCCGCTCTAGCTCGGGAGCGTGAGGCTTGTCTCTTAGTTCAAAATGCCAAGGCTCGTGAAGAAGAGGCTCACAACCGTTTCGTGGAAGCTATGAGAGCCAAAGGGATTGCGGTACTTCGTCAGGAGGATGGTTCCTACGAAGAGATTACGGAAGATAGCCATAATGAAATCGGATCCGCTTCACCGCTCAACCAACCCACTTAGCTACAATACGATGCCTCCCCAGCTGAGCTATGTTCCGCGATCTCGATCAAGTAGCTTCTCCAGGGGTGGTGGCAAGTGACCAAGGAAGACTCATTCCCCATCTTCTCAAGGGTATAGCCGGTTATCCAAAGAAGGTGTCGCCAGAAATGACGGCCGGCCCGCGAATTTCTTTGATCTCACCGCTTCTCCAACTCCTAATGCTCCAATACCACGCCAAAGATGGACCTCGCTCGAACCAGCTTTTCCCACCAAGATGTTGTGTATCCAGATGGTTATCGTGGTGTTCAAGCATGGTGTTCAAGCAGAATGGTCAAGCACCGGCTCTCAGAAATCGATAGTTCAGACGGTGTCTCAAGGTACCAGCTAGCCTGCACTCAAGACAGCTTTTCTCAACCAAAGCAGGTGTTCCACCCTTACTCGGCATATTTATGGTTCTACCCCATACTCACTCCGTGTGTCACTCAGATTATCTTCTCTTGGTCGCACAGAGGTCGGGCCGGCACAATACAGCCTCCCTAACCCTGGTGGGCAATTCAACGGTTATGATATGTATGGAAACAAGATTCCTAGCCCGATTAGCTTGTTGGACAGCAATATTGGAATTCCTAGTACTTTTGGTCTCCCACCAACCGCTTTGCCCGTGGGACCTAATTCTGATTTCCCAATACCGTCGTCAATGGTGGCTCCCGCAATTCCTCGTACTTCAAGTTTGGCACCGGAAGTGACCGCTTTGCCGAAACAGATGCAAAGAACAGATTCACAGATTAACCGTGGGTTCTAGTGGTCTTAAAGTCGTGGATCCCGCCCAAGTGACACCTTTTCCGCACAAGTTTAAGATGCCCAAGCTAGACTTTGATGGTACCGCCTGTCCAAAGACGCATATAGACACTTATGTGATGACAATGGGGGCAATGGGCTGCACTCCCGAATTCATGGCTTCCCACTTCCACCTAACCTTGAAAGGATCGGCACTTACATGGTTTTTAGCTCAAGCAAGAATGCCGTACTACTTGGAGCCGATAACGTAAGCCTTCCTAGAAAAGTACAAGGGTAATTTGGAATGGCGCACTACCCGGATGATTTGGTAGGAACTATCCGTAAGCTCGGATGAGTCAATCACGGAATTCTACAAACGTTGGAATGCTAAGCTCAACGAGTTATCTGAGCCAATCCCCTCCAAGACCAAAAGGACATCTTTCTATCATGTGTTAAGCCGCCGCTTAGGAAGCCATTGGGAAAGGATGGTACCCAGATCTGCGAGAGATGGTGGGAATGGGAGTAAGGAGTGAGAATAGACTGTTCAACCAAACTCCAAGTGCAAACACCAAGAATAACAAAGAATGGTGGAGGTTACCGATATCGTGCATCCAATCCCGTCTCGCCGATGGCGCCAAGAGGAAGAGAGCCGGCCAAAGACAATAGTATCAATAATCTTCAAAAGGGAGGTAACAATGTGCGTAATGTGATGAGGCTTCCACCTAGGCCACAACCGCGATTTGATGATTTGGGTATGTCAACAGAGGAAGTTTTCAACGGTTTGTTACGAACTGGCATGATCAAGCCATTGGAGAACTACACCCCGCTCGCCCTAATCCTCATATGGATGCTAGCAAGTATTGCCGTTTTCACCAATTTCCGGCACACTACGAACTCCCGCGTAATCCTCAAGAAGATAATCCAGGCTTAGTGGATGATAAGAAAATAGAAAATCTCCTCGCCCGAATATTGTCAACAATCCTCTCGCCAAACAACAATGTGAACCTTATTGACTTTGAGAATGATTATTTTGTTAATGTATTAGAGTTTGGGGAACCCGTAGTTGGGAATGATAGCAATGGTTGTAATGAGGTCGAAACCGATGTAATCTCCGTTCGATGAAATGAAAGATAACTTCGTTATGTTCTCGTATCTCGATGATTTACATGATGTGAATAATATTGTTGAACTTGATGATTACGAAGAACGCTTGATCGTTAATGCTATATCTTCAATGACTCCTAGAGAATCCCCAATTTCCTTGGAGGAACTCGTAATAGCGCCTAGTTGGGAAGCACCTCGACCATCAATGAGATACGACAAGCAGCCTTGGCCATACCGCAATCACCCCGTCCCGCTCACGTTAGCGTAACTCAAGGAAGCTAGCAAAGAGTTCGTGGTTGATGAACAAAGAAGAAGTTAATCTGTTGACTCGCTCAGAAGAATGTTGGGAGTAAATAATCCAGATCCGTCCGGAAAGGGAAAGCAGCTGTGTGCTCTAACCCTCGCCTCCTCTCGTAATCCTCACAAAGCTAGACGAAGAAGTTCAGAAGACCCGATACATCGACACGCTTGAAAAGAACGCAAGCCGATATTTCTTTGTGGTCCCTACTTACATCCTCCTACCCTCACAAATTAAAGTTGGAAGAAGCTTTGTCCAAGACGAAGGTATCCGTCAACGCTACCCTGCACGAAGCATGTCGGGCTTGATTGGAACGGCTCAAGCATGGGAATATCATTACTTTCACGCATCTTGACTTGCCCGCTACGGTGCGAAACATAACGAATCCTTACACATTACGGTGCCTCCGAGGGACGGCGGATTCCCCATGTGTTGATAGATAATGGGTCGCCTATGAATGTGCTCCCCGCCAAAATGATGAGTATGTTGGACATCAACGCGCGTAACCTTAAACCATCTAACCGCACCATAAAGGCTTATGATTCGACATCCCGGCAAAGGTTGGGGATAGTCTCCTTAATCTGATGTTTGGAGGTAAAGAGATGATGGTAGAGTTTCAGTGTTATAGACATTCCCGTTACATTCTCGCATTATTGGGTAGACCCCGGATCCACGAGATTGGAGCCGTAGCTTCCACGCTTCACCAATGTTTAAAGTTTGTGCAGAAGGGGTGCCGACAACCATCTATGGTGATAGTGTTACGATCGGAGAAACCAAGCAAATACCTTACCAAGCAATGGAGATCAAACTCGACCAAGAAAATCCAATGCTTCGGATTCACAATTGAGAAGCCTAAGGGGCAAGTCTCGTACCATAGATCCGACGACATCTTCGTACAAGATTCCTCCCGTGTTGAAAATGCTAAGAGGTATGAGCTATATCCCCGGTCCTGGGCCGGGAAAACGCCAACAGGACCGTGTAGGCTTAGGCCGCCAGCCAGCCTAAGAGAAATAGGCAAGGTCTCGGGGTATGCCGTGACTAAGGAAGATAAGGTGTATGACAAAACCGAGGCTTTCAAAGAAAAGATGACCTCAAAGAAATGTAGAAAGTACAAGAAGCCCGAAATGCGCCCGTACAGCTGGTCTCTCGAATAAGCACTTTGTCGAGAGGATGGGGATATGTTTGTTTGTCCCGAGCCAAGGCCGATTCCAAATGAAGAAAGAATGAAGACGATCCAGAGGTTCGCCAATAGCAAGAATCCGGTGAAAGAAATGTTTGATAGTTTGCCCAAAAGGCAAGGTGTGACCGCCACCTACGAGAGCAGCCTACCACTTCGGGGACCCGAATATGAGAATCGCTTGAAAAGCTTGTTCTCGATGAGCCCACAATATGTAAAATTCGCGGTGCCGACCCCCGCAGATATTGATGGCGAGTTGGCGATTTGTTTGAAGAGCAGGGCCGTCGAGCCTGGAAGCGGTACGTCTTCGCGTAAATGAGAGATGGTGCTAAGGAGCCGAATGATCTCGATTGACTTTTCCTCTCGACAAAGGAGGTGGTAGCTATGCTAGAATTCGAGAAAGAATCTCGTGGAACTAGTCAAGCCGGAGACCGCCGCAGTAAGGACCGCGTGCACTGACTTCGTTCCGAGGACCGGTCGCCGACAAGGAGACTATGATTGAAAAGCTAGGGCTCAAACCTCGTCCTTGTCCCTCCAAGTCTAAATTCATCCCCCGTGTCTTGAGTCAGCCTCCCGAGTCTCTTGTTATAGAATTTGAGTCTTCTCGACCGGTCTAATGTCCTCACGACCAGACCGTCTTTCGAGTTGTAAACACCGTATTCCCTTTGCTTTGAATAAAGTGGTTGATCTTTCCGAGTACCCCGTGATTGCCAATCTAACAATTGAATGCTTAACAAAAATAATCATCAAGATTTGAAAATAATTAAGCCTAATTCAATTGAAGATAATGCAGACTTAATCGATGAACAATTTTTAGAAAAAGATTCAAAATAGGCTTGCGAACAAAAGGAAAGTCGGGCCCAAGCCGCCGATGAGGTATTAACAACAAAGAACCCGGGGAACACCAAGAACCCAAAGAAACGCAGATTGGTAGCTTCTTCTCCTGAGATGAGCGGGTCGCTTGATTGAGTTGCTCAAAGAATTCATGGATGTGTTCGCTTGGTCCTACAAAGATATGCCGGGCCGGATGCTTCTATTGTGGAACACCGAATACCCATGATCCGTAAATTAAGCCGCCAAGCGTAAATTGAGGCGGATAAAACCCGAATGGTCCTTACAAGTGAAAGAAGAAATTGAAAAGCTCCTACGGGTAGGCTTCATCAAAGTAATTGAATATCCAACTTGGTTGGCAAACATTGTAACAAATACCAAAGCAAATGGAAAGGTTCGAGTCTGCGTGATTTCCGAGACCTCAATAAGGCTAGTCCTAAAGATGACTTCCCTTGCCCAACATTGATATGCTAGTGGATGCAACCGCGAACTTTGAGGTCAAGTCTTTCGTTGATGGTTTTGCGGGTTACAACCAGATTAAGATGGTCAAGAGGATCAAGACAAGACGGCATTTACAACTCCGTGGGGTACTTATTGTTACACAAGAATGCCATTTGGTTTGAAGAACGCCGGCTACTTATCAAAGAGCAAGCCACTACCCTTTTCCACGACATGATCCACAGAGAGATTGAAGTGTATGTAGATGACATGATTATTCATTCGAAAGGGTCGACTGGACAAGACTTCATTGATTTGAGGAAATTCTTTAATGTACTCCGAGAGCACTCCATGAGACCGAACCCACCCAAGTGTACATTTGGGGTTATTCGAGGTAAAGTTCTCGGGATACATGGTCACCGAGCGCGGCATTGAAATAGATCCTGTGAAGGTTAAGGCAATCATTGAAATGAAGCCACCCGTAACCGTCTCGAAGTAAAAGGATTCATGGGTCGCCCGCAATACATCGCCAGTTCGTCAACCAATTGACCACCATATGTGAGCCGATCTTCAAGCCGCTAAAGAAGAACCAGAAGTGGTTTGGAACGAGGAATGCCAACTAGCTTTTGAGAGGATCAAAGCCTATCTCGTCAATCCTCCTATTCTCTCGCCCACCTCACGGAGACAAGCCTTTACTTCTATATCTCGATACCACGTACACCACCGGGGCTATGCTAGCACAAGAAAAGAAGGATTCAAAGATTGAGAATGCCATTTATTTCGTCACCGTAAATTCCAAGGGAGTGAAGTGAATTACTCGCCCTCGAGAAAACTTGCGCAGCCTTTAGTATGGGTGGTCGGAAAGCTAAAACACTATATGCTATCCCACACCGTACACTTAGTCTCCAAGATGGACCCGATCGTATATCTATTCCAAGGTGACAGAGGAAACATCTCCACCAGGTTGGCAAAATGGACTTTCTTCTTGGCGTAATTCGACATCAAATATGTGATCCGTAAATCAATAAAAGGACAGCATTAGCGCACTGGGCTTGGCTGAATTCCCAAGATGTAAGATCAAGGGCCTGGATCTCCGCCTGTGATGAAGGGATCCTCGCTATAGAAAGCGGAAACAAGTGGCGCTTATTCTTTGATGGAGCAAATAACAAGAAAGGAAATGGCATTGGGATGGTTTTAATAGACCCAAACGACATGCATACTCCCATAGCAATCAAGTTGAATTTCTGCTACTAACAATGCAGCCGAGTACGAAGCTTGCATAGCCGGTCTAGAAGCCGCCCTCGAGCGACATGTGGAAGAATTGGAAGTGTTCGGTGATTCCCAATTGATAATCAACCAGGCCGCCAACAAATGGAAAATTATAGACCCATGCCTCCGTAAGTACCATGCTTACATCGCGTAACTCGTCGGCCAATTCAAGGAAGTATCATTCCAGCTCTTACCGCGAGACAAGAACAGATTCGCAGATGCTCCGCTACCTTAGCCTCTTTGGTGGAAATCCCGTAAGGTAAATCAATCAAGCCATTCAGTGGTCGGTAGAAGAGAAAATCCCGCATATTGTTGTGAGATTGAGATCGAGACCGTCCGCGAACCGTGGTACAAATCCGATCTTTCAATACCTCAAGTATGGGGAAGCATCCTTTCCCGTGGACCAAGAAGGAGATTCAAAAAGAGTACATGCCAAGAGCTTGCAGCCCTAAAGAGACTGTCAAGACAATATGTCATACTCGGCAATGAATTATGGAAGAAAAGGGAAGGTTGTCCGCTCCTACTCAGACAAAGAAAAGGCTCAAAGAGTAATGGAAGACGTTCACAACGGTGCCGCGGACCTCATATGAACGCTCGATCTCTCATGCATAGCATCATCAGCCGGGTTACTTCGGGATCACTATGGAGACAGATTGCATCCATTTTGTGCGGACTTGTGATAAATGCCGCCGATTCTCCAATCCGAACCACATCCCTCCTCACGACTTATACCGTATGACAACTCCGTGGCCTTTCGCAACATGGGGTATTGATGTCATTGGGAAGATTTCTCCGCCTGGGAGCAATGGGCATGCATTTGTATTAGTGGCCGTGGATTACTTCACAAAATGGGTAGAAGCCGCGTCTTATAAAGTGCTCACCGCCAAGAAAGTTGCCCGATTCATAAAGGAGCAGATTTTCTGTCGCTATGGAGTCCCAAACGAGATTATTTCGACAATGGAACCCATTTTGAGGGAGAAACCTGATCGGTTGCTCACCGAATACCGAGTCAAACGCCACAAATCTTCACCATACAAAGCCACGTACAAACGGCGCCGTTGAAGCCGCCAATAAGAATTTGGAGAGAATCATAAAGAAGATGGCCGAGCGAGGACGAGATTGGCCGTAAAAGCCGCATTTAGCATTATGGGGCTATCGCACTTCAATCCGAACCGCCACCGGCGCAACCCCATACGCCCGACCTACGGAATGGAGGCCGTAATGCCCATTGAGTTAGAGATTCCTTCCCTCGTGGTTTTGCTCGAGAATGAGGTGAACGAGATCGAATGGCTCCAAAGTCGATATAATGAGCCGGCTCGCTAGATGAACGAAGACTAAAAGCCATGGAGCATAACAGGCATATCGAGGAGAATGGCCCGTGCTTTTGATAAGAAAGTAAGGCCTGTGGATATCAAAGCCGGTGATCTCGGTCCTTAAGATGAAGCCCTCAAATCGTAGCAAAGGCGTTGGGCAAGTGGGCACCCATTTGGGTTGGACCGTTTTAGTAAAGAAAGTATTCTCCTGAGGAGCTATGCACTGCCGACTTGGATGGCAACCCATTTCTCGCACCCCGTCAACGGCGACAAGTTGCGGAGGTATTTTGTATGATCGAGTCTTTCCCCTCTAAAAAAAATAATAAAAAAAAAATAAAAAATGATGATAAATAAAGGCGCAACAAAATTGTCCCGCATGAGACCGAAAACCTCTCAAAAGGCAAACCATGCAAAAATAAGGGACGCGCCCTGCTAAAGAATATACCCAACTAGACCGAAAACCCAAAAGAGGGCGGTCTAGGTAAAAACAGTGGTTGCACCATTTCCCCTTCTATCTTCCCCTTTCTTAAACACTAAAGTCAATTGAGTCGAACTACGGAGACCCGAGCCCCTTAGTTCTCTTACAAAAGGGGAACGTAGGCAACCACTTGTGGTTCGGTCTAAAACCGCCGCAAAATCTCTCTTTCTACCAAAATGCGTTTGATTACGCCCCAAGGCTTTTCAAAGGATCATTTCGAGTTAATATTCTTGTTGATGAGTTCAAGCACGGCCTACCTTTTGACTCAAAAAGACTGTTACGAATAAAAGAAAACATTGATAACATCTATTCTCGTCTCGCATTAAGTAATCAAAGGGTACTCGCCCATACGTATAATTCCTACTCTCAAAACATAAAGCAAAAGAGTCTCGAGTCTCTCAAAATAAAAGGAAAATGTGTGTCTAGAGGCTCGTCCCCGCTCCCGACTCCGCTCCTCTATCCTTCCTCTTTCTCGGTCCCCCGGGAGGTCTTTGGCTTAGGAATGTCAAACAAGCCGCTTGAGCCCGTCCCAATTCAGAATAACTCGCACCGGCGGTTCAATCGCACCCGCCTCCTCAAGGCAGCCCTAGCAATCCTCTCTTGCCGCAACGCCTCTCGCGAGCTCTCATCTCTCGGATCATTTCTCAAAGCAGCCCTCCGGATCTCTTGTCTCTCATAATCGTCGCCAGCATTGCCGGTGACATTGTCTCGGGTTTCCTCGTGCCTCTATATCTCCGAGAGTTCGACCGGACAGAGTCTCGCTCCCAAGTATTCCCGCGGCGAGTCTCTATAGCTAGCCGCACGTAACCCCGATGCTCCTCATACCAATCCGTATACTCGTGGTCGAAATGTAAATCCTCTAGACTCGCCGAAGGAGCACACGAGTGGGAAGAAAGCCCTCCGTAAAAGATCTCGCTGAAAAACCGTATAGCCCGGGGGCCTTGGCCATGGACATCTAACAAGATCGGGCCACTCGCCTCTCCTCAAAGCTCGGATGATCTCGCCGAGGGTACCTATACTGTCTCGCTCACCGGTGATGGGACACGTAAAGAGGATACATGCAAACCAGGCAACCGGACTACTACCGATCCATCCCGAATATCTCTCATGGTCTCGTATATTCCAGCAGAATCCAAAAGCTCGCATCGCTGGTCTCGCACCGTGACAACCTCATCTCGCCAACTATCGCAACCTCGTCCCTCACCAAACTTACGTGGCCGAGTCACCCAGTGGCATTGCCGTCCGACCTTCCGGTAATGCTCCGATCAAGCGTAACCTCTCAAAGAACCACAGAGATAATAAGCCGGGCCGCTCGCTCCCATGAAGTCTCGATCCCCGCTAGCCTCGTCAATACCGTGATAAGTCTCAAACAAAGAACAAAGGGTACAACATCCATCTCCTTCGCCGTAACGAATTTGACGAGAATCTATACCTGGCCACCCTCATTTGCCTAACAATCTCCAACAAAGTGCTTGAGCGCACTCGGCATATCCGCAAAAATAGTAAGCCGACAAAGGTGAACAAGATAAACATATCCAGAGAGGTAGAAAGGTCAAACACCAGACGGGACAGACGCAACCTAGCCATCCGAGTCAAATCTATGGACCCATCACCCGTAATCATAGGCAATACCTCGATCCGCAGCAGAGATAAAAAGTCGATAGCCGCTCCTCAACCAACCGACCGTCTCGTGGGAACGCTACGCTTGCCGCCTTACCCAAACCCGTCAACGCCCTAAAGTCTTCCATAGTTGGGGTCGATAATTGTATGACAAAGAGAATACATGGCGCTCGGAATCCCGTAAGGTGATGCACCCGAAGCAAATCCTACCAACCCTCCAATCTTTCAAGGACCAAATGCAAGGCATACTGCACCGCTTATCGATAATATTTCTATGATGCCTCGATGAAATCCCCAAATTTCGATGAAGTCCCGATGAAATTGACACTCCCGGGAAGCAACCTCCTTGCTATGATGTTCCATTGCACCCAAAAGTATCGCCTTGACCAAAGGAATCGCTTATCCGCCAAATAAGGGCCGCCGGGTTTCTCTACTAAGAAGACAAATCTGCAGTAATGAAGCCTCGGACCGACTTTGAAAGAGCCGTTGCGAGCCTCCTCGCCGTGCGACGTAAGAAGCCAAACAGACACAACATGCTCGGGCGACATACTTTGGCCGAGAGCAGCAGGTGGAAAAGCCTCGCAGTGGTTACCCTGCAGCATTTTCCAACTCGCCGTTGCCGTAACATACCCCCGAAAATACACAGAGAGGACCCCGCTATACACACCTACCGAAACAATCCCAAAACCCCATATATAAACCCGACAAAGCCGACCTTTAACCCAATAATTGCGTTCGCTTCCTGAATGCATGCACTCGCACAAACCAAGCTAACATATATTAATCTTTGCTAACAAGATAGGCTTGTTTAGGCGTAGCGCCGGCATATGTTGTTTTACCCCCGCAGTACAATAATCAATTGAGTCCCGAAGACCGGCCCTCCGACTAAACCGGAGAAGAAAGGAAAAAGCAAAGAGGCATATGTATCCGTGATGCTCAAGAAGAGCTCAAGAATACCAAAGAAATTTCCACAATCTCAAGAAAAGAAACCAATCCCCTGAAAACAGAATTCCTGATTGACGAACAAATTTCCGTAAACCAATAGCCTCGAGGCACAAGAAAGAAGCAGTAGTCCCCACCGCCCAAGAAAAGCTAAGGACACCAAAGAAAAGCGGCAATCAAGCAAAGACCGTCCAACGAAAAAAAAAACCAAGAAGAAAGGATTAGCATAAGACCCCTCGCGCCTACATTCATCAACAACAATAGTATAAGCGTGTGGTATGAGTCCCTTTGGCATCCACAAAGATCAAGAATAATGTAAAATCGGAGATAGCGTGAGTCCCCCGGGCAACTATACTTATCGTAATGCAACGTAAAGTGGAGATAGCGTGAGTCCCCTGGCAGCTATACTTATCAATGACAAAGAGCAGAGCAGAAGAAGTAGCGTGAGACCCTTGGCACCTACATGTATCCCCAACAGAGCAGAAAAGAGATAGCGAGAGACCCCCGGCAGCTATACTCATCCCCAAAGAAAGAAGAAGAAGAAGAAGAAGTGGTATGAGACCCTCCGGCATCCACGAAGAGAAGCAAAGCAGAGCGTGAGACCCTCCGGCAACTACCCCGCAAAAGAGAAGTGGAATGAGACCCTCCGGCATCCACGAGAAGAAGCAAGAATAGTGTGAGACCCTCCGGCAACTATCCCGCATGAGAGAAGTGGTATGAGACCCCCGGCATCCACAGAAGACCCGTTGCGGCATGAGACCCTCCTGGCAGCCTACAACTCGTCAACCGATAGCGTAATACCCCGGCAGCCTACTCGCAAAAGTACCAGCTTGCAAGCATGAGACCCTCCTGCAGCCTACAACCCGCGTAAAGAAAGCAACTATCCGCCAGCATAGACCCGCAAAAGTCACAGTAAGCACAAAGAAAGGTATGAAGATACATCTCTACCCCTTTCTTGCTTATGATTTTAATTTTGGTAATTCCGAACTACGATTTGGCTTGATTCCCTTGTTCAAGGGATACGTAGGAATCCTTTCTCGAAAGGTCCACCATTAGATCTCCCCTTTTTTCACCCTTCTAGCCCTTCACCTTATCCCTTGATTCTCATTGGGATTGGGTCTTATTTTATCGACAACCCCACTTTTTCCAAAAGTGACATTGCCGAGGGCTCTGTAAGTATGCCAATCCAATTCGCAACCTTTTAGATGCATTTTAATATAATAAAATTGCATTCAGGGGCATTTTGGTAAATTCCCGGCCTATCCCGAGACTTTCGAAAATGTTTCATGAGTTTCCCGCGAAGGAAGTACCTTTTGGTACATTATTCATGCCAGAGGACCTCTTGGGAATAAAACATGTTGGACCTTTTGGGTATTTTCCCGGAATGTTCCAGAAACTGGTTTTTGGCGCCAAAAGCGGTTGAGCCACCTTGTGTCACACGACAGCTTGAGGCATGGAAAGAGGACGCGTAAGGTCGTGCGACACACTAAGGCAGCCTAACCGGCCTATAAATAAGACCCTCCCCTCTCATAAATGGATCCCAACTTTAGCCTACTGTTACTCTGCAGATTTGCAGCCGTAACGAACCTCTCCAAACACAAACCTCTCTCTCTCCTACCTTCAACCTACCCAATTCCTCCCTTCCAAACCCAATTCTCAAGCCACACCAATTGAGCCCCTTGCATCAATCCTTCCGCATCGTAGGTGACGAATTGAAGGGTTCTATATCTAACTAGATATAGAATTCGTGGAAGCAACAAGGGTAACGATTCCCTAAACTCAATCTCTCTCTCTCTCTTGCTTAATTTCTATTAATTCTAGCATTTAATTTTGTTTGGATTCAAGAATCGATCCTAGCTATCTCGATTATCAATCCCAATCGCAATCTCTCGTTTAATCCGAATAATCAGGCAATTGAGCTTATATTGTTGATCATTTGATTGGATTTGGTGTTTGAACCCCAAGGGGTGTGGATCTACCCATATCCACACTCCCGGGTTGATTTAGTTTCGTTTCTCGTATTTCATTCGTAATCTAGTTAATTGATTAGATATGTATAGCTTCGTTGATTCTCGTGTTCGTATTGTTAAGTTTCGCAGATGGCTCATATGTGTCACGCAACAACTTCGTCTCCAAGTGATCCCGTGTCACGCGACACATGTGGTCACCTAGTGCGATATGTCATGCGACATATATGACCCATCTCAGAGACCCTCTTTCCTTTGTAATCTGTTTTAGATTGTTTGTATCAGGGATGTGGCCTCCCTAAATAATGGGCTCACAATATGTAATTCTCGTTCCATAATTAATAAGATGCATTTAATCACACTTTGTTTATTATCAATATTTGCACACACTTTGGATTTACTTGGATGTTTCTGATTGAAAGACTCGTCTACGGACGAGGCGTGTTGGGTGAACTCTCGGTTCTTCCCAACACGTAACCTGACCTCCGAACTCATGTTTTCTCTCTAAATAAAAGGTTTTCAATGTTTCCTCTTAAAACGGCGTGGCGACTCCTTCTTTTCATTTAAACCGGAAATCATATTTTTTCGGGCGAGCGCACATTCAAGCTCGTACAAAATCGTGATCCACAAGGTAGGAATCGGGAGTCTGGATAAGATCGCGGTATCTAGGGGTCTGGGGTGAGCTCGATCTAAAGCTCTTGAACTTAGTTGGTTTGGTTTGGACTAAAGCGACCATGGGCCCGTCCCGGGAAGGTCGGGCTCATAAAAAACATTAAACTTTAAGGTTTCATTTAAAAAATAAATAACAAAATTCGTCTTCTTCCTCGCTCCACCAACCTTCCTCTTTCACCGTTTTGTCTCCGCCATTGTTAGAGAAAATAGGGGACAATCTTCCTCCTTTTTCTTTGTTCATTTTCTCCGCCCCACCCCTCCCCTCCTACCACCTTTTGAACATATCCCGTATAAAAATGTTATAGTTTTGGAAATGGGACGGAAAATATGTAAAAGTGAAAGAAAGGAGTCGCCAAGCCGTTTTATGGAAAACATTGAAAAGCCTTTTATGAAATCAGAGAGAGGGTTCGGGAGTCAGGTTACGTGTTGGGAAGAACCGAGAGTTCACCCAACACGCCTCGCGAACGAGTCTTTCTAGAAAATAACATCCAAAACATTCATAAGTGTGTGCAATTTGTGTGAGATAATAATGTGTTTATGTGCTTTGGTTTTCATTACAAAAATGAGAGAAATACAATTTGTGAGCCACTTGGTGCGGGGGGCCACATCCCGATTACATTAATTGGAATAGATTACAACTGAAAGGAACCTGCTGCAGTTGGGCTAGGTGTGTCGCACGACACATGACCTAGAATGGCCAAGTGTGTCGCGGGACACACCATGCCAATCTGCAGAGGCTTTACAAAGCTTGATTACATAGGCAATTAATGGAAAATTTGAGATTATCAGAGATATAAAACAGGTCACGAAGACCTCAGAGAGATCAATGCTCAGATGAGTGTGGATATGGAATGATCCACACTCACCTTGAGGCTTAAGCAATCATCAATTATACAATTATCATAGATTAAGCATGGAGATAGATCAATTCATATGTTCAGAGACCATAACATAGCACTTCTAATCAGAATACATCATGATCAACACAATTAGCATGGAGATTGCATAGAGAAGGAAGATGAAGAGAGAGAAAGGGAAAGAGAACGTTACCCTTATAGTCCACGATTTCTACACTAAGTCAGTGTAGAAATCCTTCACAAATAGCTTTAGAAACAATTCGGATTTCAGATTAGATGAAGAATTTGAATCTCCAATATGTGTGTGTGAAGTGTGTGTTGAATTGTGTGTGTGAGAGAGAATTGAGAGAGGATTGGTGTGTGTTTGTGTGTGTTTACTGTGTGTTTATGCCAATTTTGGCAGAGTGACAGTAAGGGGTCGAGAAGGGATCTCGAAATGAGAGGGGAATGCCTCAATTTATAGCTGTTGGAGAGTGGTTGATTGTGTCGCACGGCGTAACGTGCTCAATTTCCATGGCACGATGTGTCGCGCTACTTAGTGAGCCATAACCGTTTCTGGCGCCAAATGACTGCCCTGGAACCTTCTTGAATAATTTCTTAAAGGTCCAAACTGATTAATTCCCCAAAGGTCCCTAGACCAGGATTTAACGTCCTATGGGTACTTCCAGCCCAAGAAACTTACGAAAAGCCCTCAAAAGTTCCGGAAATATATAAATGTACCAAAACGCCCCCAGTGCACTTTTTATTGTGTAAAAGATACTTTTATTGGGTCGCGAGTTGGATTGGGGTACTCACACCTTCTGACCACAAACGCGCACCAGATCCGGACATCTCGACGAATTCGATCGTGTAAAAATTTCCGCAAAACACCACCACAGTCGACTAATGTCACCTCTAGCAAGACTCTGGTGACTCCCACCATCTCCGACTCTCCTTCTGTCCTCCACCAGGCTGAATTGAAGGTTTAATAATGAGAATTAGGGTGAATTGGGTGGGGAGGGTTTGGGGCTATTTCCCCCTCCCCCCAAATTAGGTCGGATTGCACTGTTACTGACTTTTGCCAACCAATTTTTTTCCA
Organism: Adenophora triphylla var. japonica; assembly: GCA_022495995.1. Taxonomy (NCBI): domain Eukaryota; kingdom Viridiplantae; phylum Streptophyta; class Magnoliopsida; order Asterales; family Campanulaceae; genus Adenophora; species Adenophora triphylla. The sequence continues at coordinate 172,344 of JAFEMH010002189.1, forward strand.
AGCCAGCGAGTGGTGCAACCCAAAGGTAAGTATTCATTTGCTTGAATTTGTGTTGAAGAAAGTCTGACTCATTTGCTTGAAATTTTCAAATGTTTTGAATTCTAGACCCATTTTCTTCATGAACGGTATAAACCGAGGTACGAACGTGGATCTATGACTGGGCAAAACCCAATGGATTGGGCCCAAAACATAATCCATACAAGTCTCATATATGACGAAGGAGTGGGCTTTCCCTACCTTTGCTCATCATGCCTTCTCGTCATATTCCATATGTCGACCTAGACATAGCAGGTGCATAATGACTAAGGCCCAACTAGGATTGTTTGCCGATGAAGCATCATCATCATCTAGGCTGAGGAAGGCATCCCCCCAAGGCCGAGCAAGCTCCCCTTGAAGACGAGGAACCCCTCCTCGGCTATCAACAAAGCAGAAATGGGCTTCCCCATTCTCCACTTCTCCTCTTTGGCATAATCTAAGCCAACCAAGCAACACAAGCTGAGGAGATTCCTCACCGGCGCACGTGTAGAATACATATTCTAATCCTACTAAAAAAAGGATTGTGAACAGTTATAATCCTGTTAGGATTATGTAAGTACGCCAATCCAAATTCGCGACCTTTCCAGATGCATTTTAAGTAATAAAATGGCATTTAGGGGCGTTTTGGTAAATTCCCGGTCCATTCCGAGACTTCTGGAAACATTTCATATGTTTCTCGCGAAGGAAGTACTTTTTTTGTACTTTGCTCGAGTTAAAGGACCTAGAGGGAATAAAACTGTTTTGGACTTTTTGGGTATTACCTAGGAAGCTTCCAGAATCAGTTTTGGCGCCAAAAACGGTTATTGTCACCTTGTGTCACGCGACAACTCGAAGCATGATAAGTGGTAACGTTACGTCGTGCGACACAAAGTGACCATAGACTGCAGCTATAAATAAGAACTTACCCCTCTCAGTTTTGGATCCGAATTTCACCTCCCTAAAGCCACTCTGCCCAAATTACACCAGAAACTCCCTCTCTCTCTCTCATACCAAAACCACCCAATTCCCCTCCAATTCCCTCACCTCTCACCTCTCTTCATCCCAATTCCATCTCTACTTCTTTGTACACTTGAAGCCCCCTGAATTCAGCTCTCAGTTCGTGTTCAGATCCACATCTCGAAGTTGAATTGAAGGCTCCTACACCTAACTTGGTGTAAGAGTTGAGGACTACAAGGGTAACACTCTCTCCTCTTCTCTCTCCCATTCATTTGTTCTAATTACTCTCTCCCCTTCTCCACTTGATAATCAGGCTCCTTTTGCCTCAGATTATCAAGTAGCAACTGCAATCTCTCTGTTTAAATAGCTTATACTTGAGTCCAATTGCTTGATATTGATGTGATCTATTTGGATTTTCAATTTGGGCATCAAGGGAGTGTGGATCTCCCATATCCACACTCCCTTGATTGATTTGTGTTTAATTCGTATTGTTATTACTGTTTCTGATATAATTGTTGTGTAATTGTTGGATCTGCATCTCAGTTTGTGAGGTACCTGCAGATGGTAAACATATGTCACGCGACACATGTGGACATGAGGAGTCCTGTGTCACGCGACATATCGTGACCATCTGCAGGGACCATATTTTAGTTGTAGTTTGTCTTGTTCAGCTGTTTTAGTTTGTAGTTCTGTATTCATGTTGTTCAGTTCCTAGATCTGGTTTCTGTTTATTGCATCTGGAGATTTGGCGATCTGTTTGATTGTGAGCCTCTACAAGGTGAACATATGTCACGCGACATATCGGGACAAAGGAGTCATATGTCACGCGACAGAAGTGATCCTTTGCAGAGGAGCTGTTTTCTCTTGTAATCTATCCCTTGTTGATGTAAAGGGATGTGGCCTCCCAGACAATTGGTCTACAAGTTGTAATGATCTCTCTTATTCAATAAAATGCATGTTTATCGCACTTTGTTTTATTATCATTATTTGCATGTCTTTTGAATTATTTGGATGTCTAGATTAGAAAGACTCGTCTACGGATGAGGCGTGTTGGGTGAACTCTCTGTTCTTCCCAACACGTAACCTGACCCCCGAACCCACTCTCTTTCCAAAGGTTTTTCAAAGTGCACCTCTAAGCATGGCGTGGCGACTCCTTTTTTTCAAACTTCCGAATTATTTTTTAATTTTCGGGCGAGCGCACATTCAGTTGCGACTCCGCTGGGGAATATGCTTTTTGAAAACTTGTTTTTCAAAACTAAGTGGGTCATGCTTTCGTTCGTTTAGACATCCAATGTGTTCATTCTATGTGCATCCTTGATAATCATGTGTGATACATGCATTTTATGAGATATTGCAATTTGTAGACCTTTGTTTGTTGTTTGTGCTTTATATGTTGTTGCCTTGCTAGTTGGTCTCATCCCTTGCCAACGAGAGGCAGGGGCTAATCTCAGTTTTGCAGGAGTTTGGTTCAGTGACTTGCTTAGTCGTGCGACAGCTTTTTCTTTTGCTGTCCTATGTCACGCGACAAGTTTAGTCACTGGACGGAGTTCAGTGTTTGAGGCGGTCCCTTGAATCAATGAAGAGATTGCTCAGCTGACTGTTGTTCCTTTTCTTCCTTGAGAGTTGTGTGTGTGTTTTCCCTTTTTTCTTAATAAATAAAATGAATAAATGAAGATAGAGCCAAACACTGTTTCGACAAGTCTTCTCTTTCTACATCATAGGAAGATAGAGCCAAACACTGTTTCGGTCAGCAGGGGCTTCCATACACCTTTCCACACCTTGTGATGCTTATACTCTCCCAAAAGAGTTAAACCCAAAGCGAGAGTGTCATACAGAAAATCGGGATCCACTCCCACCATTCGAAAGATACGCCCCTGCACGTAAGCATTTCTAAATCTTGTCCGCCGATTGATTGACTGAAGCTTAGAGAACGGTCTCCTCTTGGATTACACGATGTTTTGAAGGCAATGAAACGGAGTGTCAAACTGGGGCTTGGTTAAAGAAGACTGATGGATTCATTTGTATGAGAATGACGGGGCTGGCTTTTGAATTCCAAACCCCGGGAACAGATTGGTTACTTAAAGAGGTTATTCGATATTGGGGCTACTGAGTCTTATGCCTTAAACCAATGGATAAGTGTTGGAAATACTGGGAAAGTCTGATTTTGAAACACTGTCTGCATGACTTATCTTGTCACGCGACATATCGTGTCCCAGCTACCCTGAGTCGTGCGACATCTTGTGATCAATACCAGACATCAGTGATCTGCAATCTGGTCAATACCAGGGCACCCCCGACTTGTCTCCAACAGCAAAGTCACCCTGCAAATAAACTTGGGAGAGGGACTCATCCAGTTCAAAAAAAAAACATACAAACCCTCATACACCTACCAAGCCATCCATACACAAACCAAGCCACATAAACCATTTATACTTACTCCATAACCATTCAAAACAAAAGAGTCATCCATTGTCATCACCTCAAAAATGGACTCGTGCAGATAATGAAAACAAACTAACAACAGTGTTTTGAGTCTAGGAAAAGCAAGTAAGTTTTTAACAAAAAGAAAAAAAGAGAATAAAAAAAATGTTTGTTTGTTTCATCGCAAAAGAAAAGGTGCAACGGTCAGAAAAGCAAATGTCTTGATATAAAGGGCTACCCCGAGCCACCATCCTCTGATTCATAGCTACTTTCAGCACCAGAGCTATCATCATCACCAGCAGCATCATCACTACCCTCTCCATCAGCATCTCCCCCCTCGGAATCTATATCAGCAGCAGGATCATGGAAAACAATGGGATCATCTCGGAAAAGCGCATGAGCAGTAGGGATGACTACGGTCTCAAGATCATGAGGGTCTCTGGAGGCATCACTATCAGAACTGGAAGGGCTAGGTGGACGACGACGAGCAGTCTTGGTCCTGGGCAAGTGTGTATCCTCAGCAGATATATCAGTGCGAGCCCTCTTCCTGCCAGGCACACTCAGGGTAGAATCACTATCATCAGAGTCCCGAGCCCGACGTCTCTCCCGCAAACGACGATTGCTCCTCATCAACTGATCAATCACGTCCATAGCCCCAGTGTAGTGGCGAGCAAAGCTCCAATAAACATCAGTAGAGACCTGGTACAGTCATGAAGAAAAAGAATCGGAGATCAGTCATCGTAAAAAGCAAGAATTGTAAACAGGCCAAAGCAATAAAGAAAGAGAGGACAGTTACTTACAGATCGGGTGCCCTCAGGAAGATGAAAATATGGATAAATCCTGCTAATGTCAAGGGGGGCCCGTCTCAAATGGTCTCCATCCTGAAAATCAACAAACGAAGGAGGTAGGGGAACATCCACCACATGCCCAGTAGGAAAACCCGCACCCTGAGCATCCTGTCTCGGAGCCACCTGTGGAGATCTCAACCTCGTCGTCACGAAAACCCCGTAATCACCATCCTCTGTATAATTAAAAGCAGCCTCACCCTGGATCAAGGAAGCCACATCCTCCAACTTCCGAGGAAACCAAATGTCAGTCGGGGGATCAACCGGAACTCTAACCATACTATCAGGGCTGTACTGCCGGCAAACCCGCTCTCCCAAATACAGTGCATCTCCAGATAAACCCACCAGCAACTTGCGGCACTCCGTCAGATGTAAAGCATATCCAAGATCAACATCAGCATAACGGGTCCCCCAAGGAAACAACCTCAAACTCCCGGGAATCCTCTGCAAGCAAAACAAGGTATCAGGATAAGAAGCGGTCTCACGTCCTCTAGTATCTACTGTCCGTACATTCACTCGAGCTTCTTTCACCCAGCGTCGCATAGCGGGAAACATGGTGTCCGGATATGCATCCCCTACTCTCCAAGCATAGCAGCCAATCACCTCATAAGCCCAAACCTAGAAAGGATGAATCAGAGCAAAATCAGGTTAATAAAGAAGGACAGAAAGAAGATTATGCAAAAGATAGACCCGGACTGGAAAAGTACCTCAAAAGCAAAATGACAACAGTTGAAGGACTTAGCCCTTCCCCTGCTAGCGTCATCCAAAGCCAAATACATCTCTGCAAGCCCAGCTTCTCCCCAAGATAAGTTCCCAACAGCATCCCAATCCCGCAACAGCTCCAGCAAAGAGATCAAAGCAGTGGATGTGGCATTAATAAACACCATATCAGATAAGCCAACCCAAACAAAAGCCCTGGCCAACCTCAAAGCCCTCAACCTACCCTCCTCTGTATCCTCCGCCTCATCTGGATAATCCTCACTCTGCTCCACCAATTGAGCATGAAGCTCCCCAAGCTCATATCCATTCCCTTTCTTGCCCCGGGGAAGGAAACCAATCAAGTCCATGAAATAAGCCTCAGTGGGAGGCTGGGGATCATCCTCGAGAACGGGCTCCTCCGGATATAAAGGCTCATCGGTAAAAGGAAGTCCCGTGATGGCGGCAAAGTCATAAGGGGTAACAGTCGCCTCTCCCCAGGAAAAGTGGAAGGAGTGGGTAGTCTCCCACCAAAACTCTCTAAATGCTCTCACCAGCCCCGCACTCCTCTGGGTTCCCCCTATACCTTTAGCCATCTCAAAGAATTGACCAAACTTCGCAGTGTACACCAAACCCTTGGGCGAGTGCCCCAACTCCTGACTACCCGGCAAAAGATCCCATAGCTGGCCTACAACCTCTGGAGATCCTCTAGTGCGCAGCTCCTGCAGGTAAACACAGCACAGGTATGAATATCCCAAGTTTTCAAAAGAAACCTGTCAATAATTTGTTCTTAATTGCAGTTCCATACTTTTCATAGAAATTTAGGGTCAAGACAGTTAAACGAGTAGTCATGATTTCTCATAAACCCCTAACCATGAAGCAGGCCCGGAATTTTCAAGTTGAAAAATCAACCTTTCAAAAAGATGAAAAGTAAGGGTTTTCGAAAAATACCGTGTTTCTTTTCCCCCGTGTAGAAGTGTGTTTCCTAAGTTCAGGATAGAAATCTCCTCGCGCTGCTTGAGGAACGAAGGGCCTCTGATTCTGCAGCGCATTCTTTCTCCGCGCAGCCAACTGGGCTTGAGAAAGACCTTTTTTCGTAGGTCGAGGTTTAGGAGGCATTATTGCGAAATCAAAGGTAGCCAATACCCTAATCCCTCTCGATTTCACTCGAATTTGGCTGAATGGATGATTTTCTCTCTCAAAACCGTCAGCCTCCCTCTAAAAACTTTTTTCAAAATGAAGAACTGTTCGTCATTTTAAAGGACTGTTCCTCGGCCTTATGAAGTCGTGCGACAAAACGTGTCCCTTTGCTTTATGAAGTCGTGCGACAAAGAAGTGCCCCTAAATTTTTTTTTTCTTTTTTCCAAAAAAGGCCCTGGGTTCTTGGTAATTAACCCGCTAAGACTATAGTGTTTCGAGTGTCGCTTTTCCCCTGCGGGTACAACAGTTAACTGAGCAGATCTAAAAGATTGCCCCTCAAAGCAGAACTGAGATGGAAAAGTCCGCGTCTACCTGAATCTCCCAGGGCACGTCAAAATCCATAGCCCCACCGTCGACTGTCAATAAGAATCTGCTGCCCAGCAAGCGAGAGCCCCGTGGACTGTCAATAAGAATCTGCTGCCCAGCAAGCGAGATCCCCGTGAACTGTCAATAAGAATCCGCTGCCCAGCAAGCGAGAGCCCCGTCAACTGTCAATAAGAATCCGCTGCCCAGCAAGCGAGAGCCCCGTCAACTGTCAATAAGAATCCGCGCCAGCAAGCGAGAGCCCGTCAAGCTGTCAATAAGAATCCATTTGCCCGGCAAGCGAGAGCCCTGCCAATCGCCAATAAGAATCCGCCCAAGCGAGAGCCCCCGCCAATCAGCGTCAATAAGAATCCGCCGCCAAGCGAGAACCCCGTCAACTGTCAATAAGAATCCGCTGCCCAGCAATCGAGACCACCGTCAACTGTCAATAAGAGTCGCTGCCCAGCAAGAAAAGTCCCCGCTTACCAAGTAAAGCTAGGGACACAAGAGCCGAACCGCCGATAATTTCCGCTGCCCAGCAACCCGGAGTCCCGTCACCGAAGTGCCGACAAAATCCCGCTGCCCAGCAAGCAACCCCCGTCACAATAATTATGGTCCCAGATCAAAGCCAGCAGTCAAACACAGAGAACTCCACCACCAAAGCAAGACTTCGCTGCCCAGCAAGCAAGAGTCCCTATCCCCAGCAGTAGTAGCATCAATCCCTCCGGCAGCTACAGATGTCGGAAAAAAAGGGGTGACAACCACACAGTCAGGAAAGGGTGACAACCACACAGTCAGAAAAGGGTGACAACCACACACTCAGGAAAGGGTGACAACCACACAGTCAGGAAAGGGTTACAACCACACAGTCAGGAAAGGGAGACAACCACACAGTCAGGAAAGGGTGACAACCACACAGTCAGGAAAGGGTGACAACCACACAGTCAGGGAAGGGTGACAACCACACAGTCAGATGATGGGTGACAACCACACAGTCAAATGTTGGGTGACAACCGCACAGTCACGTCCTTTGATGATTTCCCCCCTCCAGTCATTTAATCCGAACTATGATTTGGCTTGATTCCCTCCCCGGGATACGCAGGAATCCTTTCTCAAAAGGTCCAGCCATCCTTTTCCCCAGCTCACCGTCTAGCCCTCCGCTTCTTTCCCCAGCCGCTCATTGGGATTGGGTCTTATTTTAACGACAACCTCACTTCTTCCATAAGTGACATTGCCGAGGGGCTCTGTAAGTACGCCAATCCAAATTCGCGACCTTTCCAGATGCATTTTAAGTAATAAAATGGCATTTAGGGGCGTTTTGGTAAATTCCCGGTCCATTCCGAGACTTCCGGAAACATTTCATATGTTTCTCGCGAAGGAAGTACTTTTTTTGTACTTTGCTCGAGTTAAAGGACCTAGAGGGAATAAAAATGTTTTGGACTTTTTGGGTATTACCTAGGAAGCTTCCAGAATCAGTTTTGGCGCCAAAAATGGTTATTGTCACCTTGTGTCACGAGACAACTCGAAGCATGGAAAGTGGTAACGTTACGTCGTGCGACACAAAGTGACCATAGACTGAAGCTATAAATAAGACCTTACCCCTCTCAGTTTTGGATCCGAATTTCACCTCCCTAAAGCCACTCTGCCCAAATTACACCAGAAACTCCCTCTCTCTCTCTCTCTCATACCAAAACCACCCAATTCCCCTCCAATTCCCTCACCTCTCACCTCTCTTCAACCCAATTCCATCTCTACTTCTTTGTACACTTGAAGCCCCCTGAATTCAGCTCTCAGTTCGTGTTCAGATCCACATCTCGAAGTTGAATTGAAGGCTCCTACACCTAACTTGGTGTAAGAGTTGAGGACTACAAGGGTAACACTCTCTCCTCTTCTCTCTCCCATTCATTTGTTCTAATTACTCTCTCCCCTTCTCCACTTGATAATCAGGCTCCTTGTGCCTCAGATTATCAAGTGGCAACTGCAATCTCTCTATTTAAATAGCTTATACTTGAGTCCAATTGCTTGATATTGATGTGATCTATTTGGATTTGCAATTTGGGCATCAAGGGAGTGTGGATCTCCCATATCCACACTCCCTTGATTGATTCGTGTTTAATTCGTATTGTTATTACTGTTTCTGATATAATTGTTGTGTAATTGTTGGATCTGCATCTCAGTTTGTGAGGTACCTGCAGATGGTAAACATATGTCACGCGACACATGTGGACATGAGGAGTCCTGTGTCACGCGACATATCGTGACCATCTGCAGGGACCATATTTTAGTTGTAGTTTGTCTTGTTCAGTTGTTTTAGTTTGTAGTTCTGTATTCATGTTGTTCAGTTCCTAGATCTGGTTTTCTGTTTATTGCATCTGGAGATTTGGCGATCTGTTTGATTGTGAGCCTCTGCAAGGTGAGCATATGTCACGCGACATATCGGGACAAAGGAGTCATATGTCACGCGACAGATGTGATCCTTTGCAGAGGAGCTGTTTTCTCTTGTAATCTTTCCCTTGTTGATGTAAAGGGATGTGGCCTCCCAGACAATTGGTCTACAAGTTGTAATGATCTCTCTTATTCAATAAAATGCATGTTTATCGCACTTTGTTTTATTATCATTGTTTGCATGTCTTTTGAATTATTTGGATGTCTAGATTAGAAAGACTCGTCTACGGACGAGGCGTGTTGGGTGAACTCTCGATTCTTCCCAACACGTAACCTGACCCCCGAACCCACTCTCTTTCCAAAGGTTTTTCAAAGTGCACCTCTAAGCATGGCGTGGTGACTCCTTTTTTTCAAACTTCCGAATTATTTTTTAATTTTCGGGCGAGCGCACATTCAGTGACGACTCCGCTGGGGAATATGATTTTTGAAAACCTAATTTTCAAAACTAAGTGGGTCATGCTTTCGTTCGTTTAAAAATCCAATGTGTTCATTCTATGTGCATCCTTGATAATCATGTGGGATACATGCATTTTATGAGATCTTGCAATTTGTAGACCTTTGTTTGTTGTTTGTGCTTTATATGTTGTTGCCTTGCTGGTTGGTCTCATCCCTTGCCAACGAGAGGCAGGGGCTAATCTCAGTTTTGCAGGAGTTTGGTTCAGTGACTTGCTTAGTCATGCGACACCTTTTTCTTTTGCTGTCCTATGTCACGCGACAAGTTTAGTCACTGGACAGGTTCAGGTTCTGGTTTGAGGGCAGTCCCTTGAATCAATGAAGAGATTGCTCAGCTGACTGTTGTTCCTTTTCTTCCTTGAGAGTTGTGTGTGTGTTTTCCCTTTTTTCTTAATAAATAAAATGAATAAATGAAAAATTTTGTTTTTTGTAAATAAAAGAATATAGACATCCGCACACTACATCACATAGTTCTAGAACCCTCGGGTGCGACGGACGACATCGCAGACGGTGATAATATTCGCCTACGTTTGAGCGCCTAATGTAAAACCTATCCCCTTAGCGCGTTTAGGTGGCAGGACACTATAACCTTACCCACGGTTGGTTTTTGACATGATGTTTTAACTACACCAAAATGGTTTGTTTTTGAAATTTCCAAATAAGTTCTATTACCTCCCTCAATACCCCGCACCTTGTGGGCATGTTGCAAATGCAACATGGTTTCACGTAAAGGACATGTCACTTCCGTGACGTGTCCTAAATGAGAGATCATGCCGCATTGTCACCATGCACCGACGAGAGGTCATGCCGGATTTTTCTTGGAAATTCCCCGAGAATACCCGTTATGCTGCCCAAATTTCCCTAGAAATTGGGGCTACTCGTCCGTCTCACATCGTGTTAGGTTTTGGTTAGGTAAGATCACTTATTATTAATTTCAAATGCAAAACATCTAGTGTAATTTGAACGTTGCGTCCCTAGGTTACCCCAAGGTTTAGTTTAGCATAAATAAAGGGTTAGCCTTTTCCAACCATTCTTAGGATTTAAATCATTGATTTATACTTGAAGATAAATAAATTGTGTGCACGAGTCCTTATTCTCCGTTCCCTCTCCCATACTCCATCTTCTTTCCCTACCTAATAAACCCGTATCTACCCTTGTAGCGGTGACAAGTTGGAAGCGTGTTTTGGTATTCTGTGGTCTTTGGGTTCCTATATTCAAAGTTTCTATCCGTTCCTCAATCTGAGATGTCTGGTGCAAAAGAGACGCCATCCGCTCAGTCTGGAATTCTCCCTACTTCGGGCCAGCTAGAATTGAATGATCTGTCGGTAGCAGAGTTGCGAGCTGCTCTTGAAGCCGCAATGGTTCGTGAATGCAAGGCCCAGTTGCTAGCCCAAGTTGCCAAAGCCCGAGAGGAGGAAACTCACGCTAGATTTGTGGAAGCAATGCGCATCCGAGGGGTTACTATAATTCGTCACGAAGATGGATCGTATGAGGATATCATTAAGACCATCAGTGTTGATTACGGGAATGGAGATGCAATGAAAGGGGTGGTTGAAGATGAGCAAGATAAAATTCTTTCCCCGATACCTCATGTGATTCAAACTCAGGTCAAGGATGAACAACCAATCTTTGAAGCTTTCAGTTTTCCTAATCAACTGGAATCGAAGAGTCAACACCAGCCAGATTCCCAAGGGCCATGCCATTACGTTACTCGGAAAGGATCACTGATACTACATCCTGATCAAGTTCCCCTGCAAGGAAGTGCTTCGCAGCCACCACTGAGCTCATTTCGTCTCAGCTTCTCATCCCCGCATGATCAACAGTCAGGACCGACCTCATATGTGACAGTGAATTAGATGTCTTTTATTCCAGCTGTAAACTCTACCCAGCAAGGGATGGCCATACTCGAGTCCCCTCCAAAGAATGTCCGAACGGAAAAGAATAAAGTATTCTGGGGTAATGTGGGAATGCCTATGAATAAATTTCTCAATGTTTTGGTGAGCGGAGGTCTGGTTCTGCCGCTAGTTAATTATATCCCTTTCCATCATAATGAGAACATAGATCCGAGCAAATATTGTCACTATCACCAATATTCGGGACACACCACTTGTGCCCGCATACAATTGAGGAGGGTCATTCAGGAACTCATTGACGAGGGAAAGCTCGATTTAGGCTCCCAAGAAGAAAGCAATACTCAGAACCTCCGTCAGTTTCCACCGCGCAAGAAGCGAGAATTCGATGATTTGGGAATAACAACTGAGGAAGCTTTTAATGGTTTGATGCGAAGAGAAATGATAAAGCCGCTCGATAATTACCATCCCACCAAGCCCAATCCAAAATTGGATCGCAGTAAGTATTGCTACTATCATCAATACCCTGGTCATGCCACCAACGACTGTGTTCCCCTGAAGTTGTTGATTCAAAGGATGGTTGATAAAGGTAGAATTGAGAAAGCTTCCCCCAAAGTGGCCAATGATCCTCGTCAGCAATTTCAAAGCTTCCCCATCTGAAAGTCAGTCAGTCGGGAGTCGTAGGGTCTTAGATGGTTTTATCTTGCTAATAGATGTTTCGTCTTTATGTTTTGACCCTATTTCACTCATGTTATGAATCTTTTATTTCAGTGAATAAAATGTTTATTCCTATTCTTGCTAGACTCGAGACATCACTTGCACACCCACATTACATTTTATTGAAATGGTTTTATTCTACATGATCACTTATGCTGCTCACCGACTAATGCTTTGAAATGACTAATATTTAAATTAATCAGAATGAGAAAATCGACTGATATCCTTCCCAAAGTAGGGGCTTACCAACTCCCCACCTCGATTCCCATATGCTCACATACCTTCCTTCACCTCTTTCATAATCTCGTTGTTCGATGAATTTGCACAGTTCTTTCTCAAAGTAAGCTTAAGCAAAGCAAATGAAGACTAGATCTCGCTCGGATCATCCGGTAGGGACTGCGGTTGGAACCTTTCACCCTTAGTAAAACCATTACCTCACCCTCACCAAATAATATCCCTTCATTTCAAGATCGGCATATTTGAAATCCGTTCAGCCATCACCAGAAGAAAAAGGACTATCCTTGAGGCTCCCGCGATGCGAAAGAAGATCGACCGTCTCCAAGCTCAAGAACGACGGAAGGCAATGATCCATCCTAGCGACTAGATGAAATTCTCCTCTCAAAATAAAAAAAAAGAGAGAGACAAAAATACAAAAAAGGAGAAGAATAAAAAAAAAGAGAGAAGAAAATAAAGAGAGCCTAGTCCCCAGCGATCCTCTCAAAAAGACAAAAGTCAAAGGATCCAGTCATTGCTCAAAGAAGAGTCTCAGAGTAAATAAAGAGACAGCATGGATGTCCCTCACCATCACCTCTAACCGATCCCAAGCCGTCCTCTCGATTTTAGAGGACATTCCCGTTACCATTACCTTTACCTTTGCCTTTAGCCAAAGCCAAGATTGACCTCTCATTCTTAGAGGCATTGAAGACAAAATCATGGATCCCCTCACCTTAGAAATCCCAAACACATACCCAAGAGCCAACCTCTCATCTTTAGAGGTACAACCAGCAAAAAGCCCAGCCGACCTCTCGTTTTAAGAGGTCATGATATCCCAAATCACCCGAAGACCGATCGAAATCCCGAGACCCAGTCGCAGTTCCTACCGGATAGCAATTTCATTCCAATATTGTCGGGATCTAAAGCAGATTATTGCTTCAAGCGGAGCCAAATCTATCCCGGCTCAAAGGACCATCAAGCGAAGACTGTGCAAATTCCATCTGTTCGTTCGATGTTTTATGTGAGCATATTTCATTTCTCCCCCGCAAACACCTGCCGTGAATGTCCCACTGGGGCTTCGCATCTGTGTCTCCCATCGACACTCCAAGAGGACACGTTCTTTCGATTCTCAAAATTTCTCGAAGGTCCTCACATCCCTGAATTTCACCGTTCATTCTATTCATTCGGGATAAACCCGAACTACGGCGACCTGAGCTCCACCCAAGGAAGGGAACATAGGCAACCATAACTGGTTCGGTCAAAATCATAAACAGATCTCAGATAAATCCGTTCTCCTCAAGGACCATGCCCGTACACTTTCCATCTTTCCGAGTTTTATTCTCGATAACAGTGGGCTTTCTCTTCAAGATTAATCAAAATATTTGTTCACATCAGCGTTGGCGGTTGAATAACCCAAACATCAACAAAGGATTTTAAGCAGCTTTGTGATCATGGTGAATAAAACAGGTTTTCAAGTGTCTCAACAAGTCTTCTCTTTCTACATCATAGGAAGATAGAGCCAAACACTGTTTCGGTCAGCAGGGGATTCCATACACCTTTCCACACCTTGTGATGCTTATACTCTCCCAAAAGAGTTAAACCCAAAGCGAGAGTGTCATACAGAAAATCGGGATCCACTCCCACCATTCGAAAGATACGCCCCTGCACGTAAGCATTTCTAAATCTTGTCCGCCGATTGATTGACTGAAGCTCAGAGAACGGTCTCCTCTTGGATTACACGATGTTTTGAAGGCAATGAAACGGAGTGTCAAACTGGGGCTTGGTTAAAGAAGAAGACTGATGGATTCATTTGTATGAGAATGACGGGGCTGGCTTTTGAATTCCAAACCCCGGGAACAGATTGGTTACTTAAAGAGGTTATTCGATATTGGGGCTACTGAGTCTTATGCCTTAAACCAATGGATAAGTGTTGGAAATACTGGGAAAGTCTGATTTTGAAACACTGTCTGCATGACCTATCTTGTCACGCGACATATCGTGTCCCAGCTACCCTGAGTCATGCGACATCTTGTGATCAATACCAGACATCAGTGATCTGCAATCTGGTCAATACCAGGGCACCCCCGACTTGTCTCCAACAGCAAAGTTACCCTGCAAATAAACTTGGGAGAGGGACTCATCCAGTTCAAAAAAAAACATACAAACCCTCATACACCTTCATACACCTACCAAGCCATCCATACACAAACCATGCCACATAAACCATTTATACTTACTCCATAACCATTCAAAACAAAAGAGTCATCCATTGTCATCACCTCAAAAATGGACTCGTGCAGACAATGAAAACAAACTAACAACAGTGTTTTGAGTCTAGGAAAAGCAAGTAAGTTTTTAACAAAAAGGAAAAAAGAGAATAAAAAAAAATGTTTGTTTGTTTCATCGCAAAAGAAAAGTTGCAACAGTCAGAAAAGCAAATGTCTTGATATAAAGGGCTACCCCGAGCCACCATCCTCTGATTCATAGCTACTTTCAGCACCGGAGCTATCATCATCACCAGCAACGTCATCACTACCCTCTCCATCAGCATCTCCCCCCTCGGAATTTGTATCAGCAGCAGGATCATGGAAAACAATGGGATCATCTCGGAAAAGCGCATGAGCAGTAAGGATGACTACGGTCTCAAGATCATGAGGGTCTCTGGAGGCATCACTATCAGAACTGGAAGGGCTAGGTGGACGACGACGAGCAGTCTTGGTCCTGGGCAAGTGTGTATCCTTAGCAGATATATCAGTGCGAGCCCTCTTCCTGCCAGGCACACTCAGGGTAGAATCACTATCATCAGAGTCCCGAGCCCGACGTCTCTCCCGCAAACGACGATTGCTCCTCATCAACTGATCAATCACGTCCATAGCCCCAGTGTAGTGGCGAGCAAAGCTCCAATAAACATCAGTAGAGACTGTGCAGGTCGCCAGAAGAAAAAGAATCGGAGATCAGTAATCGTAAAAAGAACGAATTGTAAACAGGCCAAAGCAATAAA
The DNA here is from genome assembly GCA_022495995.1 of Adenophora triphylla var. japonica. Classification (NCBI taxonomy): domain Eukaryota; kingdom Viridiplantae; phylum Streptophyta; class Magnoliopsida; order Asterales; family Campanulaceae; genus Adenophora; species Adenophora triphylla. The sequence continues at coordinate 187,460 of JAFEMH010002189.1, forward strand.
GAAAGAGAGGACAGTTACTTACAGATCGGGTGCCCTCAGGAAGATGAAAATATGGATAAATCCTGCTAATGTCAAGGGGGGCCCGTCTCAAATGGTCTCCATCCTGAAAATCAACAAACGAAGGAGGTAGGGGAACATCCACCACATGCCCAAAAGAGGGAAAACCCGCACCTCCGAGCATCCCTGTCTCGGAGCCACCTGTGGAGATCTCAACCTCGTCGCCATGAAAACCCTGTAATCACCATCCTCTGTATAATTAAAAGCAGCCTCACCCTGGATCAAGGAAGCCACATCCTCCAACTTCCGAGGAAACCAAATGTCAGTCGGGGGATCAACCGGAACTCTAACCATACTATCGGGGCATCTTCTTGCCGCAAACCCCGCTCTCCCAACAAATACGGTGCATCTCCGGATAAACCCACCAAGACAACTTGCGGCACTCCGTCGGATGTAAAGCATATCCAAGATCAACATCGGCATAACGGGTCCCCCAAGGAAACAACCTCAAACTCCGGGAATCCTCTCGCCAAGCAAAACAAGGTATCGGGATAAGAAGCGGTCTCACGTCCTCTAGTATCTACTGTCCGTACATTCACTCGAGCTTCTTTCACCCAGCGTCGCATAGCGGGAAACATGGTGTCCGGATATGCATCCCCTACTCTCCAAGCATAGCAGCCAATCACCTCATAAGCCTAAACCTAGAAAGAATGAATCAGAGCAAAATCAGGTTAATAAAGAAGGACAGAAAGAAGATTATGCAAAAGATAGACCCGGACTGGAAAAGTACCTCAAAAGCAAAATGACAACAGTTGAAGGACTTAGCCCTTCCCCTGCTAGCGTCATCCAAAGCCAAATACATCTCTGCAAGCCCAGCTTCTCCCCAAGATAAGTTCCCAACAGCATCCCAATCCCGCAATAGCTCCAGCAAAGAGATCAAAGCAGTGGATGTGGCATTAATAAACACCATATCAGATAAGCCAACCCAAATAAAAGCCCTGGCCAACCTCAAAGCCCTCAACCTACCCTCCTCTGTATCCTCCGCCTCATCTGGATAATCCTCACTCTGCTCCACCAACTAAGCATGAAGCTCCCCAAGCTCATATCCATTCCCTTTCTTGCCCCGGGGAAGGAAACCAATCAAGTCCATGAAATAAGCCTCAGTGGGAGGCTGGGGATCATCCTCGAGAACGGGCTCCTCCGGATATAAAGGCTCATCGGTAAAAGGAAGTCCCATGATGGCGACAAAGTCATAAGGGGTAACAGTCGCCTCTCCCCAGGAAAAGTGGAAGGAGTGGGTAGTCTCCCACCAAAACTCTCTAAATGCTCTCACCAGCCCCGCACTCCTCTGGGTACCCCCTATACCTTTAGCCAGCTCAAAGAATTGACCAAACTTTGCAGTGTACACCAAACCCTAGGGCGAGTGCCCCAACTCCTGACTACCCGGCAAAAGATCCCATAGCTAGCCTACAACCTCTGGAGATTCTCTAGTGCGCAGCTCCTGCAGGTAAACACAGCACAGGTATGAATATCCCATGTTTTCAAAAGAAACCTGTCAATAATTTGTTCTTAATTGCAGTTCCATACTTTTCATAGAAATTTAGGGTCAAGACAGTTAAACGAGTAGCCCCTAACCATGAAGCAGGCCCGGAATTTTCAAGTTGAAAAATCAACCTTTCAAAAAGATGAAAAGTAAGGGTTTTCGAAAAATACCGTGTTTCTTTTCCCCGGTGTAGAAGTGTGTTCCCTAAGTTCAGGATAGAAATCTCCTCGCGCTGCTTGAGGAACGAAAGGCCTCTGATTCCGCAGCGCATTCTTTCTCCGCGCAGCCAACTGGGCTTGAGAAAGACCTTTTTTCGTAGGTCGAGGTTTAGGAGGCATTATTGCGAAATCAAAGCTAGCCAATACCCTAATCCCTCTCGATTTCACTCGAATTTGGCTGAATGGATGATTTTCTCTCTCAAAACCGTCAGCCTCCCTCTAAAAACTTTTTTCAAAATGAAGAACTGTTCGTCGTTTTAAAGGACTGTTCCCCGGCCTTATGAAGTCGTGCGACAAAACGTGTCCCTTTGCTTTATGAAGTCGTGCGACAAAGAAGTGCCCCTAAATTTTTTTTTTCTTTTTTCCAAAAAAGGCCCTGGGTTCTTGGTAATTAACCCGCTAAGACTATAGTGTTTCGAGTGTCGCTTTTCCCCTGCAGGTACAACAGTTAACTGATCAGATCAAAAAGATTGCCCCTCAAAGCAGAACTGAGATGGAAAAGTCCGCGTCTACCTGAATCTCCCAGGGCACGTCAAAATCCATAGCCCCACCGTCGACTGTCAATAAGAATCCGCTGCCCAGCAAGCGAGAGCCCCGTCGACTGTCAATAAGAATCCGCCGCCAGCAAGCGAGAGCCCGCCAATCAAGCCAATAAGAATCCGCCCGCAAGCGAGAGCCCCGTCAACTGTCAATAAGAATCCGCTGCCCAGCAAGCGAGAGCCCCGTCAACTGTCAATAAGAATCCGCTGCCCAGCAAGCGAGAGCCCCGTCAACTGTCAATAAGAATCCGCTGCCCAGCAAGCGAGAGCCCCGTCAACTGTCAATAAGAATCACGCCCGGCAAGCGAGAGCCCCGTCAATCGCCAATAAGAATCCGCTCGCCAAAGAAGCGAGAACCCATCAATCGGCCAATAAGAATCATTGCCCGCCAAAGCGAGACCACCGTCAACTGTCAATAAGAGTCGCTGCCCAGCAAGCAAAGTCCCCGCTTACCAAGTAAAGCTAGGGACACAAGAGCCGAACCGCCGATAATTTCCGCTGCCCAGCAAGCCGGAGTCCCGTCACCGAAGTGCCGACAAAATCCCGCTGCCCAGCAAGCAACCCCCGTCACAATAATTATGGTCCCAGATCAAAGCCAGCAGTCAAACACAGAGAACTCCACCACCAAAGCAAGACTTCTCGCCGCCAAAGAAGCAAGAGTCCCTATCCCCAACGGCAGTAGCATCAATCCCTCCTAAGCAGCCTGGGCTGCATGTCGGAAAAGGGGTGACAACCACACAGTCAGGAAAGGGTGACAACCACACAGTCAGAAAAGGGTGACAACCACACAGTCAGGAAAGGGTTACAACCACACAGTCAGGAAAGGGTGACAACCACACAGTCAGGAAAGGGTGACAACCACACAGTCAGGAAAGGGTGACAACCACACAGTCAGGAAAGGGTGACAACCACACAGTCAGGGAAGGGTGACAACCACACAGTCAGATGATGGGTGACAACCACACAGTCAGATGTTGGGTGACAACCGTACAGTTACGTCCTTTGATGATTTCCCCCCTCCAGTCATTTAATCCGAACTACGATTTGGCTTGATTCCCTCCCCGGGATACGTAGGAATCCTTTCTCAAAAGGTCCAGCCATCCTTTTCCCCAGCTCACCGTCTAGCCCTCCGCTTCTTTCCCCAGCCGCTCATTGGGATTGGGTCTTATTTTAACGACAACCTCACTTCTTCCATAAGTGACATTGCCGAGGGGCTCTGTAAGTACGCCAATCCAAATTCGCGACCTTTCCAGATGCATTTTAAGTAATAAAATGGCATTTAGGGGCGTTTTGGTAAATTCCCGGTCCATTCCGAGACTTCCGGAAACATTTCATATGTTTCTCGCGAAGGAAGTACTTTTTTTGTACTTTGCTCGAGTTAAAGGACCTAGAGGGAATAAAAATGTTTTGGACTTTTTGGGTATTACCTAGGAAGCTTCCAGAATCAATTTTGGCGCCAAAAACGGTTATTGTCACCTTGTGTCACGCGAAAACTCGAAGCATGGAAAGTGGTAACGTTACGTCGTGCGACACAAAGTGACCATAGACTGCAGCTATAAATAAGACCTTACCCCTCTCAGTTTTGGATCCGAATTTCACCTCCCTAAAGCCACTCTGCCCAAATTACACCAGAAACTCCCTCTCTCTCTCTCTCTCATACCAAAACCACCCAATTCCCCTCCAAATCCCTCACCTCTCACCTCTCTTCAACCCAATTCCATCTCTACTTCTTTGTACACTTGAAGCCCCCTGAATTCAGCTCTCAGTTCGTGTTCAGATCCACATCTCGAAGTTGAATTGAAGGCTCCTACACCTAACTTGGTGTAAGAGTTGAGGACTACAAGGGTAACACTCTCTCCTCTTCTCTCTACCATTCATTTGTTCTAATTACTCTCTCCCCTTCTCCACTTGATAATCGTGCTCATACGCCTCGTATTATCAAGTGGCAACTGCAATCTCTCTGTTTAAATAGCTTATACTTGAGTCCAATTGCTTGATATTGATGTGATCTATTTGGATTTGCAATTTGGGCATCAAGGGAGTGTGGATCTCCCATATCCACACTCCTTTGATTGATTCGTGTTTAATTCGTATTGTTATTACTGTTTCTGACATAATTGTTGTGTAATTGTTGGATCTGCATCTCAGTTTGTGAGGTACCTGCAGATGGTAAACATATGTCACGCGACACATGTGGACATGAGGAGTCCTGTGTCACGCGACATATCGTGACCATCTGCAGGGACCATATTTTAGTTGTAGTTTGTCTTGTTCAGCTGTTTTAGTTTGTAGTTCTGTATTCATGTTGTTCAGTTCCTAGATCTGGTTTTCTGTTTATTGCATCTGGAGATTTGGCGATCTGTTTCATTGTGAGCCTGTGCAAGGTGAACATATGTCACGCGACATATCGGGACAAAGGAGTCATATGTCACGCGACAGATGTGATCCTTTGCGGAAGGAAGCATTTTCTCTTGTGTCTGTCCCTTGTTGATGTAAAGGGATGTGGCCTCCCAGACAATTGGTCTACAAGTTGTAATGATCTCTCTTATTCAATAAAATGCATGTTTATCGCACTTTGTTTTATTATCATTGTTTGCATGTCTTTTGAATTATTTGGATGTCTAGATTAGAAAGACTCGTCTACGGACGAGGCGTGTTGGGTGAACTCTCGGTTCTTCCCAACACGTAACCTGACCCCCGAACCCACTCTCTTTCCAAAGGTTTTTCAAAGTGCACCTCTAAGCATGGCGTGGTGACTCCTTTTTTTCAAACTTTCGAATTATTTTTTATTTTTCGGGCGAGCGCACATTCAGATTATAACCTTATCTCACATGAATTCTCATCCAACAAGGACCGAACAGTTATAATCCTCCTTGGAGTAAAATCTTATCTCCATGCATTCCTACCCAACAAGGATTATACAATGCTATGCCTATATATACAAGCCATAATTCACATTAGTTTGGTAACACATCTTTTGACTCTAAACTCTTTTCAATTGATTTCTTTCTCTAAACACAAATACTTACTCTCACACCGGAGGGCCTTCGCCGGTGAAGCCCCGACTAAGTTTACGTGTTTGTTCATCTTTTTCAGGCTATTCAATCATCTAGAATACAACCTGCTGCTGGATTTGGGCTGATTCGACCGTTTTTGGCATCATCAGCTTGGTTCCATTGTCGGGAAATGATTCGAAAACACCCATTGAATAGCTTGAAAAATATGTTCGCTTGAAAATTCTGTTCGCTTGAATAGCTTGACAATTTTGTTCGCCTGAAAATTCTGTATGCCTCTCCTAATCCCAATGGAAGATGGACTCACTGCTAGTATTACTCCTGATGGGGATCATATTCATGTGGAAGAGAATCATGGGAACAATAGGACTGCTTTTCCTCTCAATAATGGGGAACTGCCTCCTCCACCAACGCTGATTGATGGGCTGCCGCCACTGGGGATGAATCTGCATTCCAGAGGCCAGCCTGTAACCGAGGTAGCATGACAAACCCTCCTCATCGTCGGCGCCGAGGAAGGCCTGTCGGTAGCCAGATGACGAGGAATGCTGCTCAGGGAGGTGTTAGTACCCGGTCCGAAAAAAGGGTATTCTAAATACTTGGGTCCGGTTTAATACAAAACCCTAAAAATCTATTCATTATTTTGTCTCCTCCGCCGTCATCCGCATGCGTGGAAAGTACGCCAGGTGATAGTTCCGATCGGCCCTTCTTCCTCTAAATGGCCGATCGAACCTTTTAATTCGTGCCGATCGACCCTTCCTTTATTGTGCCGATCGACCCTTATTATTAGGGCCGATCGACCCTTTATTTCGGTCCAGCCCAATTACCGAAACACTATAAATAGAGGTGCCCGGCTCCCTACTTTCACACAATTTCATACGGGAGAAACGAGACTACACTTGTTTCACCCACAGTTCTTCTTATTCTCTTCGAATCGCCAAGATTCGACCCCAAAGTCTTGCTACAATTGGTAAGACTCTTCTTAATATTGTTGTTCTTTATTATTATCGTCTTTATTATTATTTATTTCATGCTTAGTGTATTATAATCACTTTATTTCTTGCCTATGTCCTATATGCTAGATTTAGGGTTGTTTTAATATATTTAATTATGCATAGCCGAGGATGATCTAAGGTTTCGCCCAAGAAAACCCAATGGATCTAGGAACTATTTCTTACTTTCCACCTTAGTTATAATTATCCCATGATCAACAATTCCCCAAGGATGAACGTTGATTAGTGCACCTTCCGAGGGCCTAACTCAAAGGTTCTAGGGTGTGATCATCAATTAATTCTTTCTCTCCCCTCCTCCTTATGCATGATCCCGTTTCTTCTACCTATTCCTGTAAACACCGCACACAACCAACACCCCACATGCTAGAAAGACCGATCCGTCGGGCAATAGGAGTGATAGCGTTTCTTCTTCTGTTGTAACTTGACCCCCGAACCCAATCACATGCTTAGCCTTTTTTCAAAGCTTTGGGCTATATCAAAGTGGCGTGGCGACTCTCAAAATTAAACAAATATTTTAATATGGTTTAAAGCGAGTGTCACTAAATGTATATCCCATTTCGGTCCGACTTTTTATATGATTAATTGTTTCAAACTTTCGAATGCGCGTTGCATCGGGACGGGGTATTCACAGTGGCGACTCTGCTGGGGACTGTTTTGAAATCTTTTCAAACTAAGTGGGTCAGACTTTCGTTTCTTTTAATGGTGTTGTATTTTGCTTTCTTTTTATTTTCTTTACTCTTAACTGTTGCATTGCATGCATGCATTTCATGTAAATAAAAAATCTTTCTCTTTTTTCTCTAAAAAAGAATTAGACTTCTCTACCTCACACTACCACTAGAGTCCGTGTCACACTGCACAGACACCCTTTTACCCTTCGGAGAAGCCAAAGTGCGGGAAGTGTGGTGATCATGTCGCCTCCCTTCCGAGTCTCACTTGGCCATCCACTCATCAGTGCGCTTCGGCTGCACGGTGGGAGCCTAAAACCTAACCCTTGCGTCACCCACTTTTCTAGGAATACACTCCATATGACCGGTTGGTTTGACTAGCTTTTTTATGTAGACAATTAATAAGGTCTTTATGTTAAGTCACCACGAACCAATGATAAGTCAAGATCTATCGAGAGATTAAGAGCACTAAAAAATTGATTTCCTTTCAAAGGACGTGCTATGTGAGGTCGAATGATATATTGTTAAAGAATCTTGGCCTATCATTGGTTTGCGGTACTTTTCATAAAAATCATATTGACTGTCTACGCGAGAAGGTTAGTCGTTAGGATTCACCACTTTAGGATATTTAGTTAGTTGCGAAAAAGGGGTATCCCTTCCAACCCTAGTAGGACTAAAATGTACAAAGCTTTTGTAAATAAAAAAAGGTCAAGCTAGTACACTGCATTGAGTCAACCCTTGTCCTAAAACCGAGTCTTTTCTGATACTTCCGCAGAGCTAAGGTCGGGCCGTGTTCTTCATTCAACAATGACAACCTTGCCTCCATCAACTACTCAAGCGCACCCTGCCGCCTCTGCAACCGGCTCTGTACACCGGCCACTTCAATGGAAGGTCCCCGCCAACCCCAACTTCAATGACATTCCGCCCGCCCGCACGCCTACTTTGCCGGTTTGACCATGAGGGTTGAGAAACTTGAAGAGCAGAATCGAACTTTGAAGAATCACAATCAAGAGTTGAAGGATCATTTTGTCGAGGAACTCAGTAAAAGGGGACACAAGGTTATCTTAATGGGGAATGAAGTGGTCGATGTTGAAGATGAAAGCGTCAATGCTCCTAATCCCGCCAACCCCAATGCACCTACCTTCCCTCTACCCAACTACGTTCCAAGCGGCTACAATAATGTTCCACCACTGTCATGTATGGGAGCTCGAGCAAATCCAAAAGACCTTATCAACCTCCTGCCAACACACCCAAGGACCACTTTGCTAATCTACCCCCTCCCACTTTACCCTTCAATTATTCCGGCCATCATATTCCTACCTACTCCACCTCCCTACCATCACTCAAGCCCCCCATGCGAGAACTCCAACATTGCTACAGACCCGACTGTGTTAGCATTGATTAAACAAGTGAAGGCATTGACCGAGCAAATGGGAAAGCAAGGTGTGTCCCCCATCAAGATGCTTAATCCGAGCAAAGTTGCACCCCTACCTCAAGATTTCAAGATGCCCAAGATGGCCATGTTTGGAGGAGTTACTTGCCCAAAGACACATTTAGACAGTTATACGTTGGCGATGAGGGCTAAAGATTGTACACCTGAACAAATGGCAAGAATGTTCCATAGCACATTGGAAGGGGCTGCTCTCCGTTGGTTTCTGAAGTTGAACGAGGAGGAAAGGGATACTTGGGACAAGGTTAGTAGGGTGTTCTCTGAAAAGTATCAAGCAAACATGGATTGGCAAGTGAATCGAGCTGATTTGGAGCACACGCTTCAAAATAATGGAGAGTCTATTTATGACTTCTACAAACGTTGGAATGATAAGTTGAGCAAAATTCAGTATCCGCCCAAGGAGAATGAACAGAAACAGATATTTTACAAGTGTTTGTTACCCGGACACAAGTTGGCAGTTGGTAATGGTTATTTTCCCAATCTTAGGGAAATGGTGGATTCGGGCGTACGTTACGAGAGTGGCATCACCGGAATCACTCCACCAAAGGACACTGGGGCTGCTAATAATTCATTCTGCTATAGAGCTCCCGCCAATACCGCAGCAAAGAAAGAGCCCGTGGGGCAAGTAAATTATGTGCAAGGGGAAGCTGCTTTGGATGTTCAAGCCGTAATGAGGGGGAATAACAGTATTCACCGCGAGAGGGAAGTGTTTGATGATTTTGGAATGCCAATGGGCAAGGTTTTCGAAGTGCTAGTAAAGAAGGGCTTGGTCAAGCCGCTTGAGAATTATGAACCGTTAAACCCGAAGGAAGGCTTAGATGCTTCTAAGTATTGCCACTACCACAAGTACAAGGGTCACACTACTGATTACTGCCTTCAGTTCAAACGGTTAGTACAAGACTTGATTCGGCAAGGTAAGGTGGAGAAGCCAAAATCTCCTAATGTTGTGGGGAATCCCCTCCCTAACAATAGGATCCACATGGTAGAGGGTAATTTTATCAGTTTGGTAGAGATGGAAGATGCTTTTAAGAAACTGGGGCTGTCAACGGAGGAAGTGTTCTCAGCCATTGTCAGAAAGGGATTGCTTGTGCCAGATTTGTCCGAGTATGTTGGTTTTGCTTTGAAAAGGGCTGTGCAGAAGCTCATCATTGAAGGGAAGATAGAGAATCCTAGTAAGATAGTTGGTAGTGATATTGCTATGGTAGAGAAAGACCTCACTGATCCAGCCGAGTCTGTTATGACAAACGGTGAGGCATTTGTGTCAGTTTGTACTCTGAGTTCAATTAATAAAGAATTTTCTTGTTATATGCTGTCTTTTGAGGAACTGTCTAGAGAAGTGGCCTCGTTAAGTGATGTTTATGAGGAAGAGAGTCCTAAACCTCTCTCGTTGGCTGAAATTCACGCAGAAGTATCTGACATGGAAAAGAATGGGGTTAATCTACTCACGAGGTCCGGAAAGGTGTATCAAGCAGAGGATAAGGGAGCGAAGAAAGTCTTTGGCCCGAAAACGGAGGTGATAAATCCCGAGAAAGAGGATCCTATTCTCACGCAGCTGAAGCTAACCCAAGCCAATATATCCTTATGGTCCTTGCTAACGTCCTCGTATGCCCACAGGATGATGTTGGAACAGAATCTTGCTGCGACTTTGGTGCCGTCTGATACAAAGCCAGAAGATGTGACGCAGATGATCGGCAACATACACTTTGGGAATATCATTACATTTTCAGAGTTGGACATGCCGGAGTTTGGATCGGATCATAATGAACCACTGCACATTACTATTGAAGTCAACGGAAAAAGGTTGCCACGTATTTTCATTGATAACGGTTCTGCGGTGAACATACTGCCTTCCAGGATGATGGACGTCCTTGATCTAAGTCCCACAGATTTGAGACCTTCAGTTCATTCCGTGCGAGGATACGACTCTACTAGCCGGTCAGTGTTGGGAATAATCAGTTTGCCTCTTACTTGCGGGACCACTACTATGATTGCTGAGTTTCAAGTCATAGACATACCTTCCATCTTCACCATCTTCTTTGGGTAGGCCATGGTTGCATCGGATGAATGGAGTCCCTTCCTCATTGCATCAATGTGTGAAATTCCGATCGGGCGATCAAGTGACAGTCATTTACAGCGATGCAGTAACATCTCAAGGATCAAGCAGGGAAAGCCGGCCCTACAGATTCAAAGACGAAGAGGGTAGTTCAATGTTCGGCGGTTTTCGGCTAATAGCACGAGCACGGGTGTGCGCGGTAGACCTCACAAAGACATCGGACAGAGTACGACCAGTGCTTAGGATGATGAGGAACATGGGATTTGTACCGGGGGGGTGGGTGAACATCTCCGGGGACCTACGCAAGCAATGGAAGCTGCGATCATCGCGGCGAGGCACGGTTTAGGCTATGTTATTACCCCCGAAGATCGGGCCGAAGAGAAAAGAATTGAGTTCCTCAAGAGGGCAAAGCTACCCTACGAGAAGCCGAGAGATGAGGCCATACCGCCTTTCCCTCAATAGTTACTTTGTCAAGGAGGGCGAAGAATTCTCTTGCATGGAGTTTAGCGAGCCTTGGTTTGATCACACAGCGAGGCTGCGAAAGGTTTCGAAATCTTCGGGGATACGAGGTTGATAGGTCGAAGGCGAAGACGGTTCTCATGGATCCACGTCAAAAGAGAGGCAAGGTTGTCCACGGTCGAGGCCGGTACATCATCAAGGCGAAGATGAGTTGGCCAATCGGCTAGGGCGGTATCTTTGGATGAGCCGTTGGTTGAGAACATTGCGGTTTCGGAGGATGCGGAAGAATGGGATGGTCGAGAACATTGCGGCATTTGGGGAATACGAATATAGAAGATGATATGGTTGCGATCATTGGAGCGGAAGCGGGCGGACGATACGGATCCAAGGACATTGGTGACACCCATGGTTGGAAAGGCGAAGAATTGGTGCATATTTGGCGGACCCGTAGCCACGAAGGAATACATGGTTGAAGAGAGCTTGGGCGATGCCTACTCTGTTGAGTCTCCCCCTGGTTCCCCCAAGTCCTCTGTTTCTTCTGAGTCGTCTGTTTTGTTTGAGTCAGATGTGTTTTCTTTTGAGTTTGAGTCTTCCTCTAAGTCTGATGACCTCACGTCAGAGGACTTTGACTTAGTTGCAAATGTTGTTTTCCCTTTCGCTATGAATGAAAAGCTAGATCTTTAGAGTATCCCCTCATAGCCAATCTTTTAAATGATAAATTAACTAAAAATAATGCTCAACTTAATCAAATTAACCTAGTTGATAATGATTCATTAGAAGAAGCAGACACACTAAACAATGAATACATTAAAGAAATTTCTGAGCAAGTTATTAATCAAAGGGAAGGTCGAGCCCAGTGCCGATGAGGTGTTATCGTGTATTAATTTGGGAACGGAAGAGGAGCCGAGAGAGACGCAGATTGGAAGCTTCTTCGAAGGGACTGAAAGGGAAGCATTGATCGAGTTGCTTAAAGAATATTCGGATGTGTTCGCATGGTCATACAAGGATATGCCGGGGCTGGATAACTCGATAGTGGAGCACAGAATACCGCTAGCACCAGACGCCAAGCACATCAGCGAAATTGCGCCGCATTAAGCGAGAATGGTCTCTGCAAGTTAAAGAAGAGATAGAGAAGCTCCTCCGAGTAGGCTTTATCGAGTTATCGAGTATCCAACGTGGTTATCTAACATTGTGACGGTCGATAAGTCGAATGGCAAGGTCGAGTTTGTGTTGACTTCCGAGATCTCAACAAGGCTAGTCCAAAGGATGACTTCCCACCGCCCAACATCGACATGTTAGTAGATGCCACTTTGCTAACTACGAGGTCAAGTCCTTTGTAGACGGTTTTGCGGGTTATAATCGAGATCAAGATGGCGAGAGCGGACCAAGAGAAGACGGCCTTCACCACGCCGTAGGGAACGTGCGTTACCTTTGTAATGCCATTCGGGCTGAAGAATGCAGGGGCCACATACCAGAGAGCGGTCACAGCATTATTCCATGACATGATCCATAAGGAGATTGAGGTGTATGTCGACGATATGATCATTCATTCCAAGGGGTCAGATGATCAGCACTTTATTGATTTAAGGAAGTTCTTTGACAGGCTGCGAGAGCACTCCATGCGTCTGAATCACACAAGTGTACATTTGGGGTCATCAGGAAAGGTCCTAGGTTACATGGTCACCGAACGCGGAATTGAGGCAGATCCGAGGAAGATTCAAGCTATCATGGAGATGAGGCCACCACGTACTGAAAAAGAAGTTAAGGGATTCATGGGACGGCTACAATACATCAGCCGCTTCATTAATCAATTGACTACTATGTGTGAACCGATTTTCAGACTAATGAAGAAGACCGCAAGTATAGATTGGGACTGGAAGTGTCAAGAAGCCTTTGAGGAAATCAAGAGATACTTGGTCAATCCCCTATCCTTCGCCCCCACATTCGGAGAAACCGTTGCTATTGTACCTAACGATGGCGATACGGCCGTTGGGGCTATCTTTGGCCGGCACAGGAAGCGAGGACTCTCGGGTGGAGAACGCCGTTTATTTCGTTAGTCGGAAGCTACGGGGAGTGAACTAAATTATTCAGCGTTGGAAAAAACTTGCACCGGGCTAGTTTGGGTGGTTAACAAACTCAAGCATTACTTGTCAGCACATCCGATTCTACTGGTGTCAAAAATGGATCCGATTAAGTATTTGTTCGACAAACCTTCTCTGTCCATGAGATTAGCCAAGTGGTCAGTATTCCTGGGGGAATTCGATATCACCTACGTGCCGAGAAAAGCAGTTAAAGGGAGAGCCATGGCGGATCATTTAGCAGAGTTTCCAAGCACAGAAGAACAGGGGCTTGAACCGGAATTTCCAGACGAGGGGATTTTCAACCTTGATACAGAAGAGAGATGGCAACTATTCTTCGATGGGGCCGCAAACAAGAGAGGCAACGGAGTGGGAATCCTTTTGGTAGATCCCAAAGATGAGCACACCCCCATCGCCATCAAACTGAATTTTACAACCACCAACAACGCGGTGAATACGAGGCATGCATAGCCGGTTTAGAAGCGGACCTTGGAGCGTAATGTAAAGGAGTTGGAGGTATATGGAGACTCAGCTTTAATTATCAATCAGACGTCTAAGAAGTGGAAGACTGTTGACCCCTACCTGCAGCAGTACCAGATTCACATGGAAGAGCTAGTTAAGCAATTCAGGGAGGTAACATTCCATTATCTACCTAGAGACAGAAATAGATTCGCTGACGCTTTAGCTACGCTGGCTTCTTTGGTCGAAATTCCTCACGGGATGTACAGTAAAACCATTCAGAGTTGGTCGGAGAGAGAACCCAGCTTACTGCTACGAAGCCTACTGCTGCGAGATTCAAGCTGACATCGAGGAGAATAAGGATCCGTGGTACGCACAAATCTATGAGTATCTCAAGAAGGGCGATGTGTCTTTTCTAGGAGACGTGAAAGCCAAAAGCTTGCGAGCATTGAAACGATTGGCCGGACGGTTTGTTCCTCTTGGATGATATGTTGTACAAAAGACACTACGATGGTCTCCTGTTACTCTGTGTAGACGCGAAACGAGCAGAAATGATCATGGAAGAAGTACACGATGGCTTATGCGGTCCACACATGAATGCCAGAATGTTGAGACAGAAAATCACACGGTTGGGTTATTATTGGGTCACTATAGAAGCCGGCGCATCCAGTTTGTGCGGAAATGTCCCAAATGCAAAATGTGTTCCAATTTAAACCATGTGCCCCCTCACGAGTTGTATAGCATGGTAAACCCTTGGCCATTTGCGACATGGGGGATTGATGTGATTGGCAAGATTACACCGCCGGGAAGCAATGGGCATTGTTTTGTATTAGTAGTGTGGATTACTTCACCAAGTGGATCGAGGCAAAATCTTACAAGGTGTTGACTTCCAAAAGGTGGCACGGTTCATTAAGGAGGACATCATGTGCGGATATGGAGTACCAAATGAGATTATCTCGGACAACGGGTCCCACTTCGGCGGAGATTGTGACAAATTGCGCGAGTTCAAGATTACCCGGCACAAGTCTTCCCCTTATAGGCCTCGGACCAACGGAGCAGTCGAAGCAGCTAACAAAACGATTGAAGCGAGATAATCGAAAAGACGGTCGAGGTAGGGGCGGCCCGAGAAACTACCATTGGCACTTTGGGGATATAGAACCTCCGTTCGTACGGCTACGAGCGAAACTCCTTTTGCTCGACATATGGGATGGAGCGGTACTCCCGGTTGAGTTGGAAGTCCCGTCTTTGAGGATCTTATTAGAAAATCAAGTAGCGAAGTTGAATGGCTCCGCGGCCGATATGATCGATTGGCCACACTTGACGGCGCGGACTCAAAGCCATGGAACACATCCGAGCCTATCAAAGACGGACGAAGGGCTTTCAACAAAAAGGTGCGGCCACTTAGACATTAAGGAAGGAGATTTGGTTTTGAAGCGGCAACTTCCCAATAAGTTCAATCCTCTTGGGAAGTGGGCCCCTACATGGACCGGCCCGTATGTGATCAAGAAGATATTTTCGGGTGGAGCGGTTAAAATGGCGATTTGGATGGCAACGAATTCAAGGAGCCCACCAACCTCGGCAAGCTCGACGCTACTATGATTAAGCTCTTCCTCCCCCTCTAAAAAAAAAAAAAAAAAACGCAAAGAAGCACGCTAGATTGAAAACCCGCAAAGGGCGGTCTAGCAATAAAAGAAAGGGTGCGTTCAAAAGCTCGCTAGATTGAAAACCCGTAAAGGGCGGTCTAGGCAAAAGTTAGAGCAAACAAATAAAATAAAAACATTGTCCCGCTTCTATCTCCCCTTTCTAAAAATAGTAGCTTGATGAAAATGAACTACGACGACTGAGCCCCTTGGTTCTCATTGTAAAAGGAACGTGGCGGCCTTAATCGGCGCGGTCCAAAAAAATAAATAAAAATCCAGTCTGTTTTACTAAAGTAATAAAACTTTTTCATTCCCACAATCAATGCATGATTACACTTATTTGATGAGTCTAAGCTCGACTATACTAATGACTAAATAACTCGCAAAAGAAACTAAAAAATTAAAAGACAAAATAAATAACTAATGTGTCTGCATATGACTGTGGGTGGATACTCGGACATATAAGGTCTACTCCTTGGCACTAGGCCCCTCATCTCCGTCCTTCTTCTTCTTGGAAGCTCGTCGAGTCGGTTTCTTCTTATTCTCTCTCTTAAAATAAGGCGAATACTTCTTCTTCAATGGGGGAACCTCCTCGATCGCCTTACCCTTCAACTTCCGCTCCATCTTCTTGGGAGGATTCTCCTCCACTGTGTCTAGAGAAATCCCCAAAGCCTCCCTGTCTCTGAGAAAACGGCTCGAAGATATGTTAGGGACCAATCTCCGTCTCAAGTCATACAAAGTCTCCCTCATCGGTCCCAAGTTTTCTTCATACCATGTCAAATAAGCATGCGACAAATGAGTGCTAAGGGTCCGCTGTGCAAGATAGACTCGTGGCATCCCATGAGAACTCCATAAGCTTACCATCAAAGCGAAACACCAACGTCCATTGGAAGGACTTTGGCGGAATCATCAAACTCGAAGTTCCCCAAGTTTGAGGACGGACTGCTACATGCCATATTGCCGAAGTACCCGCTCCGCATAGTAAAAGGTGGTGGTCTCAAAGCCGGTACACGAATCGGGCATTGCCCAAGTGAAGGCTCCGAATGAAGGAGAGGCCCCAATACTGTACTCGCCACTGAATCCTATCAGTATCCACCTCCGCCAAATACATCTTCCACTCCCGTTCTGACAAGCCGGAAAGCGGATCAATCTTCCTCCTACAACCATGAAACCAAGGCCTAACACTCGAAGGTGGAATCTCCAGAACAAAAAGTCGATCCTCGAGCCACGTGGTCAGTAATTTGGCACTGCCCCTAGTCATAAGCGGAGCACCCCTAGCTATCTGAGATATACCATGAAGTGTCTCGCCCAAGAGAACCGGAACAATGCTCCTCCCAGAACGGGCCTGATCAACCATATCCAGACACCCACTGGTAGCTACCCCCACGTAAGGAGAAAACAGAACCTTGGAAAATAAGCAGAGGGCCAGGCAATCCAAAGCAAAATCCGAGTCGAAGTCATCACCATAAGCAAACCTCCCCGGCAAATCACAGATATCTATGTCCACACCTTCAACCAAACCTCTAGCCACAGCCGTAGGAAGGTGCAGAAATTTGGCCACCCTTGTCACCAACGGAACTCGATCCTGCGGAACCGCTATCAAGCCCTGACATCATCCCCTCCACACGAGCAAGAAAATCCTCGTAGGTGGGTGTAATCTCGTTGTAAGAAAAGTTGAAAACGTGATTGGATTCGTCCCAAAAAGCACCTGCAGCATGTAGGAGATTCCAGTTGGGATGCATGGGCAAAAGGGACCAAATACACTTTACCCCAAAACGTTTATCAAAGGCATGACGAACAGAGCGAGGTACCTTGGATACCCAAACAGCCAAATCACTCTCAAAATTGCTTTGTTTCTCCATCAAAACAGAAGGGTGGGAATTCATTGTGTTGTCGTCCCCGGCAAGAAAAGAGCAGTGCAAAGAAAAGAAAAGAGAAAATCTGTACTTTATGACCATCGGCTGACAAGGGTGTTATATATAGGTTTTGGTATGGGAATTCGTACAGGAAAAGGACAGTGAAGAAATCCGTGCAGGAAAAGGAGATGTAGGGCCGATCGGCCCATTACTCAGAAACAAAACCGCCGCCTTTTCAGTATAAGGCCGATCGGACCTTTTAATTTGGGCCGATCGGACCTTTATATTTAGGCCGATCGAACCTTTGTCCTCCCCAAATACAGCACAGCTTCAGCAGATCCCAAGGCTCCACCTTTTTATTCTTTTATTTTATCTTATTTTTTATTTTTTATTTTCTATTTTCAGTTTTTACTTTGTTTTATTTTGTCCTCGTTTGTTCAATGCAGTGTACAAAAATAAGATAATGTCCAAAAATAGAAAATGTACATAAATAAAAAGACTAACTTCTATATATTAAATCCATAGACTAGTACATAAATCAGTTGCATACATGAGTGAGTCAGCATAAAATATAGAGTCTGCATGCTCCTTTTTTCCTAACAGGTACTACATAAAAATGAAAAAAATCCAAATGACCCCGACGGGAAGTCGAGGCACGACCGCGAGAAAATCCGGATGTCGAGCTACCATCACCCTGGGAGCGCTGTCTCCACTGCGCCGGATCCACATCTACTGATCTCCGGGAATGGCAAGAAAGCGCCGACACTGCACTCCTCAGCAGACGGGTCAATACATTGCTATGCCTCACGGACCGCACATAAGACTCCCGAGTAACCTGCAAAAATCAAGTGCGAGAGTTACATCACAGCTAAAGCATAAATACCAGTACATGAAGAAGAAAGGTAAAAGGCATACCCCGCCAGCACCACCGGGAGGAAGGCCGGGCACCCTCCACCTCATCGGCTTACGTAGGAGCCAAGTCTACCCGCACCTCCCCGTCGGCCATATGCACATAGAAATGATCGGGAAAGGGAGGCATATCCACTATCTCGGGAGGTGCACCACCCATCGGCTCGGGAATAACCGGACCACTGCTCCCCATACCGGCGGCCTCGGCATCCGCGACGGCCCGCCGCACCACTGCGGTGATCTCGGAAAGAGCCACAAAATCTATATAAGGCATGTCAAGGCGGAACTGATAAGCGGGGACCCCATACAGATACTCCATCCTCCTCGGCAATCGGTCCGGGTACCACATATTCTTGGGAGGGTGTTGAGGCGCATAAAGAGGAGCCCACGCATAGTGCTGTCTCGACACCCGCTCGCCCAGATACATCTCATCGGCAAGCAATCCAACCAGCAGTCTGCGGGAAGCAGTAACATCCCTAACGGAACCAACAGTCTCAGAAGCCTCAGGAGTCCAAGGATAGAGTAAAAACTCGGGTCTACTGGGACCATCAAGCACGACCCTCAAATCGGATTCACGAACCGTCTTCGGATACCCCTCAATCCGATTTTCCTTCCTCCAGTACCGCAAGATGGGCACATCCCGAGTCTGGTCCCGTAAGGTGAACGGCGCAACGCCGAAGATCTCATAAACCCAGGCTGCAAAAGACGAAATGGATATTTACAAAGACAGAAAAAACAAGTGACAAGTAAGAGGCAATGAAAATGACAAGAGTTAGCATACCTCCAGGACAAAGTGAAAAGCATCAAAAGAAGAGGTATTGGACCTCGAGACAATGTCAAGGGCCCGGTACAGCTCGGCCAAGCCGGCCCCTCCCCAAGAGATATCCCGCACTAAGCCCAAGTCAGACAAAGCACCCAATAAGGAGAATCGGCACACCGGGCCCGAGTTGGGAAAGAGGGCCACTGATAAGCCGTACCAAAGGAATCCCCGGACAAGCGCGTCCATCCCATACTGACTGACTCTGTACCGATCAATGGCAGTCTCAACAAGCTTGTACAGCTTTCCTGCGTCAACACCAAAATTTCTGCTCGAGCCAACGCTAGCGCCAAACAGCTGAATCTGACGAGCCTTATCAGAGTGTAGGGTCTCATCAAAAGGCAATGCTATATCTGTAAATCTCAACCCGGTGAGGACGGCGAAGTCTGTAGGAGTGATCGTAGTCTCACCCCAACTCAGATGGAAAGTATGTGTCGTGTCCCACCAAAACTCACGACACACCTTTACCACAGCATTACACTTAGGGTCTGACCCATCAGTGAAACCATATCAAAGAAGGGGCCCAACCCCAAGCTCCACACCATCTCGCGAGGACCACCCTCACCGGCCGGCAAAAGCGCCCACAACTCACCAACCGCCTTAAGGGAACTACGTCCCTTCATCTTCTTCATCTGCAGGTAAACACAGCACAGGTATGTGTCATTACTCGCATTTTAAAATAATAAAACACTTTGCACATGTATTATAAAATTGTACCTTCATCCCGACGCGGGAGCGAAGACCCAGTAGATCCATGAAAAGTCGGGCCCGCGTAAAAATCCATTGGTTGTGCAACAGAAAGAACAGTCTCGAAGGCCGATAATTGCGCGAAGCTCGCCGCCTCCTAGCCTCAGCATTCCCGCCGGCGTCACTCCGGTCACTCTCCCCGGCATCAGCATCAACCTCCTCTTCATCATCATCACCACCGCGATCACCACCGCGATCACCACCGTGATCACCACCGTGACCACCACCGTGACTGCCACCGCTGCCGCCATGGCTGCCACCTTCACCACCTCTATAACCTCCATATCCACCATCAAAACCTCCACCCATTTGGCCATAACCGCCCCCAACACCACCAAAGCTATGCCGTGCCCCCGTCGCCGTGTCCACTAGCTCCAACTCCTCCTCCATAGCCATGAAAACCACCCGTGCCTCCGGTGTATGAGCCCAATGGTGAGTAATCCGGTTGATTGAGCAATAGTTCCAAAGCCGCAACGTCGGGATCCATGGCAAAGCAAAACCTTATCAAAATCTCGGCACAAATCAAGGGAGCAAAAGGCTTCTCCGGTGAAAAATTTCAGAGAGAATCGGAGAAGAAGAAGAAGGTGGGTTGGAGAAGGAGACTGCACAGCTCTTAAGGCCGATCGGCCGACTTTTAGGCCAATAGGAGTTGAGGGCCGATCGGCCCTTTCATTTTGTGCTTCTTTCAACCGATCGAACGGCCAGGGTTTCATCCTGGCGACCCCGATCCTCGTCCAAAGTACTCAGCCAATCACAGCAAAGGGCCGATCGACCCTTCACCGTCTCCGCCCGACGCGTGTCCGTCTCGAGCAGAACGTTTGACCGGTTCTTTATTATCCCTCTTTTCAAAAAAAAATTTCCCCTTCCCAAAAATCTTCCCATTTTTCTTTTCAAAATTTGACCGTTTTCAAAAATCCTTCTAAAATAATTCCTCTTTTATTTATTTGTTTCATAATTCCAAACATTTTTGTTTAAATTAATATTTTTTTCGGGGTGACTCCCGCAAAAGTCAAATACTTGGCTTTTGATTCCCACACAGTCTTTTCCCACATTGCCCCATACACTTTCTCTCGGTACGCAAATCAAGACTACACTTGATTTGTTCCATCACACACAATTTTCAAGGAAAAAATCAAGACTATACTTGAATTTCCTTTCCACATATTATCTCACAACATATCTTCACACGGAGAAATCAAGACTACACTTGATTTGTTCCATCACACACAATTTTCAAGGAAAAAATCAAGACTATACTTGAATTTCCTTTCCGCACAAAACATATTTTCCCACGGAGAAGGCAAGACTATACTTGATTCTCCTTTCCGTACATCTCTCAATATTATTCGAATCGCCCTTAGATTCGATCCTCAAAGCCTTGCCACAAATCGCATCTTTGGCTTGAGACGCTGCACGTCCGCCACTCTCGGGTACTAAACGCCCACGTTTTCGAACTACGACTTGGCTTGATTCCTCTTGGGATACGTAGGTAGCCCGACGTGGGTCCAGCCACTTGACCTACCTGGTCATCCTTTTGCAACTCAGCTCAAGTCCAAAAACCTCACATCCACAAGGTCACTTTCCTTACCTCCTGAAATCCTTTTTTTCAGGACGGATCCTATTCTTTTATCGTCGACCCCACTTGTCTTACAAGAAGCGTCGCCGAGGGGCTACTGTTAGTACCCGGTCCGAAAAAAGGGTATTCTAAATACTTGGGTCCGGTTTAATACAAAACCCTAAAAATCTATTCATTATTTTGTCTCCTCCGCCGTCATCCGCATGCGTGGAAAGTACGCCAGGAGATAGTGCCGATCGGCCCTTCTTCCTCTAAATGGCCGATCGAACCTTTTAATTCGTGCCGATCGACCCTTCCTTTATTGTGCCGATCGACCCTTATTATTAGGGCCGATTGACCCTTTATTTCGGTCCAGCCCAATTACCGAAACACTATAAATAGAGGTGCCCGGCTCCCTACTTTCACACAATTTCATACGGGAGAAACGAGACTACACTTGTTTCACCCACAGTTCTTCTTATTCTCTTCGAATCGCCAAGATTCGACCCCAAAGTCTTGCTACAATTGGTAAGACTCTTCTTAATATTGTTGTTCTTTATTATTATCGTCTTTATTATTATTTATTGCATGCTTAGTGTATTATAATCACTTTATTTCTTGCCTATGTCCTATATGCTAGATTTAGGGTTGTTTTAATATATTTAATTATGCATAGCCGAGGATGATCTAAGGTTTCGCCCAAGAAAACCCAATGGATCTAGGAACTATTTCTTACTTTCCACCTTAGTTATAATTATCCCATGATCAACAATTCCCCAAGGATGAACGTTGATTAGTGCACCTTCCGAGGGCCTAACTCAAAGGTTCTAGGGTGTGATCATCAATTAATTCTTTCTCTCCCCTCCTCCTTATGCATGATCCCGTTTCTTCTACCTATTCCTGTAAACACCGCACACAACCAACACCCCACATGCTAGAAAGACCGATCCGTCGGGCAATAGGAGTGATAGCGTTTCTTCTTCTGTTGTAACTTGACCCCCGAACCCAATCACATGCTTAGCCTTTTTTCAAAGCTTTGGGCTATATCAAAGTGGCGTGGCGACTCTCAAAATTAAACTAATATTTTAATATGGTTTAAAGCGAGTGTCACTAAATGAATATCCCATTTCGGTCCGACTTTTTATATGATTAATTGTTTCAAACTTCCGAATGCGCGTTGCATCGGGACGGGGTATTCACAGGAGGAGCTGGGGATTCTGCCCAGCAAGTTGATCGTAGAACTCTATTGCACCAACAGATGGAAGCACTGCAACGCATTTATGAAACACAAAATGCCTTACTACTGTTAGATCCTGAGCACTCGCTGACTGAATTCATGAGGTCTATGAGGACTGGAAATTCCCTTGGAGGGGAAAGTCATCTTGACAGGCGTGGTAGTCGGGGAATAAGAGAAAATCTTCCTCCTGGCCAAAATCCCCCTCATCATGGTGTTGCTGGTAGATCCAAGCAAAACACCCAAGAAGTCCCTCCTCGTCATAAGGCTCATGGACATGGAAACACAAGAAACGAGGTAGACTTGAGAAGTCATTTGAACCAAAGGGAACAGGAGGTTGATTTTGCTGACTTAAGAGCAAGGCTTAGTCAGGCAAGGCAAAAATCCCCTCCTCGTTATAACACCTCTCCTCGGCATAGAAGCCCTCAACGACAGAGGACCCCTCCTCGGCTTAGGAGCCCTCCTCATCATCGGACTCCTCCTCGTCCTGAATTGGCGCCTAGAAGAAGTAGAACACCATCTGGACATGGAGATAACCACCAGGAGCCTGAGGAGCATAGTAGGGTGAATGGACACAAAAGGAAAGAAAGGTCCCATCGAAGCTCCCATTACAGTTCAGGGATCAATTCCAGAGAATTGCTATTCTTGAAAAATAGATTAGATGAGATGGAAATGGGGAAAAAGGAGGTAGATGACGATGATACCAGTACCACTCATCCTTTCTCCCAGCGTATTAATGATCTCCCCCTAACCCCGCTCTTAAAATCCCAAGTTTTGATAAATATGCGGGAATCACTAATGCACGGGATCATGTGTAAAGTTTCGAATCTACCATGGCCCTCCTCACTAAAGCAGATGACATTCTCTGCAAGGCTTTTGCTAGTACCTTTTCCAAAACAGCTTTGTCCTGGTTCCGTGAGGAAAAGAAGGGAAGCATTGACAGTTGGAAAATCATGAGGAGGAGGTTCCTGGACCACTTCGCCACAGCAGGGAAGAGGAAGAACAGGTTGATTGATCTTGCTAACATCGAGCAAGGGAAAAATGAAACTACTCTGAATTATTACAACAGATTCAGAGCTATGGCAGACCAAGTTGAAGAAAGCCTGACAGATAGGGAGGTGATCATTTGATTCAACTCCGGATTGAGATTCGGACAATTAATCTATGAGCTTTCTGCCAGAGAGCCTAAGTCAAAATTTGATTTGTACAACGTAGCATATGCCATAGCTATGGCAGAGGAAAATAGTAAAAAGAGATTTGATAATCCAGCAACTGAAACCCACCAGGCCTCCAATGAAAATGGCTATAAGGGAAGAATAGAACTCGGGCTATCGAGAAAGCCAGGGTTTTTACCCCCCTCACAAAATCAATCACGGAGATCATGCAGTTGGTAAATCTGCCAAGCCCCCGTCCACTTGATGAGAAAACAAAATACACCCGTAATAGCTTCAAGTATTGTGATACTTAATATAGGCTAGTGTAGGATAGGAAAAAGTAAGAACTATTATTATAATAATAATAATAATAATAATAATAATAATAATAATAATAATAATAATAATAATAATAATTATTATTATTATTATTATTATTATTATTATTATTATTATTATTATTATTATCATGTTAAACAATGTGCTACATAATTAAATAAATAGACTTAAGTCACTCGATGGCCATTTAAATGTACTTTTATCCACATCGGTCAAACTTTTAGCAATTTACTTTTGTTACTTGGTGGATTTTGATAGTGATCGATCGTCTCTCTTTCTTGGATATGTAAACTATTTATTTTAGGTTCGATACCAAAATATTTATTTACCCACTGCCCATACAAAATTTTATTTTAAATTTTAAAATATGGTTGTGCATATATAAATTAATAATCCATCCATGAAGAAAAAGAAAATTCATTAAAAAGTCAATTTTTTTAAACAAATTATTGCATTTCTCATTTGTACCTTATAGTAATTAAGCGAACAAAATATGCTAAGTACTTGATGTTGGATTTATGAGTCATTTCTATTTTCTAGGCATTCTAGTATTCAATGGTGAGAAGGGTCTTAACCTCTGGTTGGTGCCAGTTGCCTCTCCTTCTGATTTCTCAGACTTCTTTTTACTTTTCTCTTTTGCCATCACTATGGCGTAAGCCACATTATATAGATCAGATTTTGACTTAGGCTTTGTGGTAGAAAGTTCATAGATCAATTGTCCGAAATTAAAGCAAACAATCACCTCCCGGTCTGTCAAGTTTTCTTCTACTTGGTCTGCCATGTGTAGACACCCCATTCTGAACCCATCGGAGCAGATTAATACCACTCTAAGTCTCGCCTTGAGTCAAGATTAGAAATCCACCATTTCGTCATGTTTCGTTAAGTTTTGACAAACGACCGTTACTTTGGACTAAACTGCATACGAGATAACGAGGGAAGGACAGAATTGTCCAATGGAAGCCTTATCCCATGCGAAACGTGCGTGTCTCGCGCGATACTAAGCTTCTGCAGACGTGCAGAAGCCAGTTTCCTCATCGATTTCAACCTCTTTCGGGATAAAACCTTATCAATCTGGTCATTCAATAGAATTTGGGTTCTGGAACCTTCCTAGGGTATTTTACCTCTCCACCTTCACCTCTCCAACACCTATAAATACTTGAAGACTTTCAGTATTTTGGATCCCAGACTTTTCAATCAAAAACCCCTACGTTTACTGGTTTCTCTCCCTGAAAGATTCCTGTAAACCACCCTAAAATCACCTAAAAGTTTGTTTATCAACCTTTTTGATCAACAACATCGAAGCTCGAACTAAGGACCGAGGCGAAGCTCTGTCCACGTCAAGGTTCGACTCTAAACTTGAGTCGAAGCTCTGTCCGAATCACCACGCAAGGTAATCTTCCTTTCCCTTTCTAATTGATTGTTAGAGTGGTATAATACATCAAACCTAGGATCGGCCTAGAGCCTCCCCAAGTCATGGGGACGGTCTCGAAGCAATCGATCTTATATTCCGGTTAGCCTCGTTAAATGGATTCTTTTACTTATTTAATTAAAACGTCTTTTTCTTTGAAAACCTCTCTTTTAGAAAGACCGATCTCCGGATTGGGTGGAATGGGTGCTCCTTGACCTTCCCATTCCATAACCTAAGCCCCGAACCCGAAATCTCTTTTCAAATGGTTTTTTCTATATTTCCAACTAAATAAATATAGGTGGCGACTCAAAAAGATGTTAAAGAAAATACACGCATCGCTACAGTGGCGACTCTGCTGGGGACTGTAAATTTAAAGTGGCTTAAACTTGCGTTAATAAAAAGAGGTTTTCAAATAAAAAATCGTTTTTTTTTATTTTGATCAAGCTAGTCTCGCACGAGACAACCTGTTCCGCGCGAGACAATGCTTCGGCAATCTGTGTGTCTTCTGGTTTTCCCTGTTCATCTCAAGATCTGAGATGAGAGTCGAACGCGCAAGGGGGATTCCAGATTTCATTATCTGCAGTGTTCTTTCATCTTAAGGCCTCACTTTAAGATGTAGAACTCAAATCTGTATTTAGTTTAAATAATTGATTATTATTTATAAACTGCCTGTGATTGGGTTTTGAGATTAAAGTCCGGTCCAATGGGGATTCGGGAGTTGTAATTAAATTATTTATCTCTCTCTCTCTCTCTCTCTCTCTCTCTCTCATTAAGTGGAACTACGACGGCCTGAGTTTTCCGAATTTGGGAGAAACGTAGGCAACCACTTGGTGCGGCCACTATCTATTTTTCTTTTAATTTTCAATTTTTTTATTTTTTCTATCACCTAGATGGACTTACACACGCGCACACATGCTATATGTGTCATTGCACTATATACCCATGATAATCCCGGGACCCACACTAAGGACGGATGACGGTAACCACCTAGTCACCGGTCTCTCCGAAGTTGGATCATCCCACTCCGCGTATTCAATCCATCTAGATTGTCATATCACGGGGAGCCTAGCCTTCCAGCCCTGCATCGCCACATATCATGTAGATTGTCTTTTTAGGATCACTCCGTGACCGGTCGATTTGACTCTGTGATCTTTTCTTTTTTTGACCAAAATAAAGTCATGTAAAATTGACCATAAAGAAGGACTCGGAAAAGTCCCTTCGGAAAAAGTCCCTTCGGAATAACCCTTTCGGATTTGTCCCTTAAAAAAAATGGTCCCTTAAAAAAAATCCTTCAAACAATCTTACATGGCTTTGTTTTACAAAAATTGGACTGATTACTTAGTCGTTAGGTTTTGATAAAGACCTTAGAAACCCCTCAAAAAGGATTTTCCATTCCGACCAAAAAATTAGGTTTAATAAAAATCGACTTTTCGTGTGATTGTCTCGTGCGATACTACTTGTCCCGCACGGGACAATGCCTCTGTTTGCCGTGTTTGAGCCTAACCATTTAAGCCTTCTTCCGACTTGTTGGGGATAGATTTGATCCTGACACTGTCTCTGCGTCTCTTCTGTCAGTTTCCGAAGCTACTCAACCTCAAGACTCCCAACACAATGTCTACGGAAAATTACTTCGTCACTAAGAAGGATCTTGAAGAGGAAGACTTGAGGAAAATGACCAAGTCCCTTGTCGCTGAAATGGAGCATGTGGGAGGTTGGAGAGAAGCTTTTGATATGCCTACCACCCGCATTGCTAGAGATATCCGGAAGATGGCAAGTGACTCCGACAGCGGGCGATCTTCTGTGCAAGAAGAACTAAGTGACATCAAAGCTCAACTTGCCAAAGCCCTGCAGAAAATTGACAACAACGCTGTATGGCATAACCTGGAAGAGTCAATCCAAGCTGACAAGACAAAGATGCTGATTGAAGAACTTGAGGAGGTCAAAAGCGAACTCGAGGCTATGAACCAAAAGTGTAATGCCCTCGAAGCCCATATTGAGGATGACATTGATGAGAGGGTCAAGTATTGCCTCAATACTCTTTACCGTGACCTCAAGGAGCAAATGGAAGCAGAATATCAGTCTCGCCACAACGTCTTTGTGCAGCACTACAAGAACCATATCTGAGACCTCCATAATCAAATGGCTAAACGAAGGAAGGGGAGGACTTTCGCTGACATTGGGAGGATCTCTCTCGGTCATCTCTTCAGAAGTCTTCATAAGGATGGAAAACTGAATCCAATGGAAGATTACATACCTAAGAGGGAAGGTCGAGCTCCACACCTCTACTGCTACTACCATCAATGCCATGGCCATCACACCGATGATTTCTCCAACTTGAAGAACGCATTCCAAGATCTTATTGACAACGACACCATCAGAGTTTGTCCAAGCGGTAGCATAGTTTGGATGAGTTCAAGCAAATGAGAGATCTCTTTCTTTTTCAGTTATTTACTTTTATTTGCAAAAAGAAATGATTAGTAGTCTAGTTTAGTTTGGGTACAACTTGCCTAAGATCCTCATTTGTGGGCAAGAGTATCAAGTTTGCTTTTCAATAATAGTTTAGTCAGTATCTTTCCTTTCAATTCTGATTACTTATTCAGTGGCTTTGTGATTGAGAAAGAAAGTACCGTAAATGTCATAGACACTTGCAATGAAAACGATTACTCTAAAGCACTTCGGTTTTCCGGAAACCTTCCTGTTTGGAGAATGATGCAAGTGAAAGGGAACTTTCCTGGCTTGGGACTTGGGAAACACTTACAAGGGATAACGAATCCACCGTCGGTTCCCCCACCTCATACGAAGCATGACCTAGGATACGTCATTTCCATCCACGATGAAAGTGATGAAGAAGATTAGGACTTCACTAAAATCAAGTGGGAAGGAACCGCGTATAAAAGTCACAACGACCCAAAGGGCAAAGATTGCCACCTCGAACCATACCGAAAAACACTCAACGGCTACTTCGTTCGGGAAGGGGAAAGCGTCCCATACTTTATCTTTTCAGAACCATGGACTGACGATAAAGGGAAACGCCAACCAGGCTTTGAAATTTTCAGCGACTACGAAGCTTCGCCAGACAAAACAGAACCCGTTCAACTAATCCCTAAAGATTTGTGGGGCACAAAGGCAGAAATAACTAGGGAATGGGACTTTGTGTTGGGAGAAGACATGTTGCGACAGTTCGAGAACCTGTGCTGACTAGAAGACAGCCAGATCCATGCAATATCCAAGGGGACGCTCCAACTACTGATTACACGAAGCTAATCCAGAAATGTGATGAGCCAATTCTAAACTGGCACGTCACCGGGGGACCAGTTGTTGATGAAGACTTCATGATCAAAGAGCTTGGTTGTACTCCCCATCCTCGCAGGAAGATAGGCCATGCAACTTTCACTTTAGAGTCAGGCTCCACCTCTGATGAACTCACTCAAGAGGAAATCGAGGCGGTGGCCGAACATGTATTCCCTTACTTCCTTAATGAAAACTTTAATCTTTCCGAGTACCATGAGATTGCTAACATCGTGAATGATGAATTAACTAACAATAATCAATATAACGAACAAGTTAATAATGAATCATACGATGAGATAGACCAAGAAAATGAACAAATTTTAAAAGAATTAGCAAATCAAGTAGGTCGTTGTGGAAAGAATGGCCCCGTTGACAATGAAGAAATGCAGACGGTTAATCTTGGGACAATAGAAGACCCCAAAGAAACAAAGATCGGCAGCTTCTTCAAGGGGGAAGATAAAGAAACCTTAACGCAGCTCCTAAGAGAATATGTCGACGTCTTCGCTTGGTCCTACAAAGATATGCCGGGGTTATGTCAGTCGATCGTAGAACATAAGATACCGCTGCGACCTAACGCCAAACCAGTCAAACAGAAACTATGCAGAATCAAGCCCGAATGGTCAATGCAAGTGAAAGAAGAGATCATGAAACTCTTGAACGTAGGGTTTATCAAGGTGATTGAGTATCCGGAATGGCTAGCCAACATAGTACAAGTAGCCAAGTCAAATGGGAAAATACGCTGACTTCAGAGACTTGAACAAGGCATCCCCTAAAGATGACTTCCCTCTACCAAACATAGACATGTTGGTCGACGCCACCGCAGCATACGAAGTCCGCTCATTCGTAGATGGCTTCGCAGGGTATAACCAAATCCTCATGGCAGAGGAAGACCAACACAAAACAACGTTCACCACACCTTGGGGGATGTTCTGTTATACGGTCATGCCGTTTGGTCTGAAAAACAGTGGGGCTACTTATCAAAGGGCAGTCACGACGCTATTTCATGACATGATCCACAAAGAAATAGAGGTATATGTGGACAACATGATTATCCACTTAATGGGAACAGATGGTCAGCACTTTAGAGATCTCAGAAAATTCTTCAATCGACTAAGACAACACAAGATGAGGCTCAACCCCACAAAATGCTCATTCAGAGTGGTCAAAGGGAAGGTCTTAGGATACATGGTCACCAAACGTGGCATAGAAGCAGATCCCGCCAAGATAAAGGCCATCATAGACATGCCTCCACCTCGAACACAGAAAGAAGTGAAGGGATTTATGGGCAGACTCCAATACTTCAGTCGATTCATCAATCAACTGACTACAATGTGCGATCCTATCTTCAAGCTACTTAAGAAAAAAGCACCTCAAGAATGGACCGAGGAATGTCAAGAGGCATTCAAGGAAGTTAAGCACTACTTAACCTCCCCACCCATCCTAGTTCCACCGCACAAGGAGAAACCCTTAAAACTCTACCTCACGGTTACTGATAACGCGCTGGGGGCTATGCTCGCTCAAGAACAGCCAGCTTCACACACAGAGAATGCGATCTACTTTATCAGCCGCAGATTCCAAGGCAGCGAAATCAACTACTCCCCACTCGAAAAGTCTTGCGCTGCTCTTGTCTGGGTAACACAGAGACTAAAGCACTACATGGAAGCTTTCCCGGTTCGTCTCATCGCAAGAATGGATCCTTTGAAGTAAATCCTAGACAAATCAAAATTGTCTTCGCGACTAGCTAAGTGGTATTTCATGCTCGCGGGATATGATATCACTTACGTCACTGAGAAATCCGTCAGGGGCAGTGTATTCGCAGATCAGTTGGCTGAATTCCCTTGCGACAAAGTGAAGGGGGAATACCCGCGATTCCCTGATGAGGGCATCATGAGTATTGAAGACGAAAATAAGTGGCAATTATTTTTTGATGGAGCAGCCAATAAGAAAGGTTTCGGCATCGGAATGTTGT
This sequence comes from Adenophora triphylla var. japonica, assembly GCA_022495995.1. Lineage (NCBI taxonomy): Eukaryota > Viridiplantae > Streptophyta > Magnoliopsida > Asterales > Campanulaceae > Adenophora > Adenophora triphylla. The sequence goes on from JAFEMH010002189.1 coordinate 217,864, forward strand.
TAGTGGATCCCGACGACATCTATACTCCACTAGCAATATGTCTTGACTTTGATGCCACTAATAACAAGGCCGAATATGAAGCTTGCATAGCGGGACTCGAAGCAGCCCTAGAACGCAACGTAATCGAACTTGAGGTATTTTGGGACTCCTAGTTGATCATCAATCAGACACTGAAAAAGTGGAGGATCCAAGATCCGACCCTTCAAAAATACAATGCCCACCTCCAAGAGTTCGTGCAACAATTCCGAGATATCTCATTCCACTATCTCCCTAGAGACAAAAACTGATTTGCAGATGCATTGGCTACACTTGCTTCCTTGGTCGAAATCCCTGCAGGAAAGGCAGTGAAACCCTTCAAAGTAACTCGGTGTAAGTATCCAAATCCGGATCGTCAAAATCCGTCAGGAAGTTAACCGAAATCCGTTAACTGGCCCGCTCCAGGTTAACCGAAACTCGTTAAACTCCCCGTTGCCATGCCAACGAGACATCCCGGGACTGCCCCATGCATCTCGACGGTAAAGCGTACTTAACACGTGTCATCTCACGTAAAAGTATGGTTTTCCCTAAAAAACGCACTTTTCGGCACTTTTCGGGGGCGTTTCGGACATTTTCCGGACTGTTATTTAAAAAAACGGACAAAACCGGGACCGGGGAACAAACTCCCATACATCTGGTGACTCAGAGGACACGTGGCAGCCATGCCACAGACCTCTCGTCACCTTTCAATCACAAATCAAGCTGAAAAGACCAAAATACCCCTCGATTTCAGTCAAAGTCCGGCCGGACTCCCTGTGCAAATTTCCTGAAATTTCCAGCAAGCCCCTCAGAATTCCAAAATACCCCAAAACCCTGAAAAACAGTCCAAGACCGTCCGGACTCCTATTTCAATTTTCACCTATAAATAGAAGTGACTGTCAAAGCCAAAAAGAGGAACATTTTACCCCCAAAAATCACTCTACCTTCGGCCCAAACTGATTTCACCCCTTCCCGAGCTCCCGTTTGCCTCGATTCGCTTGAAACTTCCGTATTTCGATCAAATACGCCCCTCATCACTTCGAAACACCCTTTCGAACTAATTTTCGTGTCCCGTACACACCTTTCGAGCCAAAGGAGTCGACCCTAGCCATAGATATAACTCCCTCTCTCTAAATCTCTCGTTTCGTCTCTGTTTACGCGCCAGTCGCTACAACCGTTTTGAACGACGTTATCGAAATGTAGACGCCTCCGTCTAACGGGGTCCGATACGTTTTAGCCCCTCGATCCTCTTCTCTTTCCGTAAGAGAAGTAATCACGGGTTAAAACGGCGTTCCGACCCCGTTCCGTTTACTTTTACGTCATTTACCAATTCCAGATCGATCGATCCGTTGATCGTCATTTACTTTCTGTCATTTACCAATTCCGAGCCGATTGGCCTCATTGATCGTCATTTACAATTCCGAGCCGATTGGCCTCGTTGATCGTCATTTACAATTCCGAGCCGATTGGCCTCATTGATACTGCTTTAAATACTGTCATTTACAAAGTCCGACCCGTTTGGATCGTGTTAGTATTTACTTTTCTAAGTCCGAGTCGCAACCCGATTCGTTGATTGCATATCCTTTAATACGCATTTTTCCCGTAAAAATCGTTAACAATGTAATGCCCGGTTCAAAACCGGAGTTCGTCCTTCGAACTCTCTTTCAAAACGCGCGAAATGACGTTTGGCCCCCAAACGCTCATCTTCAAACTAAAGGCCGCCATTTGACACCTAAAATTATTTAATACGTATTTTTCCCGTAAAAATCGTTAACAATGACACGCCCGGTTCAAAAAACCGGAGTTCGACCTTCGAACTCCTTTTCAAACTCAAAATCGACGTTTGCCACGCAAACGCTCATTTCAACTCAAAATCGACGTTTGCCACGCAAACGCTCATTTCCGTCTCAAAACCGACGTTTGTCATTCAAACGCTCGCCTTTTCAAAGTCACCTAATCAACGTTTGACATTCAAACCAAGATTAAGCTTGTCATTCAAGCCCCCATTTCAAAACACACACACACACACACACAAGTTTTCGAGAAAGGTAGAAAGACTCGTCATGCGAGGCGTTTCGGGTGATCTCGTAATACTCTTCCCGAAACGTAACATGACCTCCGAACCTAACAATCTCTGGTACTAAAAAAGCTTTTTACTCGTTTTTGCTACCAATAAAAATGATCCCCTGTTTTCAAAGCCTTTTCCTAAGTTTTTGCTACCAATAAAAACGACACCATTTTCAAAAGCCATTTCTCAACGTTTGGGCTCAAAATACAAAAACCGCGTGGCGACTCCTCATTTTTTCCTTCCCATGAAGCGAGGTCTCAGACACCAACCCCCCACGAAAGACAACCGCGTTTCGCGCCCGCGCGCGAAATCCCGGGTAATTTCAGTTGGCGACTCCGCTGGGGAAAAGATACTTTTTTCAAAACTGCCGATGTTTTCAAAAAAGCCTTCCGTGGGTCAAACTTTCGTTTACCCTTCCTCGTTTTCGTGTGCGTGTGTTACTTTAAACCTCGAACGGTTTTTTCAAAGGCATTACATTGTCAATTTTTCAAAATCCTACCATGTTTGTGCATCCCCATTCATGTTTGATTTTCATGCTATCTTTTGAACTGTGCATCATAAATTCTTTAAGACACATTCTGAAAAAAAATCTCTGTTTTTACTCAGAAAAAGAATTTTAGTGACCGCACACTACGCGCACTTGCTGCCTCGAAACACCGCACTTCACGTGCACTTGCTGCCTCGATCCACTGCACACTACAACCCCTAACCCGGGATGGCCTTATCAGTTGCACCCCGATTGGTCTGCCAGACACCTTTCGGGGGCGCACGGGGTCGTCCCAAACATCCCATCCTAGCCCGTGTAAGCCATGCACTCTTTGTGTCACACTTTGTCCAAGACCCCGGTTGGTTTTTGGCTTAGCTCGTGTCATAAAGCCTAAGTGTATGTTTTTACGCCGGGCCCCGCTCCGAGTCACGCTCGAGAGGTTGAGACCAACGGTCGTTCCTGACCCGAAGTCTCGCGCTCTTCAGCCTTGACTTTGACGCGGAGCTCTGCCGAAAAATATACCCGAAGGTTCAATGTGACACCGTGTCACCAAACCTCGTCGTATGTACCGTGCCAGCCACAACTTGGCCAACGCCAAAAGCTAAGGTCTCTCGCACAAGCGAGTCAGGAGAGGTCATGCCAAAATTTTGGCACGATCCCCGCCTTAACTTAAGGACGTTGACTTCGACTGTGGCCCGTGCGTCACATACGTTGAAAGTTTGCGTGATCAGCTAGCCTTAAGTTCACTTTTTCCTTTGTCGGTGGAACTCGCTTGCCTTATCAGACCTCGCTCGGGATAGTCCGTCCTGAGAAAGATGATCTACAATGGAAACGAGGGGCTTATAAGCGTAGTGACGAGATCCACTGATTAGAGCTCTAGGATTAGTTGCGAAAAAGAAGACTCGCTCTTTTCCAACCGATTAGGACTCTGAGAAAACACGCTTTAAGTAAACATTAATCGGTAACTGCACATTGCACAAGCCCGAAACCTTGAGCCAAATACCCCTTTCCGAAGCCTAAACCCTTCCTTTCGTTCCCTGCAGCGAGCAGAAAGTGGTTCAGATTTCCGGGTCAGCGCCTTACCAGGATCACCGTTACGGCAGCATCGGAGCGGTTCTTCGGTTCCCTCGGTTCCCTCGCGAGAATTTCCGACATGTCTAGCTCACCGAGAAATCGTGACGGGGAAGGACCCCGCCACCGTGCAGAATGTATATGACTTTGGAAGAAGCCATTCGGGCTTGTGAGGTTCACAAGAGGCGAGAAGAAGATCGGCGGAATTTCGTGGTACGACTTCGAGATGAGCGAGGTATAGCGGCTATCCCCGATCGAGACGGTACTTTTGTCCTAGTCGAGGATGACGATTCCCCGAAACCAGTTCACCAAGCCTTCAACCAGGTTCCTCCCCCGCCAACTTACGGGATGACTTCCAACCAAGGAAACAGCCAACCTAGGCTCCACATTGCTACTTCTCAGGGCAACCCTGTCATTTTTGGCCAGCCCAGTGCTACTCCTATCACTCAATACCACCAGCGCACCGCTGGACCATCTCAGGATGCCAATATCCCTCAATACCCTCCCGGGTTCATCCCGTTGTCTATACACGAATCCCTAAATACCGGGGACAAACCCCGATACAGTTCAGAAAAGGCTCCCATATACCCACATATATCAAGCCTTCCACCTCCAATCACTACCGCTCACGTGGTAGCACCCGGCACCGAGCCTCACAGTCCACCACTGGACCCAACCTTAGCCTGGATGGTCGAGCAGATGAAAGACCTGAAAGCCACCATGAGCAGCTCAAAGCAGGAAACGCTCAAATCCACGGATCTGGGAATGGTCACGCCTCTCCCTGCCAAGTTCAGAATGCCGGAGATGGACCGATTCGACGGAACCGAATGTCCTCAAACGCACGTCGACACCTACGTTCTCGGCATGAGAGCAAAAGGAGCAACCCTCCAGCAAATGGCCGACCACTTCCAGCATACGCTCAAAAGTTCAGCGTTACGATGGTTTCTGAGGGTCAAGCCTGCAGATCGCCACACCTGGGATCAGATCAGTAACATCTTCCTGGAACGGTACCGATCCAACTTAGAGTGGGAAACAAGTCATGAGGACTTAATCACCACTGAGCAGAAAGCGGATGAAAGTGTTGGGGAATTCTACAAAAGGTGGAGCTGGAAACTCTCCGAGATCATGGAGCCACTCTCCAAAGAGGAACAGATGCGGATCTTCAAGTCCTGCTTAAGACCGTCCATCAGAACTCTCATCAGTCATCACTTCTTCCCCGATCTCCGGGCCATGGTCAATGCCGGCTCACAGTTCGAGAAGGATCTCAAGGAAAAGTTGGCTACTGCACAGCCCATACGTATACCGCTCGGCAGCTTGCATTCAATCCCGCACCGGCCCCGGCAAAGGGAAAGATACGTCTCGTCAACTACATCCATCGGGGACAACGGTCGGGCAATGAAACCGAGTCCCGCAAAGCAATAATTCTACTCGAAGTAGCTGCCGTACACTTCGACAAGTTGGACATGCCACCGAGCAAGATCTTTGGAAGGGTTAATCAAGGAAGGTCTCCTTAAACCCGTTGCAAATTACAAACCCAAAATCCCGTAGCCAATGCGGACAAGAGCAAATATCGCGCCTTCCATCGGTATCACGGCCATACCACCGACAAGCCTGGCGTGGGGTTACGATACGAAATCCGTAACTTGATAGAAGAAGGCAAGTTGGAGCGCCCCGTGGGCCCAATACGGTCGGAAACCCTTTTCCGAACAATAACAACGTGAATTCCATTGAGTGGGTGCCCAAGAAGATTGCCACGAACCGGTTTCTCTGCCTCTTCCGGGTCGGGTCCTCATCAAATGTCCACATCGGCTACGATGTTTGTGATCAAGCTCCGCCGCACAGTACGAGTCTCAAGATATGGTCCGGCGATCCTCGCGAAAAACAAGAAGAAGTCCTCTCAACAAAGAATCGAGAGAAAGATACGAAGCCGGAGACACCGGTGTGGGTACACTCGGAGAGCCTTCCGGGAGGTTCGACTACTAAATCTTGTACTCCCGGCCCGAGTCCTCTCTTCCTCCAGCCATGCGGCTTTAGAGCAAGCGGGGATGGGAAAGCCGAAAAGTCCTGGCGACAACAGAGCTCGGACCACAGGACATCGGAATACCTCAGATCTTGGTAATCTTACTGCTAGTCAGAAGCCTAACCCCCCGCGGGATCAGCCAAGATTCAATTTGTCCAGCTTCCGAGCTCGGACCGGTAAAGGAAGATCAAGGTCAGCTTGGCACTTGTACTCGATCAACGTGCTAACTAAGGGCAGAAACCGCCACAAACAGCCTCAACACAATCCCGAGGCTCCAGCAAAGGCTTTACCTCGCAAGAGGAAGACAGGAAACGGATGGCTTGATGACTCTCCTTCTCCGGATAGAGACCAGATCTACGATTCCCGATCGTATGCGGCGGTATGATCACGTTACGTGATGAAGACCTGTCGAGAGATGCCTCGGGGCACAACGAAGCTCATACATCACTCTCAAGCTCAACACCATAACACTCCCCGAGTATTGGTAGACAACGGGTCAGCCCGTTAACGTTCTCCCTCTCGGCATGATGCGAGCCCTCCGTATCAACGAAAGCCATCTCGATCCCGTCTACTCGGACTATCAAGGCCTACGACGGCTCGTCTCGTCCCATCCTGGGATGGTAACTGCGGAACTGCGGTTCGAAACCCAAATGGTGCCAAAAAATTCCACGTAATGGACATTCCATCCGAATTCACGGCTCTGGGGGCGCCCTTGTCGCATCATATGAAAGCCATAGCCTCCACTCTCCATCGGTGCGTTAAGTTCATTAACCGGGGAGATCTCGAAGTCATTCGAGGGGATAGTTTCCTCATAGGAAACGAAGTCGAGACAATAGCCAAGCGTGTCCGTACTCGTGCACCGGGTTACCTCCTTCGAATCAACCAAGGGACTACCGGGCAAATCTCATCGAATCCCTCGAGTCCGGAGATGCTAACTATGTAAACGTACTCGAGCAGTGCACTCGGGGCCCGATACATCAAGTTCAACTGTCATTTCCAACATTTGGAGGCGGCATTGGAAAGAAACACCGAACATCGCCATGATGCGGGCACATAAACCCCGCCTCAATCGGAGATTCGTCGCATTCTTCAAACCAACTCTCTCTGGCCCCGCCAGGCGAAGAGATCTTTGTGATAAAGGTCAACAAGCACCGTCATTCTCGTTTTGAATGCATGGAAGTCGTATGGGATGTCCTCCACGAGGAACTACCCGCTGCACCCCTCTTCTCCAATGAAGGGCATGATGTTTTCCTAGCTGCTCCAGCAACGCACCCGGACGCAACACGTCCCTACGTTTGGGTTGAGCCATCAGATGACGACAAATCAGGACTCCCCGGGATTTGAGGGAATATTGTGGACTTTAAGGGGATTTAGTAATCATTGAAACAAAGAGGTCCGTACGGACCTTAATTGCTTTTCTGATTTCCTGAAAATTCCCAAAAGGTCCTTTTGTCCCTTTTTATCCCAGAAAGGCTCCTCCCTTGGTTTGGTTGGGGGTTTGAGAGGGTTTTGAGAGGGTTTTGAGTGCCAGAGGTCTCCGAGACTGCGTTGATGAGTCTGCGGTGCTTCCCGGGTGTTTGAAAGGGGGTGATCCAGATTGGGGTACTTACATGGACGCAGTCTGTCTCCATGGAGATCCAGTAGTAACCCATTCTGAGGATCACTTGCATCAGGGCTCTGGCATTCATGTGAGGACCGCAAGGACCATTGTGGACTTCGGTCATCAACTCTCTGGCTCTTTCTTGAGTGACACATAAGAGGAGTGGTCCTTGATAGCGTTTCTTGTACAGGTTGCCTCCTAGGATGACATAATGGGAGGCCAACCTTTTCAGGGCTCGCAAGCTTTTGGCTCTGACACCTTCTTTTGGTCTACCTTCTTCGTCTCTGAAAGCTGACTCTCCGTCTTTGAGGAATGGGTAAATGCGATTGTACCAAGGTTCCTTTATGGGCTCGGGTCTCGGGTCCACTTCACAAATGTAAGGCCGGGGCTTCTCTTCTACCCACTCTGAAGGGCTTTATGGCTTTTCCCTCGGGGATCTCTACCAATGAGGCTAGAGTAGCTAGTGCATCTGCGAATCTGCTTCTTTTCCCTCGGCAAGTAGTGGAAAGTCACTTCTCCGAACCGTCCAATAACTCCTCCCATATGGGCATGATACCGTTGCAGATTAGGGTCCACAGTCTTCCACTTGTTGGAGACTTGGTTGATGATCAGTGAGTCTCCGTAAACTTCGAGCTCCTTGACATTTCTTTCTAAGGCGGCCTCCAAACCAGTAATGCGAGCTTCATACTCGGCGACATTGTTCGTGGCGTGAAAGTTCAACTTGAGGGCTATGGGGGTATGCTCATCTTTCGGATCGACCAATAGCATTCCTACACCATTTCCTCTTTTGTTAGCGGCTCCGTCAAAGAACAATTGCCATCTATTCTCGAGCTCAACCGCAAAGATCCCTTCATCTCGGGAATTGGGGTTCGTGCCCTCTGTCTTCATTATCGGGGAAGTTCGCCAGTGATCTCGACAATGCTTGACCCTTGATGGCCTTTCTCGGTCACATAGTTGATGTCGTATTGTGCCAAGAGGAAGGACCACTTCGCTAAACGCATTGAGAGGGAAGGCTTGTCAAAGATGTACTTGATGGGGTCCATTTTCGAGACCAAATTCACGGGGTGGGCTTGCATATAATGCTTCAATTTGCCGACTACCTGCACTGGGCCCCCGCACAGTGTCTTTTCACATGCCGAGTAATTGAGCTCACTCCCCTGTAGCTTCCGGCCGACAAAGTAAATGGCGTTTTCTACCGGAGAGTCTTTCTTTTCCCGAGCAAGCATAGCCCCAACCGCCGTGTGTCATGATGAGATAGAGCGTAAGAGGCTTCGTCTATGTGGGGGCATAATACCGGGGATGTACTAAGTATGCCTTGATCCGGTCAAAGGCATCTTGGCATTCTTCGGTCCATTCTCGTGTCCACATTCTTCTTCATGAGCTTGAAGATGGGCTCGCACATAGTGGTCAACCGATTGACGAAACGGGCGATGTACCGCAATTTACCCATGAAGCTCTTGACTTCCGTCCGGGTTTGAGGTGGCCTCATATCCATGATGGCTTTGATCTTTCGGGGTCAACTTCTATACCTCGCTCCGTGACCATATACCCAAGCACTTTTCCCCTTGTCACTCCGAAGGTGCATTTCCGTGGTTTAGTCTCATGGAATGCTTTGTCTCAACCTCTCAAAGAATTTTCGTAGGTCAACAAAGTGTCTTGCCCACCCTCTCCTTTGGAGTGGATTATCATATCATCTACGTAGACCTCAATCTCCTTGTGGATCATGTCATGAAAAAGCGCGGTCGCCGCCCTTTGGTAAGTAGCCCCGGCATTCTTGAGCCCGAATGGCATTACCGTATAATGCAGGTTCCCCATGGTGTGGTGAAGGCCGTCTTTTCTTGGTCTTCCTCGGCCATCTTGATCCGGGTTGTAGCTCGCAAACCATCAACGAAGGATTTGACTTCGTAGTTGGCAAGTGGAGTCCACCAGGATGTCTATGTTTGGCAGAGGGTAGTCGTCTTTGGGGCCGGCCTTGTTCGGATCTCGGAAATCCACAGCAGCGCACCTTCCCATTGGCCTTGGTTACGGTCACGATGTTGGACAACCATGTCGGGTATTCAATGACTACGATGAACCCTACCCGCAGTAGCTTCTCAATTTCTTCTTTGACCTGTAGAGACCATTCCGGCTTAATCTTTCTCGGTTTCTTCTTTACCGGCTTAGCATCCGGTGCTAGAGGGATTCTGTGTTCTACTATCGAACCTGTCTAGCCCCGGCATATCCTTGTATGACCATGCAAACACGTCGACGTATTCTCTCGAGCAGCTCGATCAATCTGTCCCTTTCAACCCCCTGGAAGAAGCTTCCAATCTGTGTCTCTTTAGGTTCCTCAATAGTACCCAAGTTCACATTTATCAAAACCTCCTCGGCAAAGCTTGGGCCCGGTTTTCCTCTTTTTCTGAAACCCGCTTAAAGATTTCTTTAATGTATTGTTCGTTTAGTGTGTTTGCATCTTGTTCAAATGATTCATTATTAACCTGTTGTTAAGTTTTGAGTTAATTTATCATTTGTTAAGTTGGCAATAAGAGGATAATCGAAAGATTTGTCATTTCATTCAAGATAAGGGGAAAGATGACATCGATTACATTTTCATAATCCTCAGCGTGAGGCCTTCGGATGACTACGAGGACCGGAATTCAAAGATTCCCGACTCGACCGAATAGACAACAGGTGTTTGACACGACCGGGTTGAGAAGGACGGGGTACCAATCCAAGCTCCGTGATCATTTGCTGTCGATCCGGCTATCGGCCCCGAGAATGTCTCCCAATTCTTCAATGGCATTTGTCTTAGTCACCAAAGTGCGAGGATCAAAATGACTTTCACCATCGTCTCCAATAACGGCAACTATCTCATCATCTCGAATCAAGTCGATCAAGTCCGAGATTTGTGCTTCTTCGTCAAACAACTCTTGCAAACCCCACCGATCGTCTTCACCGCCGGCAGCCTTCTATCCGGCTGATCTTTGGAAGAGCTAACTCAAAGGCGGAGAAGTCCATTGTCCCGGATGCCGACTCATTGACACCGGCCGGATTTCCTTTGAAGACGTACTCATTCTCGAACGGTAGTGGTAGCCCTGTGGATATCTCGGCAAATCAAGGAACATTCTTCGAACGGGATTGGCCGGCTTTCCCTAACTTTCTCAAGGTTCTCTAGAAGGGTTTTCGCAAGGAGATCTCGCGATCACTTTCATCATATTGTGTCCCTCCTTTTGTAAAGTAATGGGTCGAGACAGACTGTAAGGATGGAGCCGGACCCCTTCACCTTTCGTGCCTTTAGCTTTTCTCGCATCCCGAGAGTTCGGTTTGTACCCCAAGCCATATCTCGTAGTCTGTTCCTTCACATCAATGATGGTGTTACGACCTTGAAGTCTTCTACCCAATCCAAGTCCCGAAAGATAACTCATTTTTCGCATCATTCTCATGGCAGAGGGATTTTATCGGAAGTAGTGGTGAGGTCGCGCAACACACTTGTGCCTTGGAAGAAGCTACGGAGAATCCGGTCAATGCTAACCCTTCATCATCGTGCTTGATCTCCAATATCGGGATATCCCCAAGGCCGGTTCCTTCTACCGTGACACCGTCTCCATAAATGGTGGTGATAGTTCCATCACTCGACCGAAATTTGACGCACCGATGCAAAGTAGAGGCTACCCCGTTTATCCGGTAGATCCAAGGCCGTCCCAAAGAAGGCAAGAAATGAAATCGGAATATCAATAACTTGAAAGTCAACGTCCATGACCTTTTTTCCGAACCACATCTTGAGAGTGGCGATCCCCAAAACCGATCGTGCAAAGGAGTCATAGGCCTTAATAGTCTCGACTAGAAGGCTTTAAGTCCGTTGGCTTCGCATCCAATAAATCCATCATTTTAGCCGGCAAGACATTCATTGCACCCTCCGTCGACTAATACTCGTGGCAATCGACGCTCTTCTAACTCGGACCGTGATGTAAAGAGGTTCGTTGTGACTAGCCCCATACTTTGGCAGTCTAAGTCGGTGAAGGTAATGATGTTTCCGTAGTGGATATTTCCAATCATTTGGACGACCTCATCCGGGGTGACATCTATGGGCACCATGGTCTTGGCCAAACTTTCTTCTAGCTTCAACTTATGAGGGTATGAAGAGGTCAACAGGACCATAAGGAGATATTGGCTTGGGTACACTTCAACCGAGTTAGGATCTGATCCTCCTTATCGTAGTCGCTTTTCGCTTCGGCTTATAAGGTCTTTTATCTCGTTTTTGGCTCGTAGACGGTGCTTCTTTTGTCACCCTTAGGCCGCTCAACATTCATCTCGCCTGCACCGAGTCATCACATAGACATTGATTTTCCTTGGTCATTATTCCTACCGGAGGATTCTCCAATTCTTTCAAAGTCGAGGCGGATTCTTACCGGCGTATGGCCAATTCCGTTGATTGATCTCGATTGACGGTGCCGCCGGAAGCATAGGCGGCTTCCCGAATCCGGTCCTGTGTTACCGGCTTTTTGACCTTTTCTCGAGTTTGACCGGCTGATTTCAACTTCACATTCTCCGTTTAAAGCTTTCACAGCCTCATTCAAACTTTTCAAAGTCAAGATGCAACAAGAATTATCACTTCCGGAGTTTGGAGCTTGGCAAATGGCTTTCTCCTCCGAACCTAGCAACTTCTTTAACAGAGTAGGATCACATTCCTCATCACCGTCAAGCATGTCTTTTCTTTCCCCTGGGGTCAACCTTCCGACGGCATCTTTGACGTTGGCCAAACATTTTCCGAAGTGGGAAATTCCATCATCAATAAGGATTTCTCGGGGTCAAATCTCATGGCGGGTTCCTTTTCCTTACCGTCGAGATATTTTCCGGGCTTTTTAGCTTCGGACTAACCACTCCTCTATTGTCCCTTCCGGTCACTTCGACCGTGTCTTCATCGTTGTCACTACGCAGCTCTCGTGGGAACTTTCGCCTTGACTCGATGACCAATGAGGGCAAAAGCAGGTCGGGATACTTGACGCCATATGAGGGGTATCTCGTACTCTTCCTCGGGCTTAGGGATTACCAGAAAACATCATTATCATCGTAGGACATAAAGGGACTCGGGTCGCCTCTAAACTCGTGACTCTTTCCAAGGCATCCATACATTCTTCTTCGTACCAAGTTTCGTGGAGTGACTACTAACACCGTGATAGAGTCTACCCTTCCCGATGAGAGTTTGGCTTCGGCGACGCTTACATGTTCCGGATCGGTGGGCGGAGCCCACTTCCCTCTTTTGGCTAAAGCTTCGATCAAGTTCCTCCATTCGCCTACCAAGTCCTTGTACGGAGTATTGAACTCTAGGATATAGGACTCATACACTACCTCATCCTTCTCCGAGCCTTTGCATAGGCCGTGCACACACTTTGAAGTGATTTCATCCCCTATTCCAGGTCCGTGGCTTTCTACCTCATCTTGCCCCTCGGGTTTCACTTCCGTTGGCTCCAAGTCCATTCCTTTTACCGAACCGTCATCATCGCCGTAAACCCATCCATTCCTATTCTCGTTTCCGACCGACTCTTCACCGTAGCCGTCCGAGAGGTAGGCAAATTCACAGCGTTGACAAAATTGGAAAGGTCAAATTGGCACCGGGATTCCAAAGTAGGCTCAGCCGAAAGGAGGAAAAAGGTCCCGTGGGGGATGCAGAGGAAGCGAGGGTGTCGGGACCCTAATGCCTTGGGGTATTGGAGAAGACCGAGAAGGGACAGCCTTTTGGCAATGGGTTATATGAAGATGGGGAGGGCATTGGTTATAGGCTAGCTCTTCTTCCCTAGTCATCTCGGTTACCCAAACCAAGATCGTTCTCTCGTCAAATCGGCCATTCTCGACTCTCGAAACCGAGGATTCTCGCGAACTGTCCGAGGATTCTGCGCTAACAAGTCGCCGACCCGGTGTTCTCACCCACTTCTTTCTCGCCGCGGGAAAGGGATAGGAAAGGTTTAGACTCGGGGTAGGTGTTTAGCCGAAGGCTCAAGCAATATGCAAATTAGAATCTTCAAGTTTACTTAAAATGTTGTCTTTTATTAATATCTATTTGGTTGGAAAAGAGATTCTCGCCCTTCTTTTTCACAACTACTCTAGATCCCGGATCGCGGTTCCGTCACTACGTCTATAAGCCCCTCGTATTCCACCTCGTATTTCGACCTCCTGTGGTGGACACCTGGGCGAGGGTCCTATAGGGCACGCGGATCCCACCAACCGAGAGTAAAGAACGCTCCTATCGGGTCTAGCGGGTCATAGGACTTTTCAACGCACGAGCGATGCGGATTATAGTCAAGGCAATACCGGGAAAGTCTCGTCTCTCTGCCTTGACGGATCTTTGACAGAGTTTCGCTTGAGCGAATGACGGTTTTTGACTTTCGGTAATGTCCGAGAGAATAATAGGCATGGGTCGGGCGGTAAAAAGCCGGATGACACAAAGGTCACATTGAACTTCGTTGCATACGCAGTGCGTGAGTCGGAATCGAAGTCAATGCCGGTCAAGATCTTGCCAATTTTTCCTTGTCGGAATTTTGGCAGAGCTTCGCTTGAGCGAAAGATCTTTTGATTTTTGGCAAAGACTCGGTCTTGACTCTTACGCATTCCGTGCGGGTCAAGGTCAATAGTCAATGTCGGAGTCAAGATTCCACCGATTTTTCCTTGTCGGAATTTCGGCAGAATTTCGCTTGAGCGAAAATCTTGGCTTCCGTTATGAGCTAAGGCTTGACCTTTACGTGGGTATGCAACTGGGCTATATGACACGGACTAGACCAAAAACCAACCAAAAAGTCACGGTTTTTTGAAACGTGTGACACGGACTGTGCATTGGTCGACACTGGCTGCCATGGGGAGGTTGGGATGATTCCGTGCGCGCCCGGGAGCATCGTAAGGCTGTCCGTGACTGCAGTTGGAACCACCCTCGGGTTTGAAGGACGTGCGTGCAAAAGTGTACACGATATATAAGGTGTGCGTAGTGTGCGGTCTTCCTAAAAATGTTCCTTTTTGAGTTAAAACAGAGATTTTCAGAAATGTGTTTTAAAGGAATGATTTTCGGGACGGGGAAAATGCAACACGTAAGCACGTAAATTTTCTGGGAGCCCTGGGCCGCCATGGAGCCGAATAGCCCCAAGCTGCTAGGACTGCCAGATTAACCATGATTTTTCCTGGTGGAATTGCCACTGAGGTCGCCCGGTCAGAATCCAATGAGGATTGAGCCGTACGACTGCATGGATCAATTTTCCAGGTTCCACTCCTTTTGCTATTTTTCGGGTTATATCCCGTTTCAAAGTATGCACAGATTCCAAGATGCAAAATGATGCAATGCATGGTAAAGAAAGCAAGCGCGATTAATGAAATCGGCGATGGGAGTCTAACCCGCTCAAAGGGAAAAGCTTTCTTTTATTTTTTTTCAAAATTATTTTTTTTCGAAAAGGGGTACTGGTACGTGGATTGTTAAACCACCGGTTATCCCAACTCCCACGTCAGGGAGTGTACAGGAAGGGTAAGTGGTTTCCACCTATATACCGAGTATCGATTTTTGTTTTGAAAATAAAAGCTTTTCTCCTTTGGGATGTCCCCAGCGGAGTCGCCAAACTGTGAATGTGGTGCCCAAATTTTGTGTTGGATTCACGCGAGTTTGAAGACATCCGAGTTATTTGAAAAACGGAGTCGCCACGCCATTTTGATTACCTCAAAACTTTGAAAAAGGTTTTTACTGGGTTCGGAGGTTAAGTTACCCCTTGGGAAGAACGTTTGGCGTTCACCCAAAGTGCCTTGCCGGAGCAAGTCTCCCAAGATTTCATTAATCGTGCTTGCTTGCGTGCTTTCTTGTGTGCATGTGTTTGAAAATAAGGGGGGAATGTCCCAAGTTATCTTCCAGACGTACAAACCATTTATTGGTTGTCGCTCGGGATTCCTTGGAATTTTATGTATTTGGGATTATGATCCCGTCCTCATCTTATGACTTGTGATCATCGCATTTTAAACCTCGGGACCCTCGGGACTTGCGTGATCGAGAGAATGACTCTCTTTTGGTCAAAGATGAGGTTCTTTAGGAAAGGAGGGTCCTTAGCCCATCAATCCTACGCTTTAAGACGGTCGAGCTCGTATAGAGGCTTCATACTCTTTCTTAAGCGATAATCGGAGATATAGGGTTCAAGGTATCCCTTTCTAAAGAAATATGGAACCTTTAATGGAAGGAACGATGTAAAGATAGGATCTTTTACACCGGTCCGTTCCAAGGTTGGGGAAAAGGGGAATGCATGATGAAAAATGACACTTTAATGAAAAGATGACATTTTTGGGTTGCAAATGATGCACTTAGTTTAAAGAAATAATCTTTATTGCAAATGATGCATAAAGATTTGATTTTTATGCAAATGATGCATTTTTGTTGAAGAAATTGGCATTCATTATGCAAATGATGCATAAAGATTGCATTTTGAAAAGCATATGATGCTAGTTTATGGTAAAGACATGGTCTTTAAAGCAAATGATGCTTGAACAAGGGGTTTTGAATGCAAAGGATGCATTTTTATTGAAAAGATTGGATTTTTATATGCAAATGATGCATAAAAATGACATTTTTATTTGAAAATGGGAGTTTTAGGTGCAAAGGATGCACCTTTATGAAAAAAGACTACATTTTTATGACAAATGAGGTCTTAATGCATGCAAAAAGGGAAAGGGGGTGATAAAGATGTGATCTTTAACTATGAATGCCAAGTCCCAAGCAAGATATATGAATGCAATGAGCAAGTATATCAATTAAAAGCAAGGTTAGGGCGTGCGAGGTTACCAATTGCTTCCTTTGCTTCTTTGGTCGGAGCTAGGAGGAGAGATTGGTCTTGGATCTTCAAGGAGGAGTGGAGGGAGCTTCTTGGCCTTCTTCTTCACCTTCTTGAGCCTTCACCAATATTCTTCACGTCTTGGGAGTGACTGAGTGTATTGCTATGGATTGTGTGTATTGTTGTTGTTGTGTTGAAATGGGTAGAGGAGGGCTCTATTTATAGGCAGTCTGGATAAGGCTAATGAAGCCGTGCGGCTAGAGACCTTGGGCTAATGCAGCCGTGCGGGCTTATCCACAATGACTCAGCATTCTAGAACCATGCAAGGTGGCATTATTCTAGAACCTTCTTCCTAATTAAGAAAAACGTGTTTTCTTAATTAGGAAGGCTCCCTTCAGCCCTTAATTTAATTTGGGACTGTTTCAGAACATTTCCGGAACACTAGGAAGGTCCGGGGAATTACCGGGAAACTTACCGAAATTGCCGGGAAATTTAACCGGAAGGCATGAGCCAGATTTGGGTACTTACAGTTACTCGTATGCCTGTATGTGACAAAGGCCTACATATAAGCCCGTTACCAGATCGCCAGAAGACCCTCACACAAAACTCCAAGGGGTTTTGAATAAAGGGTCAAAAAAGCGTGAACCACCATTAGTGGATACAGATGCCAGTAGGTTAAAGGGCCGCTATGCTAAATATGCCCCTACCTGCATTGCGCGGACTATAGCTTCACGGCCACACTCTGCATGCCCTATGAAGGTAGCTTGCCTTGGCTGCTTTTGACTTACACCACGGCTCGCAAGGCTGGGAATAAGTGTAAACGGATGACAGTGATCAAAAGAGTTTTTACAAAGCCAAACAGACAAAGGGGGTTAAGGCCCCAAAGTTTGCCACAAGGCCAAACAAAAGCGATCACAGATGAATAAGACTGACTCTCACGAAAAATCCAAGTGATTTTGAATAAAGAGTTAGGAAAACTCAAAAAATGCGGGCAAAGGGCCTACTAAGCTTTTTTCCGCAGAAGGAGAGTATAAAGTTTAATTACAAGTCAAAAAAGCTAGAGAAAGAGCAAGAATGCAAGTATTAAGGTACTTCAAAATTGCGAGCACTCAAAGCAGCCTACAAGACAAGTAATTAAAGAGAATAGTTACAGAAAAATGCTTCTATTACCGAGGAAAAATAATTACAAGGGCCCTACCTACTATTACAACAAAAAACAAAAAACCTATACTATTGGAGCTTGATCCTTGGCCGCATCAGCATTCTCTGTGGCCGCACCTTCTGTGCCCGCTTCAACAGTTGGAGTAGGGGAAGGAAGACGGGTCATCAAAACCTCTGTGATAGGATCAGAGGAGGGCTCAGCAGAGGCCGGAGCAGGAACTGCCCGCTGAGGAAAAAGATCTCCTATGGCAGGCCCATCTGGAAGAACGCGAGCAAGGGCCTCCCCGAGTGATATCGGGTTCTCCCCAAATCGAAGTTCATCCAGATCGGCGATCAGGCTAAGGGCCGTCACTTCTGCCACAGGAGGCAAAGAGGCCGCAGCGGACAGCTCCAAGCCCTTTACCTCGTCCTCGGACAGAGGAACTAACGCATGACCGGGCAAGCATTCATCATCCGTAGCAACAAGCGAGCCAATCACGGCCACTCCTGCACGGTAAACTTGCCCGTGGCCGCGAAGTTCCGAATCTGTGTCCGGACCCCGGCCTCATACTGAGCCAGATTCTCATTATTCAGCCAAGTCTTAAAATCCTCGGAGTTTTTGTACTCCTCCACAGCTTCTTTGCGGGCCTCTGCCAGCATCCTCTCCCTCTCCAACTCAAACTGCGTAAGGGGTAGCAGTTTCTCGGAGAGCTCATCCGCCTTAGCCTCCAGGAGTTTGACTGACTCCTCAGCAGCCCCCAGCTTGGTCGCGAGCTCGTTATTTCTTTGCTCGAGCTGGTTCTTGTGCCCACGGAGCTCATCCCGCTGACCTTTCGCCTTTTTAAGGCTTTCCTCCAGCTCGGTCACCCTATCCTGGAAACCCCTCAGATCGGTCTCCTTAGTGGATAGGGCTTTCTCCTTCTCATCAAGAAGGGAGTTCAAGGTCCCCACCTTCTCCTGAGCCTGCTCCAGCTCGCGGAGTTTGCTCGCCAGGTCCTTAATGTTGCTCTCCAACTCCACGGACAGGCTGTCGCAAGTCTCCCTCAGCCTCATGGCCTTGTTGCCCACCTGCGAGGAAGAAAGTCAGAATTGTGTGGATACAAAAGGCTAAGTGAAGAGACCGGCAGAAAGGTCCCTACCTCAGTGAGGGCAATCCCAATATCTCCCATCAGGGCTGATGGGTTCTCCTTCTCAGCCACCTGGTGGTAGAAGTCAGGGGCAAAAAGCCTGTTGATCAACCCAATACCAGCGGAGTGCAGGGCGTAGGGCATATAAATCCACCCCGGTGATAGCGGGCACTTCCCCCACCTCGTTTCCTCTTATCCCATACCTCCTCGCGGGTGGCCGGGGAGGAGGCTGGGTAAGCTACGGCGAGATGGTCCCCGCAGTAGGGAGCGATGGTGGAAAGCAGAGAGCGAATGCGGTTGAGCCCCGAGCATGGGTCTCCACCACCTTCAGGACTTAGAAGCCCTCTCCTTGTGCGTTGGGTCCGCATCCCTTTCATTCCTCTTCCCGGAGTCCCCTCGGTGGCCGAGGAAGGAATTGTGCGGTCGGGAGAGGTTGCGCGGAGCGTTGGCCGGAGGAGGACCCACAGGGGGTGGAGGCAAATGCTCGGTGGTAGGAATGACCTTGGGAGCGAGAGAGAGGCTCCCCGCTCTTCCCTGCGGACAATGGGCACGGTCTTATCCTTGGTAGGGACCCCTCCCAATACGGTTGCCTCTTGTTAGCGGCCTCCCTATTGGCTGCTTGTTCTTGGCCTTCATCTCGAGCAAAGACTTAGGGGAGCCATCGAAGTTATACTCCTCGGGGTCTACTCTGGAGGAAAAGAAAATGGTTAGAAGGCAAATCAAAAAATCGAAAGCAAAATAAATTGGCAAACAGTTTTTGAAAAAGTCAGAGACCGATGAGTTCGGGAGGATCGCACTCAGCGCCCAGCATGCAGGTCTTACAGTCAGCCTCAAATTGATAGTGCTCGTGCACCCTCCAATCAGGGTCACGGGGCAAATGCTCTATTTCTACTCTGGGGGCATGTGAGGCGCCCTCCCTGCGAGGAGCCACCCCCGAGTAGATTAATAGGGGCTCATCTATGACAATTGTGCCCACATCATAAACGGGCTCCTCCCCGCTATCCAAGTAAAGGGCCAGATGCCTCTCTATGGCACAGCGCATAGCATCGGCAGAAGATGGGTCCGGATAACTGGTAGCGGCCACCTTCATCGAAACTGGACTTGAAGGTTTGGGGAAAGGCCAGCCAAACCTGGACTCAATGACCAAGACATCCCTCTGGTTCCATTGGTCAAATTTGTTTGAAGGGTTAGAGAAGGTCCGGGTTGAATAGTTCCTAGCCTTCAGACTCAGGATGTTGCGGCTGACCTGGTTTTGATAATAGGCGTAAAGCCCGGCCAGGGTAGGTTCATGGCCCAGGAATCTGCAGACAGCTATGAAGGAAACTATAGCCCTAATGGTATTGGGAGTCAGATTCATGGGGAGGCAGCCGTTGAACTCCAGGAAAAAGTAGAAGAATGGGTCCAGGGGCAATCTCAGGCCATTCTCAAATTGGGCACCATAAAAAACTAAGGCCCTATTGTCCTCGCGGACATCAGCTACTGTTTCTGGCCGCAGCTTGTCTTTATCCTTCAAATGTACGTGCCCAAGGGTGCGGACACGGAAAGCTTTGCGGTCAACGTTGTACACTTCGTAAATATCCTCCTCCCAGTTGAGGGTAGCCACCTCCTTGGTTTTCTTACTGCGGCCACGACCAGGGTTCACCTCAGCAGCCGGCCTCTTACCTTTATTCCGGGCAGGGGCCACCTCTGCCTCCTCCTCAGAGTCAGGGTCAGAAAAGGCATCCACAATATTCGTGGTCTCAGCGGCCTTCTTAGAGGTCCCCGCAGCCCTCCTAAGTTCGACCTCGCGGTCATCCTCCTCGGTCTCCGTGCTCATCGAGCCAAAGAGACCGGTTTCATCACCGCGGGCAGAGGTTACCTCAGGTTCATATCCCCCACCTCCGGTCACCTGGAAATTCAGAGGCTCCAGCTCCTCGCTACTACTCAGTTCAATTGGGTTGGCACCAGGGGCCGCTGGCACAACATTGGGAAAAACAGTCCTCAAGGGCAGAACATCTAAAGGGTCATTCAGGTCCCCGGTGCTCGGTGCCCGCACCTCATTAGTTTGATCGGGATCCATTAGTTCACACTTCTCCCAGTCAGTTATTTGTTCAGGGATACGGATCGCTCTCCTCACAAGTTCAACGGCGTTCAAAGCCTGATCTCTCTCGCGGGGAAACCTGCACAAAACCCCCATTACAAAATTTCTTAGCCTACGAGAATCTCCCAACACCAGTACATCCCGGTTATATATATATTTTCTCTTGGCCTCCCACAATCGGGGTGGGACGAACGGCCCCCAATCTGCTTTCTCACAGAAATACAGAAAACACCTAAGGGATAGCCTTATCCACCCCAATCCTACCTTCCTAAAGATACCACCAGTCCGTTTACAGACGGCAAAGATATCAGGGGTGGCTCCATCTCCTAATTCTATGGGACGGCGGGGTCCAAACTCACGAGTAGTCATTATTCAGAAACCAGAAAAAGAAAAAACAGAAAGAGATGAAGAAGAAAAACACCCAACGTTACTTACGAAAAGAAAGCTTGAGGGTGGATTCGAAGAACGCAAGGCACTGATTTCGCAGCAAACAATTTCTCTCTCTAAGCTCTTCGAAGGTTTGGAAACGGTAAAAGGGTTGGAGGTTTAAGGGTTTGGTATTTATAAGGCCTACCTATACGGGTTAACCCGTTAACCCGTATTAATTAGCCCACAAATCCAATCTCAGACCCTGAACCGTCTCCAACGTTTGAAAATTCGAAAATTAAAGGCATTTTGCATTTATTACCCCTCTTAGATGACCGACACGTACCCCTGTACGTACCACTAACCCGTATTTTCATCTGCCAAGGGGCCCACCTGTTAACCGGGAGGCACACCATGCATGGGGCCACGTGTCTCTCACTGGTGCCTCCCGAACGCTCCTATAGGCCCATGAGGCCCAACAAAAACACCATCACTGGTGCTCGCTCGAGGAGCAATCTGGACAATCCGAGCTTCTAGTAGCTCCTCACTCAGACCATAAATAATCACACTTGGAGCTAGGGGTCATTGATGAGCCCGGATCTACTGGACCGGGCCCGCGCTCGGTCTGGTCCAAGGAACCAGTGACGTGGCAGTTCCTAGACCGCTGAGGGGAAGACCGCGGACAAATAGGCCCTTAAGGTCAAGACCGCGTCCCTCCCCGCATTATTCCCATCGAGGACCACTGGGACCCTGCTCGCTGGGTTGGTGCCCGCAGGAGTCATGACCGCGTCATCCGTGCTCACGTCATATCTCTTTGACTGCGGCCACAATGTTGACCGCGGGCACATATGCCTTCCGGTTCTTGTCAAGCCTTCTTGAGCAAGTTAGCTTGCGCTCACGACGGGCCACTTGCCGGCTCCCCATCACGCATTCAATGCGGCTCGGTCGGCGCCTACTATTTCATTTAATGCGCCAAGCCATCTACACGGCTCATGTCCCTTTCGGCCATTGCCCTTACACGGTCAATGTTTCCTCCTGACGGGGCCAATCCGAGATGCGGACACGTGTAGGCGGTCAAAATGCAAAAGTGCCACTATAGGGCGTCTCATTAACTTACATCCCAGCCAATGGCCGTGGCATTCTTTTATAAATAGAAGGCCTTTACCCCCTTTGGCAAGGTAAGTTCCATATACAATTGAGTAAGCCATATTACTCTAAACCCTAAACACACACACACTCCAAGGTATTCAAAGCCTTATTATCTCAGTATTCTTATTCTCACACCCGAGGGCCTGAGTTGGAGTAACATCCAACTTTGACCTTAACGGTGCTTCTTTGTATTGTGATCTAGGTACAAACAAACCACCTAAATATTCTAGCCAGATATCCTTAAATCGCTCCTGACCCTGAACAGCTTGGCGTCATCAGAAAATAAATCAAGCACCTAAAATGTCGAAGAAATGACTAATTTCAATCCATTTTCAGAAAGATGGAACCGTTCCACTTCCACCATTGATTGATTCCATATCACAACTACCAAATCTTGGAACTAGCAAATTATTTTTTTGGCCCATTTTAAGGAGTTCAATGCATTCCAACCCACTACCGAAGTTCAATACATTTCAACCCAATACTTACCCATTAAAAACATTAATGAACATTATAAACAGAATTACTAGTCAACCTGATTTGCCCACTCAAGGAGCCCGAGTTTGGTATTATTTTTTCACTATTAATTTTTTTTTATAATTATTCATTTTTAAAATCATATAAAAACATCTAATTTTTTTATAAAATTATTGATCAAAATTAAATTAAGTTGATTATAGAAGTCATGAAACAAACTTTGCGGGATGGAGACGGTGTATATAGAGTTAAATAAAATGATTCTCCCTCCGTTATTGTTTTTGTCATCAACACAAAAATACTTTGATCAATAAATTTAGGTTGATTTAATTATCTGAATAAGGAAATAAAAATTGTTAATGATAGTATTTATAATGATGTACCGATAATATGATTTAAAATAATTAAATTAATTTAAAATTATTACTCAAAATACATTTGTATTATTTATATTAATGACAAAAGAAAATAGGAAGATCACTATTTTGGAACAGAGGAAGAATATTTAAAATACGAACTATGAACAAATAGAAGTTTCACTTTCCTTAATGGCCACCCTTAAAGAAAAAAAAAACTATCCATATATAATATTAAAGCAGAAGAAATTTCAAGCTCCACAGCTCGCCACGTGTCAATCTCTTATTCGCCGATATTTGCATTTTGGTCCTTAAATTTCATCTATTTTCGCTAATAAATTAGCTTTTTGGTCCATAAATAACAATTATTTGTGTTTTAATCCTTTTAATTCATTTGTGTTTTAGTCCTTTTAATTCATTTGTGTTTTAGTCATTTGAAAATTAAATTTCCCAATGAGTTTATTTAAATGAAATAAATCCAATAAGTTTATTTAAATGTTTTATATCAAAATTATCGCCTCACTTTTTTATTGTTGTATATACACCTAACATATTGTTTTCGTTTATTTAAATGAAATTAATTATTAATTAAACTTATACATTAAAATAAATCCAATAAGTTTATTTAAATGAAATAATTCACAAATAAGTTTATTTAAATATTTTATATCAAAATTATCGTCTCAATTTTTTTATTGTTGTATATAAACCTAACATATTGTTTTTGTTTATTTAAATGAAATTAATTATTAATTAAACTTATACATTAAAATAAATCCAATAAGTTTTTTTAAATAATTAGCCTTAAATTTCGGCAATTAATAAGATTTGTTTAGTCCTTTAAAAAAGATTAATTAGTCTTAATTAGCCTTAAATTTCGACAATAAATCAAGTATATATATAGTATGGTTTACTCATTGAATTATTTTCATATATTTTTCTTATATTATTTTTTTAATCCTTATATAACTCAAGTATATATATATAGTATGTTTTCTTTATAAAAAATAATAGAGTATATGGAAATAAATTGACTGAACATGACAAAAATATCATGTATAAACTAAGGAAAGTATTGTAAAATAATTAGAAATTAGAATTCAATTATTAATATTATCAAATTAGATTAGATTTAATTCAAATCTTACATATTTATCAAATTGGTTATATTTCCTTAAAAAAAAACGTTTACATTTTCAATTGTTTGACTAAGTCCATGAAATTCAGTTTTTTTTTTTTTATTTTGAAAGAAGTCCATGACATTCAGTTAGTGGAGTATTAAAATTACAAGAATTGATTTTTTAAAATTTTGAGCAACAGTGCTATGGCAAGTTAAATTCGGATAGAGTAAGTTTTAGGGAAAATCTGTTTCTCCATAAGTTATAAAAAGTCCACTTTCATTCTTAAAAATATCAAGTTTTGACCTTAAAACATTGAGTTTAGGTCTTAAAATACCTAGAAGATAAAATAGTGAGTTTAGGCGTTCAAAACAGTGAGTTTAAGCTAGAAAATAAAATAGCGAGTTTAGACCTTAAAACAGTGAGTTTAGGCTTTAAAACACCAAGTCGATATATTTAAAAACAGAATTTTTTATAACTTATGGAGAAACAGGTTTCCCCCAAAATTTTCTGATTCGGATATCATAAG
Source organism: Adenophora triphylla var. japonica (assembly GCA_022495995.1). NCBI lineage: Eukaryota > Viridiplantae > Streptophyta > Magnoliopsida > Asterales > Campanulaceae > Adenophora > Adenophora triphylla. The sequence goes on from JAFEMH010002189.1 coordinate 242,235, forward strand.
CTGATCTAATCTTAAAATTTAGAAAGTTTTTTAATAAGGCAAATTTTCTAAATGCCATAAAATTACTCATGCAAATCTTCAATGTTTATCCTAATTTAAATACAGTTAAATGTTTTGAATTTCAAAATTATCTTAATTTAAACCCATTAATACATTTTGAAGATGTCAATTCAAATTTAAATTGATTGTCGTTTTCATGGTTGGTTCATCTTGATCTTATAAAGGCGTAACTTTCAGTAATTTTCAATCATATTTCCATTTGAGTGAGAATTCAGAACAGGATAAAGCCATTTGAAAATACAAGTATAGAAAGACAAATGAGTGATTATATTATATGTTTGTCATAAAGTCATAACTAATAATGCTTGCTATGCTCATCAACTCAAAAGAAGATACATGACAAGTATTACTGTTTCTAATGGTGTCTTTTGCTTCTTTTTCAGTAAAGCCCATGCAGTTTTAGCAATATTTTATCTCATTACTTTACTTCAAATTCAACACAATTATACTCCGTGATCTCTTTATTTTCCGTTGCTCATCCATAAAGAAAATATACTTTTGATCTAAACCTTTTAGTTTTTTAGTAACTGGATGACATCAGTTGCTTCATCTCTTTCATAGAGATTTTGTGAAAAAGATAAAGAATGATATTAAATGTTTGGATGCTCTAAGGTTTGATGAGAGTGGTTACTATGCTTTACGGAGATAATATTTTGATTTTGGATTGGACAAATTTACAATGGCTTTGGTAATTTTGGTTTTGGCCTTGGTTTTCTGATTTTGGCCTATTCTGGTAGTGTTTGGCCGGCCAATTGGGGTCATGGCCGAGGCACATGGATCATTCGGCAGAGGTATTGGGTTCAATACCCCTTGATATAATTGATATTAGGTGGTTAGAATTTATTTTTTTTTAAAAAATAAAAATAGTGGAAAATGATACTCCTTTTATCCTATAATGATATCCTTAAAAGCTCCACTTATTACACTTGAATATACTAAAAATATATCATATATTGAAGGTTGAATATGAAAATTTTACTTGCAATTTAGACATTTACACATAAAAAGTACTCTGTTAATAGAATGTTTCTGTTAATAGAATGTTAAAAAAAAAATAGTGGATTTGTAACCTTAAATAGAGAATACTAATAACTTTCTTGAAAAGTTTGTGGTCGATTTGGCTCTCACATAAGTTAAGTTTCTCCTCATAGAAAGTTAAAAATAATTTTTAAACATTTTAATTTTATTAATAATAGATAAAATGTTAATAGCGCTATATTAATTGGCCTCTAAATAGGCTGGTAAATGTCGTTGACAGAAATCGATCTCTCGACCTCCACTATAAAAGCTCATGTATACCGGCTCGATTTTGAAAGTGTGTAACAAGTCCATTTGCACAGGGCCCATTATTTTACGGGGCCTCATATTTTTCTACACTTCTAAAACCTATCACAAAATGATAATACTAAATATATTAATTTGGATGTAATACCATGACAAGTATTGTTGATAGCTCGATTGGATAACATTTATTATACATACCTCAGGTGTCAAGATTGAATACCCACGGAGGAGATTTACTTGGGATGGAGAGTGGAAATATTACCAATAATATCAAAATACTAAAAAATAAATATATGTATATATACTGTGTATTGTATTTTTATATATCTATATATATATTAAGGACTCCCTAATCAAATTATTTTAGTAGTTAAAAGATTTGAATTTGGGTGGATTAAAGCATGCCTAAAAATAGAGCTAGAACATTTATAAATATATTAAAGCAAAGTTGTTTCTAAATTTGGCAAGTTGAAGCCCAAAAATGTCACTATCAAGTTGTTGAAAATAGAAGCCTTGGCCGGTTTCCAAGAGTGGGTAATCAATTTCTTTTTTAAGGAAGAGTGAGTAATTAATGTCTATTATGATTATGCCTTTGAAAATCACATATTATGATTATTAATAAGAATTATAAATTTATGCTATTAAAAGTACTACTAATGGTTGTAAAATAATTATCCGTTCATATTTTTAAACTGAAACCATTTCTTATTACCTATAAATTTTATTAGTATTCAAATTAGTATACCAAAATTCTCTCAATAAAATTGTCATACTTTCTTTGAAAAAAATAGAAATACTAGATTTATTTTTTATTTCAAATAAATATATTTTTTACTCAAACTTAAAAATATTAATAACCTTTTGTTTTGAAATGAAAATATTAATTACATTTGGATCAAAATGTGCAATGTAATTGTATACCATATTATTAATAAAATATTGCTTTTATTTTTAAATATATAAAATAATTTGTTAATTTATATCAAATTGTGTTTTTATTAATAGTATAGTTTTTTTTTTTTTGAATATTGATAGTTTAATTACTTTTTATCATCATTAACAAGCACAATGGCAGTAGAGTTCTAATTCCTAGAATGTCATTAACTTCATCTGACTCCAGATTCAGGTTTGAACATCGTCAGTTCCCGATCATGGTATTGTATGCAATGTCAATTAATAAAATTCAGGGCCAATCGTTACAAACAGTGGGGGTGCTTTTGAAGAAACCAATCTTCAGTCATTGACAACTTTATGTTGCACTATCGAGGGTAACTAATCCAGATACCCACAAATAAAGCTAATGAGTCATCATGTACTAGAGTCACTATGAACGTTGTGTTTAAGGAAGTGTTTCAAAATGTATAATTGATATTCAGGTTTTTGTACTTTGAATAAATGTTCAGGTCAATTTTGGCAACATAAAATTGCCGTGCATTGCACGGGTTTGCTGCTAGTTCTTAAATTAAACCTAAGTAGTGTGGGTTTTGTTCACCACCATTAATATGTTTGTGTAGTTGGTTAAGTAACAAGGCAATCGTTTTCAACTTTGGGCTTTTAAGTTTATACTTTAAAGGGTTTTTAATATAGTACTCCATGATTCTTTACTTGCTGAATTTGATAGAGCATAAAGCAAATGACTTGCTTTAACTGCATTCTTATGAGCTCATATTTTTCTATTCTATACTTCTCCCCTTTTTGTATTTCATTTCATTTTGTTTTTGAGTTTTATGTACTTTATCCACAAAAGTGTTCTTATTGAGGTATAGGAACTAGAAAGAGCAATATCAAAAAGTCTAAAAAAGATTGTTCACGAAATCACAGGCGATTGTCTGTTATTTGTGTTTAAATCATGAATAAATGTTAAAGCTTATGTGCTAAATAACCAACCAATTAATTATTGTCAATTAGAAATTTGTCAGCAATTTTTACTACGATATTTTATACCCAAATTTTAGTTGGATTTTTTATACAATTTTAATGTCTAAATATAACAGTCTTTCTGTGATTTAATACATGGACAATGTTGTATTCATTTGATTTCCCCTTATCCCACTATAGGTGGAAGCCTTTGCTGTATTGAAATAATGTTGTTGTTGTATAATTTTAATGTCAAAAAAAAAGTATCAAAGAATTTATGTACTTTTCTACATTAAATTGGGGGAGTTAATAGTGAAAGAAAAGATTTGGATTGAATAAATTTGGTGTAAAAAAGAAAATATGGGAATTGCTTTTCACTTTTGAAGGAAAGACAATGTCCTAATGAACTCCTAACTAGATAGTGAAATACGAACAAGATAACAATTTTGTACAATGGAAGTGCTCAAAGTAGGGGAATCTCTCTATTATAATATGACTAGTACATGCCCGTGTTCAAGGCCACGTTTTTTTTTAAAAAAAAATTTTAAATTTTTTTTCATGCCCGTGTCCAAGGCCACGTTTTTTTAAAAAATTTCTTTTTTTTTTAAATTTTTTTAAATTTTTTTTCATGCCCATGTCCAAGACCACATTTTTTTTAATTTTTTTAGATTTTTTTTTAATTTAATTTTTTTTTTAAGGGCAAAATGGAAAAGGGACAAAATAGTGAGGGCAAAATGGTAAAACACCCAATTGAAACTGTAGAGAGTACTGTTCAAAAGGCAGGTGCCATTTATAATATAGATTCCTTTTCCTTTTCCCTTTATTACTTTAATCTATTTTCTTTCTTTTGTTTTTAGAATTTATCTTTTATCTTTTTCTCTTTAAGTTCATTTGGCGGCATTATTTCCAACTATCAAACTAAAACCTTTGGCGGCATTTCAACTTCGAAAACTTAATCACTTTACTTGTTATTTAAGTTCATCCAAATTTTCTATCTTGATTTCAACAATATTTCATCCGTCTCAAAATATATATCCAATTTCCGATGGAATTGAAGCCTAACATAATGGGTTGGGTCTACACGGGAAGAAAAGGAAGCAAATCTCAGAAGGCCAATCCGGTATTGTGCCCACATGGACCTCATGGTACGGTCACACAGATTAGAAAGAGATGGTACAATTTGGGACAAAAAAAAAAAATTAATCTAGAAACTACGATGCTGCATAGCTTCGTATTTCAGTTTTCTTTTTTTCATATAATTCTTTTTTGGTGTAGGTTTAGAATTCTTTAGGATTTTAGTTTTGTATCCCTATAGCATACAAGTTAACTAACATTCATAAATATATTGCAACACCACATTTAACGGATGGTTATTGATTATAATTCTAACCTTATAGTGTTTCCAAACGTACTCGGTAGAATTTATCAAGGGTTAATTTGGGCCTAAGTACATAGGGCGTTCATATAATGGACCCCCTTTTTTTTGCCAAAACGGGGCTTGACATGCAATTGTTTTCGTCAGTTTAGGACTTTTTAACAGAAATCGTTAAAAATCTCGTTAATCAACCATATGTAGTGCACATGATCAACATATTGGTTAACTTCAATTTAATATTACCTAATAAGGGGTTCAATGCAAGTTATTAAAATAAAGGGGGCTGAAAATGAAAATTAAGAAATTTGGAAACCTAAATCACTTTTTATATTAAATCCTAAATTCACATCCTTCCTCTTTCATCCTCTTAATGCAGATAAGATTGCAGAACCCACCTACTCCCTCCCGATAAAAAATAGTAAAACACCCTCTTACTCTAGCTAGCTCCACCGTTCCCAACCTTAAGGGCCCGCTCTCGAGTTTTAGAAGGAGAGAAAGGAAAGAAAGAGGAGAGAAGAGAAGGGGAAAGAAGAAAAAGGGAGAGAATTCAATGTGTCCTCTGTGGTCCCGAGTTTAGGAAGAAAAGGGAAGGAAAAAAGTTTAAATTACACTTGTACCCTTATTGAAAGAAGAAGAGATATATATTTGAGGGGTAAAGTAGGTATCTCAAAAAAGTTGGTTAATGAAATTTTCTTTCCTCCCAATTCCTCTCACTTTTGGGAGGATTGTGAAGGAAGGAAAAACTTAAATTTCCTCCCCTTTCCCTCCACTCCCCTCTTAAAAAAACACGGGAGCAAAGCAAGGAGGGAAAATTTGTAAGACTTCATTACATTTCCTTTCCTTTCTCTAGTTTTTTAAACTCGGGATCACACCCTAATAGCACACCACACCACCCCTTGTTCCTTATCTATTTACATCTGACAATGTCATCTTCTCAACTCAACATCCTTCACAACTCTGGCAACTCAACATATATCTAACACCTTTTGTGTCGGCAACTTCCGCCACCAACCCCACAATCGTCTATTTTTCTTTCTCTCTCCCTCCCACCTTCGAAATAGATGAAAATTGTTCGAATTTGGATCTAATTTTATTTGAAACTGATTTTGAAATGTTTTTTTGGATGTGATGGTCGGAGGGATAGGGTGTATAAATGAACTGATGTTGTTTGTAGTGGTACTAGTACTCAAATGTCCGTGTCATTGGCACGGGTCAGTATGGAAAGGGGGTCAATATGGAAATAAAAAGATGTGGGAAAACTGAAATCGCATGCTAACTATATGACGTTTTAAATGTCATTTTAAACCAATATAAATATATAAAGTGCAAAGATATTTACCTAGGAGTTGAAACTTCTTGAGAGAAGGTACCTGAGAAACCATCGGAAGACTATATTTAAAATAAAATCAGATATTCGGACGAAGAAAAATTATAATGAAACAAAAAGGTAAATACTGACCTTTTTGTGAGATAATGCTGAAGATATAACAAAAATATTTACCTAGGAGTTGGAAGTGAGAGCAAAAATACACTTGAATTTGTCATTGTAAACCTGCAAGAGAGAAATTGATATGGGAGCAACCTTAAAAAAAATCTCATATGAAACCCGACTAAAAGTTCCTGGTGAAGGAAAAGGGAAAGAGAAAGGAGAGAGAGACTCGTTGCTTCATCTTAAGTGTATAACTACGGTCTCCAAATCCAAATGGGACCCAACAAAAAGTTAAAGGAAAAAATAATGAACCCATGAAAAATGAACTTTAGAATCGATAAATAAATTAAAAGCGATCTACGCCTCAATTATTTGAAGACAAACAATCATAAATTATTTAGAGAAAAAATATAGAAACAACATTCACTCTTTGTTAATAATAAAACATTAATCCGTTGGTTCCTCTTCGACTACATTGGCAGCTGCAAAACTTTCTTCAACTCTTCTAGCTACTGCTTCCTGCACTTAGACAAAAACAGATAAGAACCACATTTATATAACTATAAATGATGAATTATATGCGATTATATATATATATATATATATATATATATATATATATATATATATATATATATATATACTCCCTCTGTCCCGCTACAAATTGCACACTTTCCTCATTGGGCGTCCCATTACAAATTGCACATTTCCTAAAATGGCAAATAATATTTACTATTCCACCCACTAATTCTCTCTCCTAATTTACTTTTTATACTCACAACACCAATCAAATCACTATTTCCTACCTCACTTTCTCTCTCCAACCTCACTTTTCATACTCACAACATTCTCTCCACTAATTTTTTTCTTAATTCCCGTGCAAATAGTAAGTGTACGGGTTCTACCGGGACGGAGGGAGTATATATATAACATATACCGCTTCACCGAGAAATGTGGGATCATCCCAAATATCATCGTACACACTAGATTCAACCGTAGCTTCAACTACATCTTCAACCGTGCGTGTGTGGGGGTGTTACCATTTTCCGAAAAATATTTTACTTATGAAAAATTCGTAAGTCATTTTACTTAGAAAAGTAGGAAAAACATTTTTCGAAAAACATTTTCTCAATTTTTCGGTGCTTACCAAACACCGAAAAATTAGAAAAAGATTTCCCCCTGAAATTACCCGGGATTTTCGCGCGGACGCGGAAACGCGGTTGTCTTTCGCGGAGGGTTGGTGACTGAGACCTCGCTTTTCGGGAAGGAGAGGAGTCGCCACGCGATTTTTGTATTTTGAGCCCAAACGTAGAGAAACGGCTATTGTTTGAAAAATGTGTCGTTTTTATTGGTAGCAAAAACTTAGGAAAAGACTTTTTGAAAATGGGGAGTCATTTTTATTGGCAACAAAAATGAGTAAAAAGCTTTTTAGTACCAGAGATTGTTAGGTTCGGAGGTCACGTTACGTTTCGGGAAGAGTATGTTGAGATCACCCGAAACGCCTCGTATGACGAGTCTTTCTACCTTTCTCGAAATCGTGTGCGTGTGTGTTTGTATTTTGAAATGGGGGCTTGAATGACAAGCTTAATCTTGATTTGGATTTCAAACTTTGATTAGGTGATTCCTTTTTGAAAAGGCGAGTGTTTGAATGACAAACGTCGATTTTGAAGTTTTTAGGAAAAGTGACGCGAATGCTGATTTTAACTGTTTATCTTAAGTGTTAAATGTTGACTTTTAAGAAAGGAGCGTTTGAATGTCAAACATCGTATTTTGAGTTTGAAGATGAGCGTTTGGATGCCAAACGTCATTTTGCGCATTTTGAAAGAGAGTTCGAATGTCAAACTCCGATTTTGAACCGGGCATGTCATTTAACAATTTTACGGGAAAAACGTATTAAATGATTTTGAATGTCAAAAGTCGGATTTTAAGTTTGAAGATGAGCATTTGGATACCAAACGTCATTTCGCGCATTTTGAAAGAGAGTTCGAATGTCGAACTCCGGTTTTGAACCGGGCATTACATTGTTAACGATTTTACGGAAAAAGCGTATTAAATGATATGCGATCAACAAATCGGGTTGCGACTTGGACTTTAAAAAGTAAATACTATCACGATCCAAACGGGTCGGACTTTGTAAATGACAGTATTTAAATGCGGTATCGACCGATCAAACGGTCCGGAATTTGTAAAGTACGATCGACGAGCCAAACAGCTCGGAATTGTAAAGTACGATCGATGAGCCAAACGGCTCGGAGTTGTAAATTTGCGTAAAAGTAAATGAAGTTCGACGGATCAAATGGTCCGAAATTGTAAATGACAGAAATTTAAATGACGATCGACGGATCAAACGATCCGGAATTGGTAAATGACATAAAAGTAAACGGAACGGGGTCGGAACGTCGTTTTAACCTGAGATTACTTCTCTTACGGGAAGAGAAGAGGATCTAGGGGCTAAAACGTATCGGACCCCGTTAGACGGAGGCGTCTATATTTCAACAACGTCGTCCGAAACGGTTGTAGCGACTGGCGCGTAAACCGAGACGGAACGAGAGTTTTAGAGAGAGAGGGAGCTACCTATGGATAGGGTCGGCTCCTTTGACTCGGTGGGTGTATAAGGGATACGAAAGTGTGTTTGGAACGGTGTTTTGAAGTGGCGGGGGTTGTATTTGATCGAAATACGGAGTTTTCACGCAAAACGAGGTAAAACCGGGGCTCGGGAGGAGGGAGTGATTTTTGCTGTTACAAATGGCTTTGACAGCCTCTGTTTTTATAGGTGTAATTTCAGCATGAGTTCGGACGGACTGAGGGTGAAATCCAGGGGGTTTTTTGAAACTTTGGAAATTGGAGGGACTTGCTGGCAATTTCAAATTTCCTGCAAATGAGCCGGCCGGACTGAGACTGCATACCAAGGGTATTTTTGTCTTTTCACACTGAATTTGATTGAAAGGTGATGGGGGAGCTGTGGCATGTGAGCCACGTGTCCCTGTGACTCACAGGCCATGGGAGTTCGTGTCGTTATTTTTCGGTTTTGCCCGTTTTTAAAATAACAGTCCGGAAAATATCCAAAACGTCCCCGAAAAGTGCCGAAAGGTGCGTTTTTCAGGAAAAGCCGTACTTTTACGTGCAACGATGTGTGTTGAGTACGCTTTGACGTCGGGATGCACGGGGCAGTCCTGGGACGTCTCGTTGGCTTGTCAACGGGGAGCTTAACGGGTTCCGGTTAGCCTGGAGCGGGCCAGTTAACGGATTCCGGTTAACTTTCTAATGGATTTTGACGATCCGGATTTGGGTACTTACAGTTAGCCCCTCAGCGACGTCACTTCCGAAGGAGGTGGGGTCGTTGAAAAAAGATAAGGATCCAAATCGGGATGCCTTACTTCTAAAAAAGACCTGGGCGGTCAGCTGGCTGGACCCTTAGCGAAAGGATTCCTACGTATCCCGAGCGGGAATCAAGTCGATCGTAGTTCGTAGGTACAAGGAGCCGCGCGTGGGAACCTTGACCTGAGCGAGACTGTTGGGAGGCGTCTAAACCTGAAAGAGACCATCGCGAGGTACTTGGACGTGAATGGAGACTATTGTGAGGCGTCTGAACCTGGGATTTCTGAAACCTTCGAGGGCGTGTGGCGCCTCAAACCGGAGTGGCGAAACATACGAGGGCGTGTGGCACCTCAGACCGGAGTTGCTGAAACATACGAGGGCGTGTGGCGCCTCAGACCGAAGTGGTGGAACATACGAGGGCGTGTGGCACCTCAAACCGGAGTTGGTGAACGTACGAGGGCGTGTGGCACCTCAGACCGGAATGGTGGAACATACGAGGGCGTGTGGCGCCTCAAATCGGAATTGCTGAAACATATGAGGGCGTCTGGTGCCTCAGACCGGAATGGTTGATACTTTCGAGGGTGTGTGGCGCCTCAGACCGGAGTTACGAGGATGTGATGGTCCTGAGATGAAGGCGTTCGTGCCTTGAGATTGACTTTGTAAGGCGTTCGTGACTTGGGTGCTGGACTTATGATGACGACCAGGTTTATCCGCCGGGGATAGGGTGGAAATGATGGAATGGTTGTGTAAAACTGGCGTTATTAACAACATGGAAGGATTGATGTTCTAACGGCGGGGTTAGGAACGTGATGTGGTCTCGGGAGAGATTGACACATTGCTGGGGAAAAGCATCCAGAGTTCTGACGGGGTCAGTTGGAAACTGGGGGGAAATTGATTGACGTTTCTTCTTAGGATCCTGCCGGGGAGGAATGTTCGGGCTTACGGTGATGGCCGAAGAGGGATTGTTGTGCGGGCTTACCTTGATGGCCGCTGTAGTGGGACGATCGGGCTTACGACTGGCGGCCGGGGAAGTGAACGTTGGTGAAAACTGATAGAAATTTTGACGTCGTGAGACGGAATTGTGACTTGAATGTCCGGAGACAGGATGGAGCATTTGAATGTCAAACGTCGGTTTGGGGCTGGCATGAGCGTTTGAATGTCAAACGTCAACTTGAGATGTAAATGAGCATTTGAATGTCAAACGTCAACTTGAGATGAGCATTTGAATGTCAAACGTCAACTTGAGATGTAAATGAGCGTTTGAATGTCAAACGTCAACTTGAGATTGAGAATTTAACGTTTGGAGACGAGCGTTAGTGAAAACGAACTGAGAATTTAACGTCTGGAGACGAGCGTTAGTGAAAACTAACTGGGAATTTAACGTCTGAAGACGAACGTTAGTGAAAACTAACTGGGAATTTAACGTCTGGAGACGAACGTTAGTGAAAACTAACTGGGAATTTAACGTCTGAAGACGAGCGTTAGTGAAAACTAACTGGGAATTTAACGTCTGGAGACGAACGTTAGTGAAAACTAACTGGGAATTTAACGTCTGGAGACGAGCGTTAGTGAAAACTAACTAGGAATTTAACGTCTGGAGATGAGCGTTAGTGAAAACTAGCTGGGAATGGATCCTCGGGGGATGGAGTGTTAGAAATGTCTAACTGGGGGAAATTTTACACTTTTGGGGGCCAAAAGGGGTAAAATTGAACTACTTGAAAAGTTGAGGGGCTAAATTGGCAAGGAATCTTTCTGCTGCGAGAAGAGTCGGCGGACTGAACCTGAAGTTGACCAGGTTCATTCCAGCGCCGAGGCAGAGGCATGTTTGGCCATTTTCTTTCATTTATTCCGGCGAGAGGGAGAGAAAGGAGGAGAGAAAAATTATTCCAAATTGTGAGGTTTGCTCAAATTTATGAGGGAAAATCAACATGGAAGGTGATTTGGAACCAATGGCTCGTCATGGAAGGACCGATGACGAAAGAACGCGATTGGTTCGGACCATTCGAACCACTGCTCTTCCATTGAATTCAGCGGAGTTCTACCCGGCTAGGGAGAATCACAAATCCAAAGGAGGGATCGAGAGACAGGTAAACTTCCTTCAAATTCCATTAATTTTAAGAATGTGCATTCTTTAAATGTTAGAAATTTGACTAGAAATGGGTTAGGGATTTTGGTGCCCGGATTGGGACTTTTGACTTTGCTATGTGCCTTTGTCGAAATTGACTAGAGTGTAGTTCAATTGACACTATGGGTAGATGACATAAAAATTTTGGTTGCAAAATTCCATGCCTAGATGTGTTTTTCCGAATTTAAAGTATGTTTAAATCGGGACGGAGTAAATTTTCGAAATGTTCGAAAAGATTCGAAAGTTCCGAATTCGACGGAGTTTTCGAAGGGCTTTGAAAGTTCCGGGTTCGACGGAGTTTTCGAAGTGTTTTGAAAGTTCCGGATTCGACGGAGTTTTCGAAATGTTTTGAAAGTTCCGGATTCGACGGAGTTTTCGAAGTGTTTTGAAAGTTCCGAATTCGACGGAGTTTTCGAAGGGCTTTGAAAGTTCCGGATTCGACGGAGTTTTCGAAGTGTTTTGAAAGTTCCGGATTCGACGGAGTTTTCGAAATGTTTTGAAAGTTCCGGATTCGACGGAGTTTTCGAAATGTTTTGAAAGTCTTAGACCGCTAATACTCCACCCGGGATGGAAATATTTTAGGAAGAAATGAGAACTACATCTGCTTTGCATCCTTTAGATATGCGTTCGTGCACTCTGTTGATGTCGCTTCTGTGCTTAACGTATTCTTGTCTTGTTCACCTACCTGCAGGAGCGAGGGACATTTGATGTTCATACCCTGAAGAGTCAGGGAGCCTTCAAGGCAGTTCGAGCGCTGTGGGTGATACTCCCGAACGAGCCTCGAGACGGAGAGAGGAGTCCACGGCAGCTTGTGGTTGACTCCAGCTTGGCAGGATTTATTAGCGCGGTAGCCGCGGTGGCTGTGACGCAGAGGGCGAGGTCCATGTACGTAGCTCTGAGCGAGTACTGGTGGGATACGACCCACACTTTTCATTTCAGGTGGGGGAGGCGACTGTGACTCCCACTGATTTTGCGGCTATCACCGGGTTGCCGACACAGGGCAACGCGCTGGTGTGGGTGGACGGTTATACTCCAGGGCAGTTGTCGGAGCTTCTGGGTTTCGATATCACCGATGCCAGGGGCTTAGGTATTCGGTACAGGCCGATGGAGAATCATCTGAGGGAAGGTATTGATGCATATGGGGAGGGGTCCCCTAGGATGACCGCTGAGCGTCTGGATCGAGGGTTCATTTGGTTCGTGTTGTCAGCGACTCTGCTCCCGACTTCTGACACATCTTGTCACTTCCCTTTGCTCGGGTTGCTGACAGACTTGGATGCCGTGAGGGGGTATGCCTGGGGGAGACTAGACTGGCCGAGCTCTACCACGCCTTGGACAGGTTCTCACGGGGAGAGGAGAGCACCTTGTGTTGCTTCTCATTTACTTTGGATGTAAGTTCTTGTCTTTTTCTCTTCCTTGTCTCATTTCTGTACTCGTATGTATCTGCTCTGTAGTTGACATAACTTTCCATTTGCTTGACAGGTCTGGTGCTATGAGGTGTTCAGCCCGCAGCGGTGGGAGATTAAGGAGGCGTACCGGTCCTTGTTCCCAGCCATGCTGTCTTGGCAGAAGAAGGCAAAGAGGGCGGTGTCGTCGAGGGAGGGGACTCGACTGTCATACGAGGAGGTGTCCCAGGCCCTGAGTCGAGAGTTCTTCGAGCGGATCCAGCTTACTTGGTGGAGCCGGATTCACGTTGGCGTGGTTCCGGTTGCTAGTGAGGTTACGCGGCAGCGGAAGCTCCTGGTGGGATTTCACTGCTATGCGATGTATCTAAGGGAGAGGGTGACCCGTCAGTATGGCCCGGGGTCCCTTCCGATGGTGTCGGTGGATCCGCCTCTACACATGCAGCATCCTTTGTCGATGCCGATGGATGAGTTGGAGCGGTATAGACAGGGCGTGTTCTATACCGAGTATGTCATAGCGGGTGCCGACTATGACACTTTCTTGAGGATGAGGCTGAGGCGCCCGCAGGTGCAGCATAGGGAGGACGAGGGCCCTGGATATCCCCGAGACTTCCCGCTCCCACGCGCTAGGCTGGCGTACGAGGGGCTGGACGGTTCGCGCAGGCGACTGGTGATCCCGATCCCGGAGGAGCCGAGACCTCAGTACAGAGCGGACCCCAACGCTTCGGTGAGTGCCTTTGATTTTCTGCATTTGATAGTAGCATTTTGCAAATGTTGCATCTGTACTTTCTGCTTGTCTTTTGACGACTTTCCTGGTTTGTAGGTGTCTGGCCGCACGTACAACCAGGCTATGAGATAGTTGGACGGGTGGGCCAACTACGCTAGGAGGCTCGTGGAGTTTTCGAGGTGTAGTTCCCGGAGGAGTGTGGATGTTCGTGAGCCGAGGCCGTCTAGGCCGAGAGGTTCGTCTGCTCCCACGGCTGGTGGAGCGGACTTTGCGCAGGGATTTGTCCAGTTCGCAGGCGGAACGGCGGGGTTCAGAGCTCATCCTCCTTCGCACGCGGGGCACGAGCGGGGAGAGTCCTCGAGTTCGCAGGCGCAGATGAGGTCTTTCGCGTATTCCCGCTTGGAGGAATTCGGAGATTTCTTGTTCTCGACGGATCCGGCTGCTGCGGAGCAGTGCATCGAGTGCTCGGATAACGAGCAGGACTCTGAGTAGTCCTCTTTTATCGCTTTTTTTAGACAAAATGTATGTATTGTCCGAAGCAATTTAACTTGTATTTGAAAAAAGGCGCCCTTGAGGCGGAACCTGTATTTTGCATATCTATTTAGTGATTACCTTCTTTTTATTTTGGAAAATAAGCAAGTAGGTTGATCAAAAATAAATAAAATGAAACATGCATAAAAAATTGAACGGGTCAAAATTTATGCCTATATGCACTGATATTTAATTAATTGCACTGTTGCACGAGCACGGGGCGGAAGTGGTGTTGGCAGTGGTTGATTGAAACCATGGGAGCACGCAGATTCACAAAGGCATGAACAGGGCTTGGTTTGGAATTGTTTCCAATTTAAGAGCAGCTGGCTGCAGAGTTGATCAAGTCAACTGCAGAAAGAGTCCGGCCGGACTGAGGATGAATTTCCAGAGTCTTTTAAATTGCAGTTTTAGCTTTGCAATTTGTTAAGAACTGCGCATTTACCTTTGATCCATTAGCTGAATTCTCTCAAATTCCTAAGGTTTCCTTCACTTTTCCATGGCTCCCTTTCCTAAGCTATCGTCTCGGATGCAAGAGCAAAACTTGGAAAATTTCCAGTCGTGGGTACGGAACCACACGAGGAAAAATAAGGGGTTTTTCGTGGGTTATTACGGGATGAAATCTGTTTGGGCTTTGAAGGAGCTCATGCCAGATTGGGATCTTCTGACAGCCGCGACTCGTTTCTGGGATGTACGGAGGAATGTGTACAACTTCTCGTACAACGAAATCACTCCTACGTTCGAAGATTTCCGGGCCATTTTGGGAGGACCTGAGACGGAACAGCTAGTTCTTCCCTATGCTGGTGGCATGGCCACTGTTGAGAAGTTAGTGTTTCTGCTTGGTATCTCGGCTGAAGAAGCATGCGGGATGCTGATAGTGAACACAGACTATGTTGACATTTCGGGGCTGCCCGATAGATTTGCTGGTGGTGAGGGGAGCGTCTTCGCGAGGGAAGCGTTTGCTCTGTGCGCGATCGCTACTTTGTTCACGTTCACGTCCCTGGGTGTGTGCCATCACAGCGTACTGGACTTGGTGAGGCAGTGCCGGAGCGGAGGAGACATCGTTCCTTTGGTCTTGGGCGAGACGTTCCTGGGCATAGGTCGGATGGCGACCGGCAACCGATACATGTGGAGAGGGAGTCTCGCTATGCTTACTATGTGGTTGAGGGAGAGGTTGCAGATGATGCTCGAGGTGCCAATGTCTTGTGACGCTTGGTCCTTTTCTCGACGTCCTTTGGTGATAGGGGGCGATTAGGCTGAACTGGAGCTCTGGATGGCCAGACTCCGTACGCATCACTTGCGATGGTGGGTTCCTCACTGGAAGTTACAGACTTGTCGGACCGCTCAGGGGGGTCTCTTGGTTGTCAGAGTGCCGGGGTGGTCCCAGATGTCTTTCTATATTCCATCCTTGGTTCTGCGATAGTACGGGCTGGAGCAGGCGCCACTGACGGGTTTGGTTCATGCTGCTACCTTCGAGGTGGGATCTCTGCTGATGGAAGATCCTTCGACGCTATTGCTGCTCACACGGTTGTGGAAATATGCGTCCTTTCCTGCCAGGGTTTTCTTTCACCAGAGAGAGGGCACTGTTCTGTCTATGCAGTATCTGAACTGGTATGAAGAGTGTATAGGGGAGACACAGATGGCTATCTTGTGGAGACGAAGTAAGCTCTTGGGTGCTGATTACCTTGACAGCTCGACCTTGAGGAGGGCCGAAGCGGGAGCTAACCATGGGGATCGTACTGGAAACGACATGGCTGACTATGAGGCCAATGCTGATCGGGAGGCCAATCAAAGTACAGTTATGATGGCTCGAAGAGAGGCAGCTCAAGATAGAGCTAGGGAAAGGGCTGCGTTGACAACTACAGGTTTGACGGAGGCATCGGGAAGGGTCCCTAAGCCATGTAGAAGGACTACGGGAATATTCCCTATGAAGGTGAAGAATACTCGCCGCGGAAAAGGGAAGGGGAAGAAGGATGAAGGACCAAGTTCGGGAAACTAGGTTGACCTTCTTTGTCAGTATTCACCTTGTTGTTGCAGACACATTAACTGATTAATGTTTTATTGTAGTTTTGCTAGCGTGTAGCGAGTCAAGAGTTGACCGTGCTTGAACTCATCAAAGATTGTTTTAACCGTAATGAATTTGTAGGTTAATTGAAAAGAGTTTTTCGAAACACAAGCAATTGATGCTTATTTGTTTTTTTTTGATTTTTGAGACCGAACCAATGATGGCTGCCTACGTTCCCCTTTTACAATTGGACTAAGGGGCTCAGGTCACCGTAGTTCGACACTTTAGGTGAATTTGAGAAAAACAAAGATAAAAGAAGTGCGACCCTGTTTTTTACCTGGATCATTGTTGGGAATGTATCCAGTTGGGTATTACTCTTTTAGCACTTTAATTTGCGAGGATGGTGTATGGGGAAGGAGAGTTGACTCGTGCTCTTCCTCAAACGAAGTATCTGCGGAGCTTGCTTCCGTTCACGGGGTTAACGAAAGGGTTCCCGTCCAAATCTGCTAACTGCATGGCTCCTCCGGAGAAGATTCTTTGTACCACGAACGGTCCTATCCAGGTAGGCTCCCACTTTCCGAGGGGATTGGTCTGCGTAGGAGGCTTTTCCTTTAGCACCAAGTCGCCTTCCCTGATGTCTCGGATCTTGACTTTCTTATCAAATGCTCGGGCCATTCTACTCTGGTAGGCTCGAGTGTGTTTCATGGCTTTCAATCTGCGCTCGTCGAGTAGAGCAAGTTCGTCGTGACGGCTCTGTAGCCATTCGACTTCATTGATCCCGTTTTCCAAGAGGACTCGGAGGGATGGAATTTCCAATTCCACGGGTAACATTGCTTCCATTCCGTAGGTAAGTGCGAATGGAGTCTCCCCTGTGGCGGTTCTGACTGATGTTCTATATCCCCAGAGGGCTAGATGTAGCTTTTCGGGCTAGTCCCGACCTCTGGTGGTCATCTTTCTGATTATCATTGCGAGAGTCTTGTTTGCTGCCTCTACTGCACCATTGGTTTATGGTCTGTAGGGAGAAGACTTGTGACGAGTGACTCTGAATTCGGTCAGCAGTTGGTCACAATCTCCTTCGAAGTGGGTCCCATTGTCGGATATGATCTCGTTGGGCACTCCGTATCGGCACATGATGTTCTCTTTGATGAACTCGGCCACCTTCTTGGAATTCAGTACCTTGTACGATCTGGCTTCTACCCATTTGGTGAAGTAGTCGACTGCGACTAGAATGAACTCGTGACCATTGCTCCCTGGCGGAGTGATCTTGCCGATGACATCGATTCCCCATGTGGCGAAAGGCCATGGTTTAGTCATGCAATAGACTTCATGAGGAGGAATGTAATTGAGATTGGAGAACCGTTGACATTTGTCGCAGCTTCAGACGGACTGGATGCAGTCTGTTTCCATCGATATCCAATAGTATCCTATACGGAGGATGATCTGTGTCAATGCTCGGGCGTTCATGTGCGGACCGCAGGTTCTGTTGTGAATTTCGTTCATTAGCTCGCTCGCTTTTTCCTTGTTTACACACCGAAGGAGTGGTCCTTGGTGGCGCTTCTTGTACAACATACCCCCCAGAATGACGAAATGGGATGCCAGGCATTTTAATGCCATCATGTTTTTGGCTTTGATCCCTTCTTTGTATTTTCCATCTTCATTTGTGAAGGAAGCTTCTCCGTTTTGGAGGTACTGGTATATTTGATTGTACCAGGGTTCGTCGATCGTTTCATTTTTTATTTCAATCTCACGTGCCAATAAGCGGGTGTTTCCTTCTGCCTATTCTAAGGGGTTTGCATTTCCCATTCGGGATTTCGACAAGAGGCGAGGGTTGCCGGGGCATCTGCGAAGCGGTTCCTGTCTCTTGGCAAATAGTAGAAAGAGATGTCCTTGGGCGAGCAATGAGCTCCTCCATGTACGCGTGGTAGTTACAGGAGGCCGAATCTATCGTCTTCCATTTGTTGGACACTTGATTGATGATCAATCTTTGAGTCTCCGTATACTTCCGGTTACGAGATGTTGTGCTCGAGGGCGGCTTCCCGGACCGGCCTGCAAGCTTCGTATTCTCTTTGCATTGTTGGTTGTTTCAAAATTCGACTTGATGGCTATGGGAGTATGCTCGTCCTTGGGATCGACAAGGAGCATTCCAATACTATTTCCCTTCTTGTTGGCTGACCCATCGACGAAGAGTTACCCGCGGTTTGCGCTGTCGAGTGAGAAGATTCCGTCGTCAGGAAGCTGCGGATCGGGACCCTTGGGCTCACCGCTTGGGAAGTACGCCGGTGATCTGCCATTACTCTGCCCCTTGTTGATTTTCTGACCATGTACTTGATGTCAAACTCAGTCAGGAAGAATGACCACTTGGCTAGTCGCATTGACAGAGATGGCTTGTCAAAGAGATATCGGACAGGGTCCATTTTGGAGACTAAGAGCACTGAATGTGACTGCATGTAGTGTTTCAGTTTCCCGACTACCCATACCAAGGCGGTACAAGTTTTCTCTAATCTTTGAGTAGCCGAGTTCACTTCCTTGAAGCTTCCGCTACGAAGTAGATTGCATGCTCAACTTTGGAATCTTTACTGTTCTTGTGCCATCATTGCTCCAATTGACGTGTACATTCTTGCATCAGTACGGGAGTAGTGGCTTGTCTTCATGTGGCGGGCACGAGTGGGGGATTCACCAAGAATGTCTTGATTTTTCGAAAGCCGTCGCACTCGGCGTCCCATTTGATGTCGGCATTCTTCTTCATCGGTTTGAACATGGGCTCACGAGAGAGATGTCAAGCGGTTGATGAAGCGGCCCGATGTCTTGAAGTCTTCCCATAAAGCTTTTCACTTCTGTCAGAGTCTGAGGTGGCTTCATGTCGATGATGGCCTTGATTTTCTTGGGATCGACTTCGATACCTCTTTCTGTAACCATGTACCCTAGTACTTTGCCTCGCTTGACGCCGAAGGTGCAGTTCGAAGGGTTCAATCTCATGGAGTGCTTTCTGAGTCTGTTGAAGAACTTCCTCAGATCTGTCATGTGCTGCTAGTCTGATCGTCTGGAGTGGATGATCATGTCATCGACATATACTTCGATTTCCTTGTGAATCATGTCATGGAAGAGGGCTGTTGCAGCCCGCTGGTAAGTAGTCCCAGCATTCTTCAGGCCGAACAACATGACCGTGTAGCAGTATGTCCCCCACGGAGTGGTGAAAGCAGTCTTGGCTTGATCTTCCTCGGACATTTTGATCTGGTTGTATCCAGCGAACCCGTCCATGAAGGACTTTACCTCGAAATTTGCCGTGGTGTCGACTAGCATGTCGATGTTAGGCAGTGGGAAATCATCTTTAGGGCTGGCCTTGTTGAGATCCCAGAAATCCACGCAGCATCTGACCTTTCCATTGGCCTTGGTGACCGTCACGATGTTGGAGATCCAGGTCGGGTACTCAATTACTCTGATGAAACCAACTCGGAGCATTTTCTCGATTTCTTTTTTCACTTGCAAGGATCACTCTGGCTTAATCTTGCGCAACTTCTGTTTGACAGGCTTGGATTCGGGATCCAGGGGAATTCTGTGCTCCACGATCGAGGGATCGAGTCCTGGCATGTCCTGGTATGACCAGGCGAACACGTCAACATACTCCCGGAGGAGGTTTATCAGGGCTTCCTTTTCTGCATCGGCGAAGAAACTGCCCACTTGTGTCTCTTTAGGCTCTTGCACTGACCCCAGGTTCACTTTGGTCATAACCTCTTCGGCAGCTTGGGCCCGGTTGTCCTCTTGGTCAACTACACGCTTGAGAACTTCTTTAATGTATTGTTCGTTTAATGTGTCTGCTTCTTTATCAATTGATTCGTTATTAACGTCTTTTAAGTTGTTTGTTAACTTATCAGTTGTTAAAGTGGCAATGAGGGGATACTCCGAAAGATCAGACTTTTCATTAGATGCGAATGGAAATACATTGTTGGCTACATTATCATAGTCTTCCGGCGTAAGGCCGTTGGACGACTCAGAGGACTGGACTCTGACAAGGACTGACTCAAAGGGTTCGAGACCGGGTTTAGGGAGATGTGGGTGCAGGCCCAGCTTGTCTTCCATTTCTGTCTGGCTTGCCCTTGGTCCGGTGAAAGTTACCCAGTTCTTCAGTGGCATTGCTGGATGCTTGATGAGGGTTCGGGGATCGAGAGGCTTGGCTTCTGCTATCCCAATCATGGCGATCATGCTGTTTTCGGAGCCCAGGTCAATCAGGTTTGGCACCTCCATGACTTCTTCAAAAAGACTCTGTAGAGCGGGTCCACTGAGAGCGTCTTCTATGAATTCTGGTTCCTTCTGCTTTGGAGTTACTGTCTCGAATGTGGCCTCGGCGGCTGACCCGAACAGTCTGTTTCCCATGGAGAGTGCCATGAGCTGCTCCTCCAAAATTGGGATTCCCTTGAATGTGTACTCATGCTGAACCGTGGTGGCAATTGGTCCAGGTAGAGTTGTGATGTCGAGGAACGCTCCCCTTATCGGATTAGCCTTGAGTCCTCTGAAACGCTTGAGGTCCCGTGCTAGCTGTTCCATCCTTTCTGTAGTCTCTGTGCTGACTATCCCTGCTTCTTTCTCATCTTCATCAGTTTTACTGTCGGTCCCCTCAGTTCTGCTGTCGGTTCCGCTGTCGGTCCTCTCAGTTCTGCTGTCGGTTCCGCTGTCGGTCCCCTCAGTTCTGCTGCCGGTTCCCTTGTCAGTCCCCTCAGTTCTGCTTTCGGTTCCCTTGGTAAAGTAATGAGCGAGGTCGAAACTGTAAGGTCGAAGGTTGGGTGTACCGTCGTAGGTTCCCCTTTTGCGGGCTGCTGCCTTAGTGCGGGCGAGCCTTTTGTCTTCCCTGATGTCAGCCGGTGTTGGCACATAACCAAGCCCCTAGACCGTGGTGTGGTCCTTGACTTCGATGACTTGGTGTTGGCCCTGTAACCTTTTGCCGAGCCCCAGTCCTGGGATGAAGTTCATGAGTTTCATCATCTTCATGGCGGGAGGAATCTTGTCTTGGAACAGTGGAAGGTCCACGTTGCATATTTGGATCTTGGAGGTCTCCAGAGTGAATCCAGTTAATGCCATGTCGTCATTATGCTTGATTTCTAACACTGGAATGTCGTTGGTGCTGGTCCCCTTGGTGGTGACGCTGTCGTCGTAGACTGTGGTTAGCTCGTTGCCTTGCATGAACTTGATGCATTAGTGAAGGGTGGATGCCACGCCATTGATTTGATGCAGTCAGGGACACCCCAGGATGGCTGTGAAAGTGATTGGAATGTCCAACACTTGGAATTCGGTGGGGATCATCCGCTTGCCGAACCAGATGTTTAGAGTAGCAACTCCGAGAACTGTACGGGAAGTAGAGTCATAGGCCTTGACAGTGTGGACTGAAGGCTTCAAATCTGTGGGCTTGATGTCAAGCAGGTCCATCATCTTGGCGGGCAAGACATTCATTCCGGAACCTCCGTCTACCAACACGCGGGGAAGGCGACGCTCGTCCAGCTGGACTGTGATGTAGAGTGGCTCATTGTGATCAGCCCCAAATTTTGGAAGGTCCAAATCTGTGAAGGTGATAATGTTGCCGTAGTGGATGTTGCCAATCATCTGAATGACTTCGTCTGGGGTTGCGTCCACGGGGACCATGGTACGGGCCAGACTTTCCTCTAGCTTGAGCTTGTGAGGATACGAAGATGTGAGCAGGGACCAAAGGGAAATGTTCGCCTGGGTCTGCTTGAGCTGAGTGAGGATCGGGTCCTCTTTCACGGAACTTGTGTCATTGGACAGGCCGGGTTGCGGTTCTGGCTCCGCTGGCTTTTTGGTGGCCTTAGGTGGTAATGCATGAATTTGACCCAATCGGGTTAGGACACTGACGTCAGGCTTGGTTCCTTCTGAACAGGCCGCTCTGAGTTGAGCAATAGTCAGAGGAGGATTCCTCGTAGCGTAGGGCCATATGTCTTCCCTCAATTCGTTGACTGTAGATGTGTTCCAGGGAGCTTCGGCAGCTTTCCGAATTCTGTCCCAGGATACTGGCTTGGGTGCCTCTGCGGGGAGGTAGTTTATGGATCTGCCCTTGCGTTCGAACGTCGGTGCGCAACGGTGGTTGCGAGCTGAATCGTCAGATTCTTGACCCTCCCGGGGAGGCTGGAGAGTTCTTGGTTCAGGCGAACAGTCTCCTTGATCTCTTTACGGTATACCGCGCTCCTTTCCTTCTTGCTGAGCATACTCAGGGCATTCTGGAGTTGGGTTTGGCGATACTCATGGTTTGCTAATTTTTCTCCACTCATGGCCCAGATCAACTTTCTTGCAGTAGAGCCTGCTGTAAGTACCCAAATCTGGCTCATGCCTTCCGGTTAAATTTCCCGGCAATTTCGGTAAGTTTTCCGGTAATTCCCCAGACCTTCCTAGTGTTCCGGAAACATTTCGGAACTGTTTTTAATTAATTAAAGGCTGAAGGGAATCCTTCCTAATTAAGAAACACGTTTTTCTTAATTAGGGGGAGCCTTCTAGAATTTGCCACCTTGCATGGTTCTAGAAGTGCTGAGTCATTGTGGATAATGCCGCACGGCTGCATTAGCTCGCGACCTCTGGCCGCACGGCTTCATTCCCTCTCTCCAGATTACCTATAAATAGAGGCCTCCTCTACCCATTTCAACACACAATATAACACAACATATAACAAAAACACACCCATAATACGTGAAGAATACTCTCAAGGGCTGCTGGAAGTTCAAGAAGGTGAAGAAGAAGGCCAAGAAGCTACCTCCCTCCTCCTTGAAGATCCAAGATCAACCTCTCCTCCTAGCTCCATCCAAAGAAGAAGGAAGCCATTGGTAACCTTGCACGCCCTAACCTTGCATCCTAATTGCTTTATAAATTGCTCATTGCATTGCCTTTATATTGCTTGGGACTTGGTAGATTAAAGATCATGTCTTTAGATTCCCCCTTCCCCTTTTGCATGCATTAGACATCATTTGTCATAAAAATGTAGTCTTTCCCCATAAAGGTGCATCCTTTGCACCTAAAACCCCCATTTTCCAATAAAAATGTCATCTTTATGCATCCTTTGCATATAAAAATCCAATCTTTTTTCAATAAAAATGCATCATTTGCATTCAAAATACCTTTTCCAAGCATCATTTGCTTTAAAGATCATGTCTTTACCATAAACTAGCATCATATGCTTTTCAAAATGCAATCTTTATGCATCATTTGCATAATGAATTCCAATTTCTTCATAAAAATGCATCATTTGCATAAAAATCATATCTTTAAGCATCATTTGCAATAAAGATCATTTCTTTGAATCAAATGCATCATTTGCAACCCAAAAATGTCATCTTTTCACTAAAGTGTCATTTTTATCATGCATTTCTCCCATTCCCCCATTAGTAATCTCAGAACGGACCGATTTAAAAGATCTCATCTTTACATCGTTCCTTCCATTAAAGGTTTCATAATCTCTTTAGAAAGGGACACCTTTGAACCCTATATCTCCGATTATCACTTAAGATGAGTATGAAGCATCTATATGAGCTCGACCATCTTAAAGTGTAGGATTGATGGGCTAAGGACCCTCCTTTTCTAAGGAACCTCATCTTTGACTATAAAGAGAGTCATTCTCTCGATCACGCAAGTCCCAAGGTCCAAAAATGCGATGATCACAAGTCCAAGATGAGGGCGGGATCATAATCCCGAATACATAAAATCCAAGAAATCCCGAGCGACAACCAATAAATGGTTTGTACGTCCGGAAGACGACTTGGGACATTCCCTCCCTTATTTTCAAACACATGCACACAAGAAAGCACGCAAGCAAGCACGATTAATGGGATCTTGGGAGACTTGCTCCGGCAAGGCACCTTGGGTGAACGACGATCCGTTCTTCCCAAGGGGTAACTTAACCTCCGAACCCATAAAACCTTTTTTTCAAAGTTTTGAGGTAATCAAAATGGCGTGGCGACTCCGTTTTTCAAATTAAACCGGATGTCTTCAAACTCGCGTGAATCCAACAAACACAAAATTTGGGCACACATTCACAGTTTGGCGACTCCGCTGGGGATATCCCAAAGGAGAAAAGCTTTTATTTTCAAAACAAAAAAATCGATACTCGGTATATAGGTGGAAACCACTTGCCCTTCCTGTACACTCCCTGATGTGGGAGTTGGGATAACCGGTGGTTTAACAATCCCACGTACCAGTATCCCTTTTCGAAATTTTTTTTTGAAAAAAATAAAAGGAAGCTTTTCCCTTTGAGTGGTTAGACTCCCGTCGCTGATTTCATTAATCATGCTTGCTTTCTTTACCATTCATTGCATCATTTGCATCTTGGAATCTGTGCATACTTTGAACGGGAAACAACCCGAAAAAATAGCAAAGGAGTGGAACCTGGAAAATTGATCCATGCAGTCGCACGGCTCAATCCTCCTTGAATTCTGACCGGGCGACCTCAGTGGCAATTTCACCAGGAAAAATCATGGTTAATCTGGCAGTCCTAGCAGCTTGGGGCTACTCAGCTCCATGACTGACTGGGGCTCCCAGAAAATTTACGTGCTTACGTGTTGCATTTTCCCCGTCCCGAAAATCATTCCTTTAAAACACATTATGAAAATCTCTGTTTTAACTCAAAAAGGAACATTTTTAGGAGACCGCACACTACGCGCACCTGATATATCCTGTACACTTTGCACGCACGTCCTTCAAACCCGAGGGTGGTTCAGTGCGATCACGGACTGCCTTACGATGCTCCGGGCGCGCACGGAATCATCCCAACCTCCCATGGCGGCCCGGTGTCGACCAATGCACAATCCGTGTCACACGTTTCAAAAAACCGTGACTTTTGGTTGGTTTTTGGTCTAGTCCGTGTCATATAGCCCAGTTGCATACCCTCGTAAAGGTCAAGCCTTAGTTCATAACGGAAGAAGAACTCTGCCAAAATTCCGACAAGGAAAAATTGGCGAGATCTCGACTCCGACATTGACTATTGACCTTGACCTGCACGGAATGCGTAAGAGTCGAGACCGAGTCTTTGCCAACAAATCAAAAGATCTTTCGCTCAAGCGAAGCTCTGCCAAAATTCCGACAAGGAAAAATTGGCAAGATCTTGACCCGGCATTGACTTCGATTCTAACTCACGCCCGGCGTATGCAACGAAGTTCAATGTGACACTGTGTCATCCGGCTTTTGCCGCCCGACCCATGCCTATTATCTTCTCGGACATTACCGAAAGTCAAAACGTCATTCGCTCAAGCGAAATTCTGCCAAAATTCTATCAAGGCAGAAAGACGAGACTTTCCGGTATTGCCTTGACTATAATCCGCATCGCTCGTGCGTTGAAAGTTCCTATGACCCGCTAGACCCGTTAGGAGCGTTCTTTACTCTCGGTCGGTGGGATCCGCGTGCCCTATAGGACCCTCGCCCGGGGCTGTCCACCCTGGGAGGTCGAAATACAGGTGGAATACGAGGGGCTTATAGACGTAGTGACGGAACCCACTGATCCAGGATCTAGAGTAGTTACGAAAAAGAAGGGCAAATCCCCTTTTCCAACCAAATAGATATTAATAAAAGACACTGTTTTAAGTAAACTGGAAGATTCTAATTTGCATATTGCACAGAGCCTTGACCTAAACACCTACCCGAGTCTAAACCTTTCCTATCCCTTTCCCGCAGCCGAGAAAGAAGTGGGTGAGAACAGGTCGGCGACTTGCTAGCGCGGGAATTCTCGGAACAGTTCGCCAAAATCCTCGGTTTGGTCGATCCAGAGAGTCAAAATGTCCGATTCGACGGAGAACGGCCTTGGTTTGGGTAACCGAGATGACCAGGGAAGAAGAGCTAGCCTTAGCCTTGGAAAATGGTCGTAAGGCCGATGAGGAACAGCAAGCCACGCTCATTGATGCGCTACGCCGTCATGGGGTCCAGATAGTTGTAGAGCCCAATGGTTCCTTGGTTATGGTAGAAGATGAAACTCCAGAAGTAACCATCTCGGCCCCTAACCTATAACCGGTGCCCTCCTCCATCCACATATGAGCCTTTGCCAAAAGCTGTCCCTTTTCGGCCTTTTCCGGTATCCCAAGCCATTAGGGTCCCGACACCCTCTCCTCCTCGAGATAAGACCCGGCTTTGTTCCCTACCAACGGAGAACAAATGCCACACAGCTATCCCAGTCACACGGCCTCTGCACTACCCTATGGGATTCACTCCCTCTCCCCGGTATGGGCCATCCCGAGACAACTTCCGGGCCTTAGAATCAATCAAGTGACCTTTTTAACTCCACCTGCCACGGTAGATCTTCCACCCCCAACCTTGCCAATAGGATCCCACGAGGCTCCTTTTTCCTACTTACGCAACTACGAGCCTAATTCCTATGCCTGCAGTCGGCCTCGAAACACCGGACCATGCCAAGTTTACACCTATTTCCCTTCTAAAGACTCCCAAGCCATGGTACCGGCTACCACTGTGCCACCCACAGTCCTGCCACTCAAATCGACAAGCACAGCTTCAGAATCGAAACCGTCCCCGACCCCAACATGACTTGGTTGATGGAACAAGTTAAGTCCATGCGGGAGAAGTTCGGAGAACTCGAACACCAAAAAGGCGGCATATCGGATTGCGATCCTGGCAAGATTGTCCCTCTTCCTCCAAAATTCCGGATGCCGAGAGATTGAAAAGTTCAACGGCACCGATTGTCCCCGGACTCATATTGAAAGCTACCTTCTTGCCATGAGAGCCAAGGGCTGTACACATCGGCAAATGGCCGACCATTTTCGGTTGTCATTAAAGGGTTCGGCTCTTAGATGGTTCCTGCACGTAAAACCGTAAGCCCGAGCCACACGGGACCAAATTAAGGAAGCCTTTACGGAGAAGTATAAGGCCAATTTGAATTGGGAAACCAGCGGGAATGACCTACAAGGCACTCTACAGGCGCCCAGACGAGCCGGTGAGTGAATTTTACAGAGATGGGCTAGGCTCGGTGAAATGATGACCCCGCCGAATGAAGAAGAACAGATGGAGATCTTCCAATCCTGCTTAAAGCCTCAACTAAGGGTTCAAATTGGCAATTACTATTATCGACCTTCGGGCAATGGTAAATGCTTTGGTACCAAGTTTGAAAATGCCTTCAACATGGCCCCGGCCACGGGATCGGCCGGCTCTTATCGCTACAAAGCACCGGTGTCAAACACCCAGTTTGTCACTATAAAGGGAAAAGAAACGGTCGGCGCTGTCAATTACATCCAGAATGAGAAAGTGGGACAGAATTCAAGCCAAGTAGTTGCGAAGCCGAGACCTCGTTTCTATACCGCAGAAGATTTTGGAATGCCACTAGAAAAGGTCTTTGACGGTTTGGTAGCCGAAGGACTCATCGAGACCTTTGGAAAGCTGGAAACCCAAAAACCCTAGTGTCGAGAATGGACGAAACCAAACATTGCCGCTTCCACAAATATCATGGGCATAACACCAATGATTGCACCTACCTGAAACTCCTGATCTCTCGCCTAATTGAAGAAGGCAAGCTGGAACCACCTCGGGGTCCTAATGTGGTCAAGAACCCTCTTCCAGCTAACAATCAGGTCAACATGGTCGAGTTCGGGGAGACAAATGCAGTCAACTTTGGAAATCCAGAGATCATAGACATTCTGAAGTTCAATGTTCCTTATGCTGAGTTGCAAGGAAAATGGAAAGATTTGATTAACGCCGCCGCCATGGAAGGACAGTTTGGGCCCATAGTCGGAACTGATTTTGTTAATGTTGTCAGAGCTCGGCCTCTTTTCTATGACATCGAACCAGTAACCATGGTCAAGATTACAGAAGAAAGGCTCACTTATGAAGACTGCGAGTTTGAAGTGAAACAAGCCATGTTAATGAAAGTTTCTTCAGAACCCTTCATTACCCATGATGAGCATAATGTATTTGTAATGGCTCTTACTACTCCCGAGGATCAGTCCCAGCCCCCTGTTTGGGAAAAGGTGGAAAGAAGAGTGAACCAGCCAGAAGACTTTTGGGATGAAGAAAGCTGTATCTCAGACGCCGAAAGCACAACTGGTCCTACTGCCCCGGAGGTACAGACGGATAAAGTTAAGTTCAGAAAGGAGATTCCGCCAGATCAGTCAGGTATTCCCCATGGAAATGGTGTCAACAAAGGCAATTATGATCCACAGGATGCACAGCCAAAAGAGAACGCTGACAAAACTGCTACTCCCCAGGGCAACAACAAGAAAGAGTGAGATCCCGGTCCAACCCTTGTCAAGCCACCCTCGAGTCAATAAGTAGTGTAAGGTCCAGAGTCAGTAGTGTCCATTCAGTCGAGTCAGGAATCTTTGAATTCCAGTCCTTTGAGTCATCCGAAGGCCTCACGCCTGAGGACTATCAAAATGTAATCGATGTCATCTTTCCTCTTATTTTGAATGAAATGACAGATCTTTCTGAGTATCCTCTTATTGCCAACTTAACAAATGATAAATTAACTCAAAACTTAACAACAGTTAATAATGAATCATTTGAACAAGATGCAAACACACTAAATGAACAATACATTAAAGAAATCTTTAAGCAGGTTTCGTAAAAGAGGAAAACCGGGCCCAGTGCCGAGGAGGTTTTGACAAGTGTGAACTTGGGTGCTGTTGAGGAACCTAAAGAGACACGAGATCGGAAACTTCTTCCGGGGGTTGAACGGGACGGGCGATCGATGCGCTCGGGGAATACGTTGACGTGTTTGCATGGTCATACGGGGATATGCCGGGGCTAGACAGGTTCGATAGTAGAGCACGAGAATCCCTCTAGCACCGGATGCTAAGCCGAGTAAAACGAAACCGAGGAAGATCAAGCCGAGTGGTCTCTACGGGTCAAAGAAGAAATTGAGAAGCTACTGCGGGTAGGATTCATCGAGTCATCGAATATCCGACATGGTTATCCAATATTGTGACCGTCACCAAGGCCAATGGGAAGGTGCGGCTTTGTGTGGATTTCCGAGATCTAAACAAGGCCGGCCCCAAGGACGATTACCCTTTGCCAAATATAGACATCTGGTGGACTCCACTGCCAACTACGAAGTCAAATCCTTCGTTGATGGCTTTGCGAGATACAACCCGGATCAAGATGGCCGAGGAAGACCAAGAAAAGACGGCCTTCACCACACCGTGTGGGAACTTGCTGTTATACGGTGATGCCATTTGGGCTTAAGAACGCCGGGGCTACTTACCGAAGGGCGGCGACCGCACTTTTTCATGACATGATCCACAAGGAGATTGAGGTCTACGTAGACGACATGATAATCCACTCTAAAGGCAAGGACGGGCAAAGCACTTTGTTGACTGCGGAAGTTCTTTGAGAGGCCGAGACAACATTCCATGAGACTAAACCACGCTAAATGCACCTTGAGTGACAAGGGGAAAAGTGCTTGGGTATATGGTCACGGAGCGAGGTATCGAAGTTGACCCCCAAAAGATCAAAGCCATTATGGATATGAGGCCACCTCGGACCCGGACAGTCAAGAGCTTTATGGGAAAAGCTGCGATTACATTAGCCGTTTCGTCAATCAGTTGACCACTATGTGCGAGCCCATCTTCAAGCTCATGAAGAAGAACGTAGGCACGAGAATGGACCGAAGAATGCCGGGATGCCTTTGACCAGATCAAGGCATACTAGGTACATCCTCCGTACTATGCCCCCACATAGACGAAACCTCTTGCTCTATCTCACTTTGTCACCGATACGGCGGTTGGGGCTATGCTTGCTCGGGAAAAGAAAGACTCTCGGGTAGAGAATGCCATTTACTTTGTCGGCGGAAGGCTGCGGGAAGTGAGCTCAATTACTCGGCATGTGAAAAGACACATGCGGGGGGCCAGTGCAGGTAGTCGGCAAGTTGAAGCATTATATGCGAAGCCCACCTGTGAATTTGGTCTCAAAAATGGACCCCATCAAGTACATCTTTGATAAGCCTTCCCTCTCGATGCGTCTAGCAAAGTGGTCCTTCTTCTTAGCGAGTACGACATCAACTATGTGACCGAAAAGGCCATCAAGGGTCAAGCGTTGTCGAGACCACCTGGCAAACCTCCTCAGTAATGAAGACGAGAGGGCACGACCCCCAATTCCCGAGATGAAGGGATCTTTGCGGTCGAGCACGAAAGCCGATGGCAATTGTTCTTTGACGGAGCCGCTAACAAAAGAGGAAACGGTATCGAGATGCTGCTTGGTCGATCCGAAAGATGAGCATACACCCATAGCCCTCAAGTTGAACTTCCTGCCACGAACAATGTTGCTTGAGTACGAAGCACAGCATTCTTTGGTTTGGAAGAATTTGCCTTAGAAAGGAATGTCAAGGAGCTAGAAGTTTACGGAGACTCGGCCACGATCATCAACCGGGTTTCCAACAAATGGAAGGCTGTGGACCACTAACCTACGGCGGTATCATGCCCATATGGAGGAGTTGACTGGACAATTCGGAGAAGTGACCTTCCACTACTTGCCAATGGAAAAGAACAGTTCGCGAGATGCCCTAGCTACTCTAGCCTCATTGGTAGAGATCCCCAGGGAAAAGCCATAAAACCCTTGAGTGGGTAGAAGAGAAGCCCCGACCTTCTGTTGTGAAGTAGACACAGGACCCGAGCCTATAAAGGAACCCTGGTACAATCAAATTTACCGGTTCCTCAAAGATGGAGAGTCGGCTTTCGAGAGACAAAGAAGGTAGACCAAAAGAAGGTGTCGAGCCAAGAGCTTACAAGCCACGAAAAGGTTGGCCTCCCATTATGTCATTCTAGGAGGCAACCTTTGTATAAGAAGTGGTACCAAGGACCACTCCTCTTGTGCGTCACTCGAGAAAAGGCCAAAGAGTTGATGGCTGAAGTCCACAATGGTCCACTGCGGTCCTCATATGAATGCCGAGCCACGATGCAAGTGATCCTCGAGAATGGGTTACTCTTGGATTTCCATGGAAAGCAGTGTGTCCGGCACGTCAGAGCATGCGACAAGTGCCGGCGGTTTGCCAACCTCAACCATCTCCCGCCTCATGACATGTCTTGCATGACGACTCCTTGGCCGTTTGCAACTTGGGGAATTGACGTGATAGGGAAAATAGCCCGGCGAGGAAGCAATGGACATGAATTTGTGCTAGTAGCCATCGACTACTTTTCCAAGTGGGTAGAGGCCAAGTCTTACAAGGTCCTCACTTCCGAGAAAAGTGGCCCAATTCATCAAAGAAAACATAATGTGCGAGATATGGGGTGCCCAACGAGATCATTTCCGATAATGGGTCGCACTTTGAAGGGGCTGCAATAGGTTCTTTGTCGAATTCGGAATCACTCGCCACAAGTCGTCTTCGTACGGACCTCGAGACTAATGGAGCCATGGAAGGCTGCTAATAAGACGCTCGAACGGATCATCAGGAAAATGGCCACCCGTGGTCGTGATTGGCCCGAAAAGCGCACTTGGCACTGCCTGGGGCTACGAGCGTGCTGTCGGAACGGCTACGGGAGAAACTCCTTTTGCCTTAACCTACGGGATGGAAGCGGTGTTACCGGTGGAGTTGGAAATCCCGTCATTAAGGGTCCTCCTGGAAAATAGTGTCAATGAAGTAGAATGGTTGCGCGGCCAGGCATGATGAGTTAGCCTGCTTGATGAAAGAAGGCTAAAAGCCATGGAACACACCCGAGCCTACCGGAGGCGGATGGCCATAGCGTTTGATAAAAGGTCAAGGCCGAGAGACATCAAAGAGGGTGACTTAGTATTGAAAGTGAAGCCCCCTACCGAGACAACCCCACAGGAAAATGGGAACCCGTTTGGATTGGCCCTTATGTGGTGCTGAAGATACTATCGGGAGGAGCCATGAAGCTTGCAGACTTGGACAGCAATCCCTTTGTCCACCCAGTCAACGGTGATAAGCTCAAAAGATACTATGTCTAAAAGGAAAATAAAAAAAAAGTGCAAAAAGAGTAATACCCAGCTAAATTTGAAAACCCCAAAAAGGGCGGTCTAGGCAAAGACGGGGTTGCACATAAAAAAAAAAAAGAGAAAAAATCTTAGTGCAAAAAGAGTAATGCCCAGCTAAGTGAAAACCCCAAAAAGGGCGGTCTAGGCAAAAGACAGGGTTGCACATAAAAAAAATATATATATATATAGTTCACCAGAATGAACTACGAAGACCTGAGCCCCTTATTCTTTCTTGTAAAAGGGGAACGTAGGCAGCCATATATGGTTCGGTCTAAACAATAAAAAGGACAATCAAGCTTCCATGAAGTGCGTCCTAAATAATAAAGGGTATTTCAGTTTTCATAAAACGGGTCCCAATCAATAAGACATTTGAATTTTCATGAAATGTGTCTCGATTAATTTCTAAAATAATATTTCTTGTTCATTACAAGTCAAAAACTTCTTGATGAGTTCAAGCACGGTCTACCTCTTGACTCTGCTAATCTGCTACAAAGATCTAAAATACAATAAAATGC
The DNA here is from genome assembly GCA_022495995.1 of Adenophora triphylla var. japonica. Taxonomy (NCBI): domain Eukaryota; kingdom Viridiplantae; phylum Streptophyta; class Magnoliopsida; order Asterales; family Campanulaceae; genus Adenophora; species Adenophora triphylla. Next base: position 274,764 of record JAFEMH010002189.1, read on the forward strand.
CTAAATAAACTAATGTGTTTGCAAAATGGCAATAAGAAGATCCTAAGAAAAGATTTGTCAGTCGTCATTCGCTGAGTCTTCTTTGGTCTTCTTCCCTTTTCCTCGGCCCCGTCGAGTCTTCTTCCTCTTTTTATCTATGATGTCGGTATCCCTCATCCCAACCTCTGGTATCCTCACTGGAGCCTCCACCAAACCCGTGTCAATAAGTGCTCTCTCTACCCGAGCACGAGTCCGCACCTCCTCCCTCTGAGCCTCAGTCAAAGGAGCAACCTCGGACAACCTCTTGTACCGAGCCTCCATGTCTCTGATCAGGTCACCCGACTGGTTATGGCGACTCGCCTTAGCCTCAGTCTCCCTCAGAGTCCTACTCGAGTCGTAGTCAGCTCCCAATAAAGCTCGACGTCTCTCCTCCAAGATGACCTGAGTCGCTCCCATTTCCCTCTCGTACCAGTCCAAGTAGACAGTGGTCAAGATGGTACTCTTCCTGCTCACGAAGATAGCCACTGGGTGGGAAAGCGGCATATGTCCAAGCCCTCGAGAAAAATGAGAAGGCTGGCTGGATCTCTCATGTCCGATGGCACCACCTCCATGGTTCGGATGTCCTCCCAATCACTCAATGGCTCTGTAAAGCCCCAAAGCTTGCTGGATACTAAGCGAGGGGAATGTAGAAGGACGACCGGCGAGAACCCTGGAACCCTCACGACATAGGACTCTGAAATGTCCTCCCTGATCCGCAACCTCCAATGAGGTATCCACCAACGGATGTCCGAAGTGGATAGCACAGCCATCATCAACTCCCAGCCTTCTACTGGGTCCTTTGCCCTAGGTGCACCTCTACGAGAAATCACCCAAGGGCACCGAGTCGGCAAAGCCCCTGGCAAAGCCCCGAGCCTCTCCTGCAGCCATAAGTTCAGCACAGCCGGACTCCCGGATCTCATGAAATGGTCTCCCCGAGCCATCCTGTCAATCCCATGCAATGTCTCTCCCAAAACCAGCGGGACAATATCCTTCCCAGCCCTGCAGTCTCTAACCATGTCAAAGAGACCACTATGACAGATCCCCACGGACTCAGCGGTGAACAGAGCAGAGAATACGCAAAGGATAAATGCGTCCATAGCCACCGTGGTCGCAACCATATCTGGAGACCCAAACCTACCCGGGATATCAGAAAGGTCAATCCTGTCCGGGGCTACCATCATCCTCTCAGCCCCTTCAGAGGAATCTGCAGAAAAGATGCAAGCTTTGCCGCCACCGGCACGTCTCCGATCAGCGGAATAGATATAGCCTCAATCTCGGGACCCCCAATCAAGGCTCGGAAGTCTTCATGTGTCGGGACAATCTCGTTGTAAGAAAAGCAGTAAACATGTCTCCGGACGTCCCGGAGAACTTTCTTTGCGGCTCTCAAAAGGTCCCAATCGGGCGGGAGATCCCTCAAATGCCATAAAGACTTGATCTTGAAGGAAGAATCAAGCAGCCCCCTATGAGATTGGAAGTTGTGTCTCACCCAAGATTGAAGATCGGACAGAAAACGGTCTCGCTTCCCCCTTTGCAATCTAACGGGCTTCTCCATCGCAAAATGATCAAAGGTGGTGCTTTTAGGTCCAAAATGTGCTCTGGGAACAGTTGGGACAAGTCTAGGTTGAAAATGAAGTGAAATGGCCAAGCCTTGCTTTTATTCAGAAAATGACCAGTCCAGACAGAACTGTAAGCCGCACGGCCTCATTTGCCCTCAGGACTAGTCCGCACGGCTACATTAGCCATCTGCAGAAAAAATTCTGTAGCAACCAAGTTGCTGCCCAAGGGAGTTTTCACCTCACTTTTTCAACCAAAACCTGTACAAAAACATATCCAGAAGCCATTCAAGCATTTATACACCATTATAAATCATTTTGGCCCAGTTTCAGCCCCAATTCCAAGCAAAAAGCTGCCCCGAGGCTCAGATAATATGCAAATTTAAAAAGCATAAATTAGAAAAGTAAATAAAGCATTAATACAATGTCTTCGCCCCATCGGTGCCCAAATAAAGCAAAAAATAAACAAAGTGTGCATCAAATGTGTTAATTGTTTGTTTTGTTCCTAAATCCACTCTAGAGACCTCCTAGGCCTCCGACTCTTCTTCTTCTTCATCACTACTCAGCTCATAGATGCTAGCCTTCCTCATCAAGTCCTCCGGGTCGCTCACATCAGACAAATGGACATTATCGTGCCCATACTCAGCTAGCTGCTCCAGAATGTCAGCGTTGGGTCCCCGCCCCCGAGGCATGGCACTGGAAGAGTACTCCGAGGCCGATGAGGTAGACGCTGTGCCCCCGCATGCCGTCTCTTGCGCCGGGCTCCTGTGCATCCGGCTGCTTGCCTTTGAAGCGCGAGCCGGCTTCCCCGAAGGGACCGACACATGTCCTTCCGGCCCTATTTTGCACGATCGGCCTATCATAAGTGCGAGTGGAACACGAGAAAAAGAAGAGAAAAATCTCGTAAAGATCTCGGAAAATCTCGAGAAAATTGCAAAAAGCGAAAAATACGAAAGGCGAAAAGGGAATAAGACCACTAAAAGTATACTTACGGTCTTTGTCGGGTGGCGGGGTATCTTGGGGCTCCCTAGTGTCGGGACAGGAATCCTCATCCTCCTCGGAACTCCATGGACCACATAGGACGGATGCGCGGGAGGGATCGGCGGGTCGATAGGCTCATCCTCCCATATCCACGAGTGACCGCCGGCTTCACTAGCTTCGTGGCATCCTCGATCATTGCTCCACAAACACGGCGTAGGGGGTATCCATGTCAAAGTACTTCTCGGCCGCACCTTTGCACAGTACCTAGCAATCTCATCTGTAGGCCAATCCACAGGCTGCGGCATCCGTCTTTGGAGGATCCTGAGGAGTTATGGCGTCCAATGGAGGGACATGGCCATGCTGCCTCGAGAAACGGTCCCCCAAATATATGACATCACATATCAGCCCAGTGAGCCATCTCCTCTGCCTAGTCGCCTCAATGGCCTCTCCGAGCAAAATCTCCGGATACCTGCCCCAAGGGTAGAAGTCCACTCCGTCGTGCCCATCCCTGTTGATGACCGGCCTCACCATCTTGTAATTGAAGGTAATCCGGGTCTTTACCGTGAACTTATCCCTCGCATCTCCCCTCCAGCGGACCATAGCAGGGAAAATGGTGATATCACTCTGCTGGTTCCAAGGAAAGAACCCGATCACCTCGCAGAACCAGGCCTGCATGTTCAAAACATCAAAAAGGTCATTCTCTCTCTCATAAAAGTCTCAAGACGAGAAAGAGAAAGAGAAAAGAAAGAGAGACTACCTCAAGGGCAAATGAGAAGCGATCCATCGAAGCGGCCTTATTACGGGCCGACATGTCCAAGGAGAAGTAGAGCTCCGCCAATCCGGCCTCTCCCCAAGAGACCGTCCCTATCCCATCCACATCAACCAAAGAATCAAGGAGACAAGTCATGGCCGGTGTCCCGAGAATTAGCAAAAATGGTGGCCGATGGCATCAACCACACAAAAGCTCTAGCAAGGCGGTGGGCGGTCACATCATTAGCGGCAAAGTTACGCATGCGGTTACGACGCCACCTCGACATTCCGTGTCTCCATACCCAGCCCCTTGGGAATCAACTCAAATCCAACTAAAGCTCGGAACTCCTCAGCTGTAATGTGGTCTCTCCAAGTCACGGGCCTCCCAGTGAAATGTAGGCCAGTGATAGCCGTGAAATCCGCGGGAGTCACTGTCAGCTCTCCCCAGCTCAGATGGAAGCTATGGGTGCTATCCCACCAAAACTCAGATAGGGCCTGGACCAAGCCCTTGCTTTTCGAGGTGATGTGGATCCCCCTGCCGATAGCCTCGATGAATAGATCTAGGCCGGTAGCCCGCACCAAATCCTTGGGATTCACCCCATTCTTCTCGAAATCCGGCATCCTCTCGCCAAAGTCATTGCATCTCGATGGTCCTCTAGACTTGTTCTCCTGTAGACAAGCACAGCAAAAAGAAATGTGTCAGTCCTTCATCTCATTTCAAAAGCATGCATATATTCACAAAAGTGCACATATTTTTCAAAAGAAAAGCATTCATAAAAGTCTTTCTAGCATCTTTTGCATAGAAAACACGTCTTTCATCACTTGAAACATGTCACTGCTTTCCTAAAGTACAAAAATCACAATTTTCACAATTCTTTGCACATAAGCATTATTCTTTCAAAAATGGCATGCATGAATCCTTTTCATCTTCCAAAATCATGTTTTCTCAAAATTTTGACCTAGTTCTAGCACATGCAAGAACTCCGTCCCACTTTAGACAATTTTTCATTCTTACTTATTTGCGAGAAAAAAGTGGGTCATTCTCACTATTTTTGTCAAATAAATTGCGCATGCATGTTCTTAGCCTCATAGGTTCATCGTCAATGTCTCAAAGTCATTCAAAAATCCTAGGAAAATCCTAGAAAATTTCTAAAATTCGGGTCAAGCCCTAAATCAATGAAAACTCAATCAAAATTGATGGAATTGAGCCAAATAAGAATGCTTACCCCAACCGGACGCGGGTTCATCGATTTGTGCTCTCTTCTCCCCGGGTAAAGCTCCGACGGAGGCGTAAGAAAGTCATACTTTCTTTCTGTTCGAACGAGTTCTTTCCTCCTCCTCCGAACGGCCGCGGAGATATTTCTTCTTGCTTGCCTCGGTATAGGATTGCCCTCCGGATCCATTCCAATCGATAGAAGCAAAGGAAATTGAAGAATTTTGCAGAAATTCTCTCCTTTCTCCCTCTCTTCCTCGGCAGCTCTTGGGCGGCAATAATGCCTAATGGCCCATTCAAATATGATTTTAAATAATCTGGAAAAATCAGGCTTCTAGCCGTACGGCCTCTTTTTCCTCCCTCTCATGCCGGGCGGCCTCATTCGCTCTGAGCAGAAAATTACAATCCTGCCCCTGGACCTTCCACTTGGGCATGCTATTCCCGTTATCTTTTAACTAAGATAACATCTTTTTCAGAAGATATCCCTTATCTCCTAAGCAATTAAGCTTTTTTTCCCAGTCGCCTCCGTTAATTCCGTTATAACGGGATAATGCCAGGTGACAACCTCCGAATTGTCAAAACTCTAAACTGAGCTTACCTCTATCCCGGATAGTGACGTATGCTCAAGTTCTCTAAACTTAAGCTACCTCTATCCCGGATAGTGACGTATGCTCAAGTTCCTCTAAACTTAAGCTACCTCTATCCCGGATAGTGATGTATGCTAAGTTCTCTAAACTTAAGCTACCTCTATCCCAGTTAGTGACGTACGCTCAAGTTTCTCTCAACTTTAGCTACCACTATCTCCTCGATAGTGACGTAAGCTCTAGTTTCCTCAGGTGACAGCCTCCATTAATTGTCAAAACCTTCAAGGATCCTAGACATCGTTCCTAACTATCTAGTGATGCTTGAACTACGATCAAGGCTTGATTCCTCCGGGATACGTAGGTAGCCTTTTATAAAAGGTCCAGCCATCCGACCACTTTGGTCACCCTGTTCCTCCGTCACTCCTCAGTGATGAAGTAGTCCCTCATAAGAGACTTTGTTATCCGACCACCTTGGTCACTTCTAGCATATCCCCAGTAGGATCAATTGCTTGACCTCCTAGGTCATTCTCTCTTCTATTTCCCCAGCAAGAGACCAGTTTTCTCTTCTCCATTCCTCAGCGGATCCTATTCCGAACTACGGCCTGGCTTGATTCCTCCGGGATACGTAGGTAGCCTTCCAGAGGTTCAGCCACTCGACCACCTTGGTCACCCAATCCGTCTCGGCATTCGCCAGATCGGATCCTTTTCTATCGACAACCCCACTCGCCTTGCAAGTGACGTTGCGAGGGCTTCGTAAGTACCCAAATCTGGCTCATGCCTTCCGGTTAAATTTCCCGGCAATTTCGGTAAGTTTTCCGGTAATTCCCCAGACCTTCCTAGTGTTCCGGAAACATTCCGAAACTTTTTTTAATTAATTAAGGGCTGAAGGGAATCCTTCCTAATTAAGAAACACGTTTTTCTTAATTAGGGGGAGCCTTCTAGAATTTGCCACCTTGCATGGTTCTAGAAGTGCTGAGTCATTGTGGATAATGCCGCACGGTTGCATTAGCTCGCGACCTCTGGCCGCACGGCTTCATTCGCTCTCTCCAGATTACCTATAAATAGAGGCCTCCTCTACCCATTTCAACACACAATATAACACAACATATAACAAAAACACACCCATAATACGTGAAGAATACTCTCAAGGGCTGCTGGAAGTTCAAGAAGGTGAAGAAGAAGGCCAAGAAGCTACCTCCCTCCTCCTTGAAGATCCAAGATCAACCTCTCCTCCTAGATCCATCCAAAGAAGAAGGAAGCCATTGGTAACCTCACACGCCCTAACCTTGCATCCTAATTGCTTTATAAATTGCTCATTGCATTGCCTTTATATTGCTTGGGACTTGGTAGATTAAAGATCATATCTTTATATTCCCCCTTCCCCTTTTGCATGCATTAGACATCATTTGTCATAAAAATATAGTCTTTCCCCATAAAGGTGCATCCTTTGCACCTAAAACCCCCATTTTCCAATAAAAATGTCATCTTTATGCATCCTTTGCATATAAAAATCCAATCCTTTTTCAATAAAAATGCATCCTTTGCATTCAAAATACCTTTTCCAAGCATCATTTGCTTTAAAGATCATGTCTTTACCATAAACTAGCATCATATGCTTTTCAAAATGCAATCTTTATGCATCATTTGCATAATGAATTCCAATTTCTTCATAAAAATGCATCATTTGCATAAAAATCATATCTTTAAGCATCATTTGCAATAAAGATCATTTCTTTGAATCAAATGCATCATTTGCAACCCAAAAATGTCATCTTTTCACTAAAGTGTCATTTTTATCATGCATTTCCCCCATTCCCCCATTAGTAACCTCGGAACGGACCGATGTAAAAGATCCCATCTTTACATCATTCCTTCCATTAAAGGTTTCATAATCTCTTTAGAAAGGGACACCTTTGAACCCTATATCTCCGATTATCACTTAAGATGAGTATGAAGCATCTATATGAGCTCGACCATCTTAAAGTGTAGAATTGATGGGCTAAGGACCCTCCTTTTCTAAGGAACCTCATCTTTGACTATAAAGAGAGTCATTCTCTCGATCACGCAAGTCCCAAGGTCCAAAAATGCGATGATCACAAGTCCAAGATGAGGGCGGGATCATAATCCCGAATACATAAAATCCAAGAAATCCCGAGCGACAACCAATAAATGGTTTGTACGTCCGGAAGACGACTTGGGACATTCCCTCCCTTATTTTCAAACACATGTACACAAGAAAGCACGCAAGCAAGCACGATTAATGGGATCTTGGGAGACTTGCTCCGGCAAGGCACCTTGGGTGAACGACGATCCGTTCTTCCCAAGGGGTAACTTAACCTCCGAACCCATAAAACCTTTTTTTCAAAGTTTTGAGGTAATCAAAATGGCGTGGCGACTCCGTTTTTCAAATTAAACCGGATGTTTTCAAACTCGCGTGAATCCAACAAACACAAAATTTGGGCACACATTCACAGTTTGGCGACTCCGCTGGGGATATCCCAAAGGAGAAAAGCTTTTATTTTCAAAACAAAAAAATCGATACTCGGTATATAGGTGGAAACCACTTGCCCTTCCTGTACACTCCCTGATGTGGGAGTTGGGATAACCGGTGGTTTAACAATCCCACGTACCAGTATCCCTTTTCGAAAAATTTTTTTGAAAAAAATAAAAGAAAGCTTTTCCCTTTGAGTGGGTTAGACTCCCGTCGCTGATTTCATTAATCATGCTTGCTTTCTTTACCATGCATTGCATCATTTGCATCTTGGAATCTGTGTATACTTTGAACGGGAAACAACCCGAAAAAATAGCAAAGGAGTGGAACCTGGAAAATTGATCCATGCAGTCGCACGGCTCAATCCTCCTTGGATTCTGACCGGGCGACCTCAGTGGCAATTCCACCAGGAAAAATCATGGTTAATCTGGCAGTCCTAGCAGCTTGGGGCTACTCAGCTCCATGACTGACTGGGGCTCCCAGAAAATTTACGTGCTTACGTGTTGCATTTTCCCCGTCCCAAAAATCATTCCTTTAAAACACATTATTAAAATCTCTATTTTAAATCAAAAAGGAACATTTTTAGGAGACCGCACACTACGCGCACCTGATATATCCTGTACACTTTGCACGCACGTCCTTCAAACCCGAGGGTGGTTCCGGTGCGATCACGGACTGGCCTTACGATGCTCCCGGGCGCGCACGGAATCATCCCAACCTCCCCATGGCAGCCAGTGTCGACCAATGCACAGTCCGTGTCACACGTTTCAAAAAACCGTGACTTTTGGTTGGTTTTTGGTCTAGTCCGTGTCATATAGCCCAGTTGCATACCCTCGTAAAAGTCAAGCCTTAGTTCATAACGGAAGAAGAACTCTGCCAAAATTCCGACAAGGAAAAATTGGCGAGATCTCGACTCCGGCATTGACTATTGACCTTGACCCGCACGAAATGCGTAAGAGTCGAGACCGAGTCTTTGCCAACAAATCAAAAAGATCTTTCGCTCAAGCGAAGCTCTGCCAAAATTCCGACAAGGAAAAATTGGCAAGATCTTGACCCGGCATAGACTTCGATTCTAACTCACGCCCGGCGTATGCAACGAAGATCAATGTGACACTGTGTCATCCGGCTTTTGCCGCCCGACCCATGCCTATTATCTTCTCGGACATTACCAAAAGTCAAAACGTCATTCGCTCAAGCGAAATTCTGCCAAAATTCTATCAAGGCAGAAAGACGAGACTTTCCCGGTATTGCCTTGACTATAATCCGCATCGCTCGTGCGTTGAAAGTTCCTATGACCCGCTAGACCCGTTAGGAGCGTTCTTTACTCTCGGTCGGTGGGATCCGCGTGCCCTATAGGACCCTTGCCGGCCGTCCACCTGGGAGGTCGAAATACGGGTGGAATACGAGGGCTTATAGACGTAGTGACGGAACCCACCGATCCAGATCTAGAGTAGTTATGAAAAAGAAGGGCAAATCCCTTTTCCAACCAAATAGATATTAATAAAAGACAACATTTTAAGTAAAGCCCCGGAAGATTCTAATTTGCATATTGCACGAGCCTTGACTAAACACCTACCCCGAGTCTAAACCTTTCCTATCCCTTTCCCGCAGCGAGATAGAAGTGGGTGAGAGCACCGGGTCAGCGACTTGCTAGCGCAGAATTCTCAGACAGTTCGCCAGAATCCTCAGTTTGGTCAGTCCAGCGAGAAAGAAGTCGGACTGGGACATTCTATGCGGCCTTCTTTGATCTCGATTACCAAGAAATTTGCCCATATCTGCTTGATTGAACACACGGGGGTGTTGAACTCTGCAATGTTGATAGTCTCGTGATCTCGCTAGATCACCAAGTCTATCAGAGCTAGCGGTTCTTTGGCGGGATGTACGAATACTGTGGCCGTGACGGCGGGAGCGGAATCGAACCGGAGCATGTTGATGCTAAGGTGGTCATTTCCGACGTCGAAAGCTGACTCTGTCTTGTGGGGAAGACCTTTACAGATGTTTTTAGGGTGGCTACTGGAAGCGTTCCCGAGGTTGATCTGATTTGTAGCAGGGTGAGGAGGTTCTGTCTCCTTTGCTGTTGCCCTTGGCCTTGGCGGCGCTTGTGGCTGTGAGCTTGACTGACGACACGGGCCAGTTGCCACTGGGGCTGGTAGTCAGAAGTGATGGGGAGCTCTGAGCTCGATTGGCCAGGGCCTCGTTTACCATGAGCAGGCAGTCGTCGAGGGTAACTTTGGCATTGTAGAATCTGATAATAAGGACCGAATCCTTGGTATCATCGGGATATCTAGAATAGACGATATTGACGAAGTCGTCGTCAGTCACTTGATCAGAGGGGTTCTTTGTCATGTCAACCAGTTGTTTCCATTCGCCAAATAACTGCATGTACAGGATGTTGAGCTTGACAATTTCCATGGTATTGGAGCCATGGTCGTAGGTGACATTATTGGAACTAGTGCCGTCCTCGAAACTGAGCATATGAATGTAGGGATCTGCCCGCGGGTCTGCCGCGTCCTCGACTCCGGAGAGTCTTGATTTGTCGCTGTCTGACGGCTCAACCCAGACGTAGGGACGCCTCGCGTCCTGCTGCGCTGCTGGAGCTGCTAGAAAAACATCATGTCCTTCGCTGGAGAAGAGGGGTTCAGCGAGTAATTCCTCATGGAGGACATCCCACACGACTGCCATATATTCATCACGAGTGTGACGATGCTTGTTAACCTTTATCACGAAGATCTCCTCGCCTGGCGGGGCCAGAGAGTAGGATTGAAGGATACTGACAAATCTCCGTTCGGAGACAGGGGGTTTATGTGCCCGCATCATGGCGATGCTCAGCGTTTCTTTCCAATCTACCTCCAAATGTTGGAAACGGCAGTTGAACTTGATGTACCGAACTGTTTCAGGGTCTGCCTGTTCGAGGACGTTGACATAGTTAGCATCTCCGGACTCTGAGGGATTCTGATGAGATTTGCCTCGATAGTCCCTTGGTCGACTTGAAAGAGGTAGCCCCGATGCCAGGCTGCGGGCACGCTTGGCTGTTGTCTCGGCTTCGTTCCCAATGAGGAAACTGTCCCCTCGGATGACTTCAAGATCTCCCTGGCAGTTGATGAACTTGACGCATTGATGGAGAGTGGAAGCTATGTCTTTCATGTGATATAGCCAAGGGCGTCCCAACAGAGCTGTGAATTCGGACGGAATGTCCATCACGTGGAATTTTGCTGGCACCAATTGGGTTTCGAACCAGAGCTCCAGAGTCACCGTCCCCAGGATGGGACGAGATGTCCTGTCGTAGGCTTTGATAGTCCGGGTTGATGGAATCAAGTGGCCTTCGTCGATGCGCAGGGCTCGCATCATGCTGAGAGGGAGAACGTTAACGGCTGATCCGTTGTCTACCAATACTTCGGGGAGTGATATGGTGTTGAGCTTGAGAATGATGTACAGAGCTTCATTGTGCCCCGAGGCATCTCTCGGCAAGTCTTCATCATAGAAAGTGATCATACTGCCATACAGTCGGGAATCGTAGATCTGGTCTCTATCCGGAGAAGGAGAGTCATCAAGCCATCCGTTTCCTGTCTTCCTCTTGCGAGGTAAAGCCTTTGCTGGAGCCTCGGGATTGTGTTGAGGCTGTTTGTGGCGGTTGCCGCCCTTGGTTAGCACGTTGATCGAGTGCGAGTGCCAAGCTGACTTTGATCTTCCTTTACCGGTCCGGGCTCTGAAGCTGGACAAATTGAACCTTGGCTGATCCCGCGGGGGGTTAGGCTTCTGACTGGCAGTAAGATTACCAAGATCTGAGGTATTCCGGAGCCCTGGGGCCTGAACTCTGGTGTCAGCAGGACTTTTCGGCTTTCCCACCCCTGTCTGCTCTAAAGCAGCGTGGCCTGGAGGAAGGGAGGACTGGCTGGAGTAGAGTACGTAGTAATCGAACCTCCCGGATGGCTCTCCGAGTGTACCCACACTGGTGTCTCCAGCTTCATATCTTTCTCTCAGTCTCTGTTGAGAGGACTTCTTCTTCTGTTTTCTCGGAGGATTGCTCCTGACCATGTCTTGGGACTCGTACTCCAGGCAGGCGGAGCAGTCACAAACATCGTAGCTGATGTGGACATTTGATGAGGACCCAGCTGAATGAACGCTCGCCTGAAATTTACCATTTTTCCTCATTTGTTCCTTTTTTTTTTAGAAAAGAAAGGGGGTATATTGTAATGATAAGCTTTTGAAAACTTCGGTTTTGGGAGTCGCCACGCCGTTTTTAAAGGAAAACATTGAAAAACCTATTTTAAGAGTATTTTGGGTTCGGGAGTCTGGTTACGTGTTTGGGAAGAACTAGAGAGTTCACCCAACATGCCTCTTTCAAGACTTTCAATCAACGTTGGACAATTTTGGACATTCAAAGTGTGTGTGCAAGGTGTGTCGATGAGCAAAGCATGCAAATTTTGACATTTCATTGGTAATATCAAGACTGAGTACAACTTGTGAGCCATGACAGGGGGCCACACCCTTTTACATATTATGATTGTCACAACAAGGCAGAAGGTAAGACAATCTGCCCAGAGAGCATCGATGTCGTCCGACACAGGACCTCCTAGGAAGAGGGTGTCGCACGACATGATACCTCTTGGTCAGATTGTCTTTTACAATGACCAAGCTATTTCTGGAACTGGAATGACATTTATTTAACTCATTCAAGACACTATTTGAAGGTCTAAGCCCAGTTTGGGATTGACGGGAGTGGAAAAAGTCACGATAGACTTTGTATGATACGGATGTCACATGACATGGAACATCCGAGGTTATTCATGTCATGTGGCAAACCGCTTCCAATAAATCGTACCCAAACAGATCATAGGCACCCAAATAGTGGCTTATGAGCCACAGAAATGCTTAGGTAAGCTTTGAGTTACAAAAAGGGTAATCTGGACAGATCTGAAGTCCAAGAATGGCTTTACAGCCTTCTGGGATCTCCATGTCGTATGACACAGGATCTCCATGGAGTCCTGTGTTGTCCGACAGGGATAGGCCATTTCTGTGCCCTTCAGTGTGTTTGATTCCTCTTTTCTTCTCAAGGCAAACTAAGCACCTTTATTAACTGTAAGCAGTATTAAAACAGTAATATATGAGTATTATGGGAGGATCACATGGCTTTAGTGGCCAAATGTGATGAATCACATATTTTTGGCCACTTTGAAGTAGCCATCTCCTCCTAGCTCGATGCAAATGCGTAAAGATTGAATCTTTATTGATCCTAAGATGACCAAATGTCCAGATCTGAGGTGAGGAGAAGTGAATATTGAAGATTCACTTCTCCACCACCTTTATCATGCAAAAATCCCAATTTCTACATAATATTAAAGCAAGTAAGCATGCAATGTATTATAAATGTATTAAAGACTTTATTTAAAGAGGGAGAAGGGTTTAGTGGCTACCTATTGTAGTCCACAAGGTGAGATCACCAGTAGTATGGTGTCCACCCCTTCTACACACTAACAAAGGGAGCTTCTTTGGATCTTGACCTTGAAGTGTGTGTGTGAGGAGGGAGGTGAGTGTGTGTGTGTGTGAGAGAGAGAGGGAGACTCTATTTGAACAGAGTTTTCCCTATATTACTGGTATCCTCCCTCTATTCACTCCAAGTCCCCCTAAAATGATCAGCCATGCCTTGTATTTATAGGCAGGCTGATGGGAAGTCCTTTGTCGTCCGACAGGGGCAGTTAAACCGCCTTAGTGTCCCATGTCGGACGACAGCGTACTCCTTTTGGCCATATTGGGCCGAATGCTTGGCAGGCCTAATGGGTTGGCTGGGCTGCATGGGCAATTGGTCTCTATTTGCTTCTTTAGCAATTATATGAGTCCAACAATTAATTAAAATGGACCCAAAACATGAGTTCGGGTCGGGTTACTCACAGAGCCCCTCGGCGACGTCACTTCCACGGGAAGCGGGGTCGTCGATAAAAAATGAGAATCCCGAGCCGGACACGAACGGCGGGGAAAGAGGTGACCAAGATGGTCAAGTGGCTGGACCTCTTATGAAGAGGATTCCTACGTATCTGTAAGTACCCCAATCTGGATCACACCCTTTCAAACACACGGGAAACACCGCAGACTCATCAACACAGTCTCGACGACCCCTCTCACTCAAAACCCTCTCTAAACCCCCAACCAAACCAAGGGAGGAGCCTTCCTGGGATAAAAAGGGACAAAAGGACCTTTCGGGAATTTTCAGGAAATTGGGAAAGCAATATTGGTCCGTACGGACCTCTTTGTTGTCATAATTACTGAATCTCCTTAAAGTCCACAATATTCCCTCAAATCCCGAAAGAAATGATTACCCACATGCTTAGTTGGTCCGTACGGACCTCTTTGCATGCAAGATGGTCCGTACGGACCTTATTGCTCAGGGGACACCATAATTGCAAATATTCCTCCATCATCACAGATTCCCTCAAATCGAGGAAAACCAAAATACTGGATTACCAGGGAGGTCCGTACGGACCTCTTTGCACCTAATCTGGCACTATAAATAGAGGGCTCCCCCTCCTCATTTTGACACACCTCCCACTTCTCTCTTCCTCCCTAGGCCTTCTGGCTTCCCCTCTAAGTCCTTCCGAGGCATTCCCGGCCCCTATCGGATCCTTCCGAGGCCTTCCGAGCCCCCTCGTGGTGCTCCGAAGCCTCCCCGAGTGCTCCCGAGACGCTCCCGCGCTGCCCCGAGGCACTCTCGAGGTACTCTGAGGCCCCTCGTGGTACTCCGAGGCCTTGCCTGGTCTTTCCACGGTGTCCCGGCTCTTTCCGAGTCAAACCGACGATCCCAAACCACGCCGAAACTCGCCCGAGTGACTCCTGCCACCACAACGCACGCCGAACCTCTGCCCGAGTGATCCCGACGATCCCCACGCACGCCGAACCTCTGCCCGAACGCAGCCTGCTACCTCAACTCACGCCGAAACTCTGTCCGCAGACAACCGGCATCTCCCGAAGCAATCCCGATCCATACCGAAACGCTACTCCGACCTCAAACACTACTCCCCAGCGGAAGACAGACACGAACCAACATTGGTAAGGCTTCCTTCCATTACTATTTCAATACATTTCCATACATAGCATACAATGTAGACATCCGATACAGCATGCATTTTTAAAAAAACACACACACACACACACACAACATTTAAAGGATATTAGGGGTATCCGAAAGACTCGTTTTACGAGGCTACTCGGGTGAGCTCTAATATTCTAATATTCTCTTCCCGAGGAGTCATCTGACCTCCGGATTCAAAATCTCATCACTCAAAAACAGTTTAAAATTATCTTTAAACTGATGCCCTTTTTCAATGTTTTGGGCTTAATAAAAACGGCGTGGCGACTCTACAAATGCGAAAACAAACGGCGAGACACCTCCAACGAAACGGAAAAACGAACCGCCGCGAGGCGGGGGACATGAATGCCAGATGTCGGGGCGCGAACGCGCTGCCTCTCGGATCCGGGCTATTTCAGTTGGCGACTCCGCTGGGGATTGAATTGTTTTAAAAACTTTTAAACAAAACAAAAGATTTTTAAAACGATGATGAGGGTCAAACTTTCATTTTACCCCTTCCTTTAACTGTTGTGTGTGTGTGCACGTGCTTCGTTTTTATTTTTACAAAAAAAAAAAAAAAAAATAAATAAAAAAAAAAATGCATCAATATACATCTGTGCATACATTTAAAATTCTTCAAAAACTTCGTTTTACTCGTAAAAGAATTTTAGAGACCGCACACTACGCGCACCGCCGCCTCGGTTACACCGCACTCTACTCACACTCCGCCTCGGTTACACCGCACGCTACGCGCACCGCCGCCTCGGATACACCGCACACTACAACCCTCAACCCGGAGTGGTCTCGGTTGCAGTCCGTTAGGTCTTCCTAGGCCTCTTGGACGCGCACGGGATCATTCCAAACATCCCATCCTAGCCAAGCGTCAACCCCGCACGTTTGAGTCTTGAGTCACACTCGTCCAGGACTCTCGGTTGGTTTTACCCGGTCAGGTGTCATACGGCCTGGATACATATACCATGCCGGCCATTTTTCTGACTCAAGGCTCGGAACTCAAGATCCCTCGCGCAAGCAAAGCGATGAAAGGTCATGCTAAAATCTTGACTCGATCTTGATTTCCGGCTACACCTGCACGATGTTCCGTCCCGGATATACATCCATGCTCACATGACACCATGTCATCACGCCTTTGATACGTCGGCCATGACAATATGACCCAGCCCAACGCCTAACGTCACGATCCCTTGCGCAAGCAAGGTAAAGAGAGGTCATGCCGAACTCTTGACTTGATCTTGACTCGGTGGCCGGCTCGGTTCACTATTCACATGGCTAACGCATCAAAACGAACATGACAAAGCTCGGTCCTTAGGTTCGATTTTTCTTTTAGGCCGGTGGAAACCGCTTGCACTATAGGACCCTCGCCTGGGCCGTCCACCCCGGGATGTCGAAATACGGGTGCAAAACGAGGGGCTTATAGCCGCACGTATGGTCTCCATCGACCCAGATCTAGCATAGTTGCGAAAAACAAGAGCAATCTTTTCCAACCTACCTAGGATTCTCGAGAAAACATGTTTTAAGTAATTTAAAACAACAAAAAAATCATAAATAAAAGAAACGGAAACCGCATGCCACGTGAGCTTTCCCCCTTTCATCCCGTAAGGCCATTCCCGTGTCTAAACCTTGCCCGTCACCCCCTCCAGCCTAACGAGAGAGTGGTCGAGAGTACCCGGAACCCGTCTCCCGATGTCAAAACAAAGCAAGGTCCTACCTCCTTCCCACTCTGTCACCAGACAGTCAATTCCCATGGCCAAGTCGGTGGATAACAACGATGAGAACGGGACCTTACCCCCAAGAAATTTCCCAACATTGGAAGAAGTTTGGCAGTCCTCATGGCTATTGAGAAACGTCAAGGTGAGCAACAAGCTCGATCGAAGGTGCCATGCACCACTTCGGAACATTAGCCACCCAACTACCTGGGGCTTCCCAAGTCATGCATCAAGCTCCTACAAACTCTAACATCTCTCATTGTTTCCCGTAAGTCAACCTGTTACCCTCATACGAGCCATGCAAGCATGACGTAAGGCCACAAGACCCTCCGGGAAAAGCACGCCCATTCGGCCTCTTGTGGTCCCGGTACCACCGCCGAACAACGAACACATCTGGTGGGACGTCTGCGATTGCGGTGCTTGTCCGGAAATGGAATTCCGTGATGCAATGAACGAGGGCCGTCCTCGACGAAAGAAGAAGCTATCTTCTCAACAAAAACTGAAAAAGAGGTACGAATCCGGTGATCCCACGATCGGAACCCTTGGAGAACCCTCAGAAAGTTTGACTACTACGTCATCTACTCCAAAGAAATCTCCCCCCTAGTTCTCGCACAAGGCCACGACAATGTTTGCTCCATGATCACTGGGACGAAGCCGCACCGCCACCGAAGGCCCGAAGGTCCGGATAATCCAACCCCGTCTTGGGAAGATCTCAAAGCCACTATTGATGCTTCAAGCAAAGGCTATGACAAGTGAACGAATTGAAATGCGCAGCCGGCCTTACGCTAATCGTGCTCCTCCCACTACGTAAATGGGAGAGACAAGCAAAACCATAAGTCCAGAGGTGAATGTTCGACACGTTCCGGTCAAATCCTGAATCCTCCACGGACAGACAAAAGGCCGCCCATACCCGAGCCACGAACCGAAAAGGGACCCTACGCCAAAGAAGCCGAAATCTTGGACCCAAAGGTCGAAGATCCCGTCTTAACACGCCTCAAGCGCACTCGAGCTAACATCTCACTCGGTCCTTACTCACTTCATCTTACCCGCACAAGCTCAAGTTGGAGGAAAGCCTCGGCCTGCACTATGGTTCCCATCACAAGTGACACTGATGAAGCGGCCGTATGATTGGCAACGTCAATTACAAAGCAATATCATCACTTTCACGTAGCTCGACCTTCCAAAATTTGGGCCGACCACAATGAGCCTCTCTACATAACAGTTCAACCGGACGAGCGTCGTCTCCCACGAGTCTTGGTAGATGGGGGATCATCCATGAACGTCCTTCCACCAAGATGATGGATTTGCTAGGGATCAAAGCAACCGATCTAAAACCCTCGACTCGTGCAATCAAGGCATACGACTCAACGTCCCGCCCGAGCCTTGGGAATAGCCACCTTAAACCCGTGGTTCGGAAAACAAATGGTCCCAACGGATTTCCAAGTCATCGACATCCCGATCACCTTCATCGCCATTTTGGGACGCCCTTGGCTACACCGTATCAATGGGGTGGCATCCACTCTTCATCGGTGCGTAAAGTTCGTCCAAGGAACAGATCTTACCATCATCTACGGTGATAGCGTAGTCAACGAAAGGACCGACACAAACGGCGTCCCGATCTTAGAGATCAAACCCGATGATGATGGCATGATGCTAACGGGATTCACCATCGAAAGCCCAAAGGCCCAAGTGTGCCACATAGACCTGCCTTTGATTTGGGACAAGATCCCTCCCCCGATGAAAATGATGAAGCACATGAACTACATCCCGGGGCTCGGTTTGGGAAAACGCCATCGTGGCACTCAACGTATCATCAATATCAAAGAACAAGAATACCTTCGCACGGCCAGGGATACTCCCCTACTCCCGAACACATTGCGGAGGACAAGCGAGCTGCACGAAAACGCTCCACCGATAACAAAAGAGGCTTGCACGCCATCTCCGATCTTCGTCCCATGGCTTCGACATGACCAAGTACTTCACAAAGAAGGCCGGCAACTTGGAAGAAGATCCAGGAAATGGAACAGAGCTGATCAGCGCCAAACAAAGCTGGCCGACAACCATGGACAAGCTCCAGCAGAACCTGGCAAGATTCAGAGGCCTCAAGCCAAATCCCGTCCGAAAATCATTTCTCGACACACCGCCTCTACTGGGATCCATGACCACCACTATTCACAACGAATTTTGGTTCGGAAAAACTCCTTCTTTGGCAGAAGAACTCGAAAAACTCTCTGTCAACACCCCTGCCCTCAACAAGCGGGACGAGTCTGCATTCGAGCTAGTAATGCCCAAGACAAAAGCAAAAGACTCCGCAGACGATGCTTGGGACGAGCCACTGCTCCACCTGCTCTTCAAAGAAGAAATCGAGATGCCAGATCTAATCGATTTTGTTTCTGATAACTCTGTGATAGCAATGATCGGGAACGGTGACATAAAGCCCTTCAAGCCCCATCTCCTATCAAGCTCATTGCCACTCAATAACCGGGCCACCTTCTCCGACCCACCGCCAAAGAAAAAGGACATGATCGAACAACTTGGTCTCGACCCTCGAGTCCTAGAGTCCGGTGTCAAAACTCATCCCGAGTCCATTAGCTTTGAATTTGAGTCTCTCGAGTCATCCGATGGCCTCACGCCGTAAGATTACGAACTCATTGCCAATAATGTATTCCCGTATGCTCTTAATGAATGCTTCGATCTTTCCGAGTATCCTCTCATTGCATCTTTAACAACTGATAAATTAACTAACACACAAACAAGCATAACGATTCACTTGATAAAGAAGCAGACACATTAAACGAACAATACATTAAGCACATCTTTAAGCATGTTGTCAAACGAGAGAAAAACCGGGCCCAAGCTGCCGAGAAGGTTTTAATCACAATGATTTGCAAGATTGCTGAAGAGCCAAAGAGAAACAAGTCCGACGCCATTTCCAGCGCATACCAAGATCTTCCAATACCTCAAGAACGGGGAAACCACCTTCATAAACAAGGAATACCCACACACAGGAGGGGTCAAAACCAAGAGCGTCATGGCCCTGAAACGCCTTGCCTCTCACTTCGTCATCCTCGGGGACATGCTATACAAGAAACGCTACCATGGGCCACTCCTACGCTGCATCAGCCAAGAAGAAGCAAACAAGTTCATGAACGAAGTCCACAATGGGGCTTGCGGTCCCCACATGAACGCCAGAGCCCTGATACAAATCATTCTCGTGATGGGCTACTACTGGATCTCCATGTGGAGGCGGATTGCATCCACTTTGTCCGAAGAGCTGCGACAAGTGCCAACGGTTCTCCAACCTCAATCATCCGCGCCCCACGATCTCTACCGCATGACTACACCTCGCCCTTTGCCACTGGGAATTGACGTCATCGGGAAAATCGCTCCGCTGTGCAAAGAACGGTCACGAGTTCATCTTAGTAGCCATCAACTACTTCATCAAATGGGTCGAAGCCAAGTCCTACAAGGTACTCACCTCCAAGAAGGTCGCGCATTTCCTCGAGGAAAACATCATCTGCCGATATGGCATCCCAAATGAGGTCATATCGACATATGACTCACACTTCGAAGGGGAATTTGACAGATCGCCGGCTGAATTCAAGATCACACGCCACAAATCTTCTCCCTACCGGCCACAAACAAACGGCGTCGTGGAAGCAAGCAAACAAAACCCTCGAACGGATCATCCGAGAAAAATGACCACCCGAGGACGAGATTGGCCCGAGAAGCCGCACCTTGCACTTTGGGGCTACCGCACATCGCCGAGAACAGCCACGGGAGAAACCCCATTTGCCCCGACATACGGATGGAAGCAGTCCTTCCCATCGAGCTAGAAGTTCCCTCACGCCGAGTGCTGCTGGAAAATGACATCAACGAAGTCGAATGGCTCCGGCCGACATGACGAATTGGCTCGCTAGACGAGCGACGACTAAAGGCCATGGAACACGTCCGAGCCTATCAAAGCAGATGGCTAGAGCTTTCGACAAGAAAGTCAAATCCCGAGACATCGTGGAAGGCGACCTTGTACTCAAAGAAAAGCCTCCCACTCGAACCAACCCACTGGGAAAATGGGAACCCACATGGATCGGCCCTTTCGTGGTTCAAAAGATCTTCTCCGGAGGCGCCATGAAGGCGACGGCACCTAGACGGCAATCCCTTCATGAATCCAAATAACGAAAGCAAACTTCGCAGATACTTCGCCTAAAGAAGAACAACTGTGGCATCTCTTGGCACTCCATGTAGTGTCGAACTACGCACTGAGCCCTCTAGTCCGGGGAACGTAGGCAACCTTAATTGGTCCGGTCTAAAAATACACAAAAAGTCAAAAGTTTGAATGTCAATCAAGACCTCCATCAAGCTACGCACTTTTCAAGAACACGCCCCAAGAGCCACCTTGACCAAGTCAAACGATGGCGGCAACATCAAAGGACATCCGAGGGTCGCTCGGCATCAAGCGGCCGACTCGTATGCGCTTCCAAGCCGGGGCTTGTCTTCGCCCTCACGCGCTTCAAAAAAAAAAAAAAAAAGAGAGCTCGAGCAAGGGCTCACAAAAAAAAACAAAAAAGAGAGCTCGAGCAAGGGCTCACACAAAAAAATAAATAATAAAAGAAGCTCAAGCGTAAGGCTGCAAAAGAGGTCAAGAGCCCGACGCCAACAAGAGGCAAGGAAGCTACGAAAAAGGACCGTCAAAACGACTTGTCAGGGAAACATTCAACCTCTCAGCCAAGCACAAAGCCTCAAAGCAAAGGGATTGCCGTCATGGCCCGCATCGCTTCGGCCCGCAAATGCAACGTAAAAGTCCAAAGATGGACGCCGACAAAGTGCACAACAGAAACAAAGGCAAACAAGAGATCTTGCGTCTCGACAAAGCTTTAAAAGTAAATCACAAATCACTAACGGTTACAACATTTCTTGATGAGTTCAAGCACGGTCTACTCTCAAGTTCACAACATGCTAAAAGACAAACTTAATACATTTAACAAATAATGTGTTTGCAATGCAATGAATGGATACCTAGGAGGTCATTCCGCGCCATCTCGCGCTTGTCCCTCACCATTCTTTCCTTTCTTCCTCGTCCCCGCGAGTCTTCTTTCGCTCCACGTGAACCAACTCTGCGTCTCTCGATCAGAGATCGGGGTCCTCCCGTAGAGTCAAACAATCCAAAAGAGCTCTCGGGAAGCTTCATTCGCCCGTGCTTCGGCTCGGATCCCCTCCCTGCGAGTGCAGCGTAAAGAGGACCTCTCCCTGTCGGTCGGTCAACTCTAGTCTCGTAATCAAACAAAGTGTCTCCCGTCACATCCAAAGGGTCGGACCGAGGCTTCGGCACTCCTAAGGCAATAGCTACTACGGCAACCGGGTCCCGAGAATCGCTACACGCTTTGCTCTCCAAGACCACTTGGGACTGCCCAACACGCTGCTCATACCGGGCCGGAGTCTGAGTCGTCAATACGACACTCCCCGACGTCTAAGGAGTACCACGGGAGGGAAAGCGAAATACTTCCATACCCTCGGAAAATACAAGAAGGCACCCGAAGCCGCCATACAAAGAGGAACTACCTCCGCAGAGCAAGGTCATCCCAGGCCAACAAAGGCCTCTGCTTCATCCCAAACCGCCGGAAACAAGCGACGGAATATAGAAGGAGGACCAAGACAAACCTGGAACTCGATAACGTAGGACCCTTCCTGCAAGATCCTCCTGGTCTCAATCCTCTCTGCAAGGAACCCACCGGCGGATCGGATGCGTACCAAGGCCGTGCCATCCATCTCTCCCAAAGTGCAGCATCGATCCATATCCAACGCAAGAGGTCGGCGAGCAAATGACCACGGACTAAACGACGTTGGAGCCTCGGGCATGGCCTCGAAGTCTCTCTCGCAGCCACAAGGTGAGCAAAGCGGGGCTTCCCCTCTCATAAAACGATCCCCGGTCGCGGACTGGCCGATACCATGAAGAGTCTCCCCAAGACCAACGGGACAATATCCTCTCCACTCTCTCTCGCAGCGTGCCCTACCACATCTAGCAAAGCCCCATCACAAATGCCAAGGGAGCTGACCATGAAGAGCGTCGCTATCGTGCACAAGGCAAAGGCATCCCAAGAGACGTCACTCTCATCATCAACCATGAACCGCTCCGGCAGCTCAGAAATGTCGATATGACCCGAATCAAGGATCATGCCCTGCACTTCTTCCAACGAAGTACGAAGAAAGCCTGCAAGCTTCATGCTCACCGCAGGACCACCAATCAAAGGAAGCGAGATGGCCTCCACCTCCGGTCCTCCCATCAAAGCCCGAAAATCCTCAAAAGTGGGCACCATTTCATTATAGGAGAAACAGTACACATGCCTCCTGACATCCCAGAACTTCGCGGCAGCCCGCAACAAATCCCAATCAGGAACCAACTCCTTAAAAGACCAAATCGAGCAAAGACGAAACCTTACCTCGAAAGCCCATCTCTGATGCCTCATACGGCGCCGCATCCACGTTTTCAGCTGCTCAAGGAAGCGTGCTTGCCTCTCCTGCGAAAGCCTCGGCAAAATTCTAGGAACATACGAAGAATCCATGGCAAAAATGGAGGTTCCTAGAGAAAATGGGGAAGAAATCTCGAAAATGGCTGCAAATGGAGAAGTGGGGAAGAACCAGACACTGGAAAGCATTTATGTCCTTCCCAAAAGCAAGGTTGGTCCGTACGGACCTCTTTGCATGCTAAGTATGTCCGTACGGACCTCCTTGCAAACAGAACCCATTTCCTCAGCAAACAGTACAACAACCACTGTCCTCAGCAGGACCTTGCTCCGAAGGCGCCCAAACACGGCCAAAGCCATTCCCGGCAAACATACACTACCCACAAACGCACTCTCAGCTCACGTGGCATGTACAAAAATATAATAATAATAGCAACAATTTCTAGGACAAATCCCGGGAATCACAAAAATGACATTACATCTTAAAATAGAATACTTTTGCCATGCAAATACAAGTGTTTTATTACAGGTACCCATAAATGTCTGTTGCTAAACCAAAAAAAGAGAGGGATATGAAAAGAGGAAAGCAAATGAATACTAATCGGACTCCTCAGCATCATCATCCTCGCCGAGGTCCTCCAGAGAGAAATCGGGCATCCTCAACTCGCCCGTCACGTCCTCGTCATCGAGTACCGAGCCCCGCCGAGGCTGCCACTCAAAATAATCCGAAGGATCAAATCCGCGAAAGGATCGAAGAAGGAAGGCTCGACGAACCTCTCACCACGTGCATTCTTGAGGAAGAGCGAGTAAAGTGCAACGCGGCCTCGGAGCTCCCGAAGATGTCCGGCATCCATGCTATGCCGCCCCCTCGAAGGTCCCTCTGCTGCGGCTCCGGCTCGGCTCTAGGCGAGAACGTCTGAGAATGCCTCGAAGGCATAGGCTCGTACGCCGACACGCGTCGCGAAGGCCGGCAAGATATCTTCGAAGCCATCTTCTTCGCAAACGACCTCATCGCCACGTAACGGCGAGTCGGCATATCATAGGCTCTCCCGGGACTGCACAAGCAAGCGACCAAGGAAACGCTCAAAGAATATAGTTATACTCAACAACAAAAGAGAAAAAAAAATACGTAAAAGATGCCAAGATGGAAAAGAGTCGGCACACACTCACCGATCTATCGGGATCCACTCTGTATGCGGCGAACTGCTCGGAAACGGGTACGGACACCTCCGCCTCGACCCGTCCCCACGGACATACGTGAAATCCGGCCCCGACATCGGAACCTCAGGGGAGCTGCGGGCCGGCCCTCTCTCTCCCTCGCCGGTACTGCGGCGTCCTCAGCTTCCTCCTCACGAAGGCCCCGTACTCCTCTCCATACAAGATGAACTCCTCGGCGCCCACACCGCCAAGGTACCTCTCAAAATCGAGCACATCCATGTCCCGGGAATCAAGCATCCCAAAGGGAGGGTCCCTCGGAGCCACGGGAAGCACACCTGGGCCATGCTGCCAGAAGACCCGCTCCCCCAGGTACATGACGTCGCAAGTCAAGCCCCGCAGCATCTTCCGCTGCGCTGTCACCTCGGGAGCCCCCTCGAACTCATCACCCTCATATCGAGCCCATGGGAACAAAAAAAACCCCTCCGGGCTACCCCTCTCCAGACGCTCCTGCACATCCCCGTAGGCGATGGTGAGCTTCCCTCTACTGGTCCTCCTCTTCCTCGCTGTACGAGCCCACCCAAAGATAGCAGATACGCAAAGAATGCCCCCAGATCTCTATCCCACGGGAAACACTGAAAAATCTCATAGAACCACACCTGTGACAAAAACAGAAAAGGCTCAGTGCAAAAGAAAATGGAGAAAAGACAAGTTGCTAAATCAAAAACGGCAATTCAACCACCGACCGTCAACGTAAGACCGGTCTTCGCCCACTCCAACGGCAATTCAATCCCCGGCCGTCAACGTAAGACCGGTCTTCGCCCACTTCAACGGCAATTCAATCCCCGGCCGTCAGTGTAAGACCGGTCCTCACCCACTCCAACGGCAATTCAATCCCCGGCCGTCAACGTAAGACCGATCCTCGCCCACTCCAACGGCAATTCAATCCCCGGCCGTCAACGTAAGACCGGTCTTCGCCCACTTCAACGGCAATTCAATCCCCGGCCGTTAACGTAAGACCGGTCTTCGCCCACTTCAACGGCAATTCAATCCCCGGCCGTCAGTGTAAGACCGGTCTTCGCCCACTTCAACGGCAATTCAATCCCCGGCCGTCAACGTAAGACCGGTCCTCGCCCACTCAACGGCAACTCAAGAAGGAGCCAACATCTCCCAGTACGAATATCAAGGCACGAGACGCCTCCAAAACGCCCGACGGCAATTCAAGAAGGAGCCAACACCTCCCGATTTAATATCAAGGCACGAGACGCCTCCAAAACGCCCGACGGCAATTCAAGAAGGAGCCAACACCTCCCAGCACGAATATCAAGGCACAAGACGCCTCCAAACGCTCAACGACAACTCAACCACTGGCCCTCAAAAGAGGTCTGAAGTCATCTTCTCAGCAGAAAGGGCCCCTACAAGGTCATGCATCCCCAGCAATTCAAGCACCGGCCGTCAACGTAAGCCCGGACCTCGCCCACTTCAACGGCAACGCAAGCACCGGCCATCAAAGTAAGCCCGAGTTTCTCCCCCAACAAGTCAAAGGGAAGTCATACAAGACTGCATATCCCCAGCACCGACCATCATCCTTGCCCACTCAAACGGCAAAACAAGCACAAAAAGGAGCCAACACCTCCGAGCACCAGTCCCAAGGCACGAAGCGCCTCCAAAATGCCAAATGGTGAAGCAATCACCGGCCGTCATCCTTGCCCACTTCAACGGCAACGCAAGCACCGACAGTCATCGTAAGTCCAACCTTCTACTCAACATGCAAAAACACAAAGGCATCTACGCCTCTCGCTATCAAAGCACAAGGCAGCCACGCCTCCACAAATGCGGCTAGAAGACGATTCAAAGTCCTCGCGCATAACATCAACTGCGGCTAGAAGACGATTCAAAGTCCTCGCGCATTACATCAACTGCGGCTAGAAGACGATTCAAAGTCCTCGCGCATAACATCAACTGCGGCTAGAAGACGATTCAAAGTCCTCGCGCATAACATCAACTGCGGCTAGAAGACGATTCAAAGTCCTCGCGCATTACATCAACTGCGGCTAGAAGACGATTCAAAGTCCTCGCGCATAACATCAACCGCCGCCAGAAGACGATTCAAAGTCCTCCAGCGTGGCACCAACCGCCGCCAGAAGACGATTCAAAGTCCTCCAGCGTAACACCAACATGCCGCCAGAAGACGATTCAAAGTCCTCCAGCGTGGCACCAACCGCAATCAGAAGACGATTCAAGTCCTCACAACTATCTCCGGCCCGGAAGGCCTTAAACCACCCGATTAGGAAAATCGTAAAATTTCCATCCCAGGACACCACCACGTCCTCACAATTGACCTCGGCGGTCACACCACACTTCAGGGCACCACCACGCCCGCACTCACAAATTCACGACCTCTGAACTACGACCAGGCTTGATTCCCGCCAGGGATACGTAGGAATCCTATCACAGGGTCCAGCCATCGACCTATGCGGTCACCCAGGACACCACCACGTCCTTACCACTGACCTCGACGGTCACACGACACTTCAGGGCACCACCACGCCCACATTCACAAAACACTCACCCCACACCCGAACTACGACCAGGCTTGATTCCCGCCAGGGATACGTAGGAATCCTATCACAGGTCCGGCCTGCGGCTATGCGGTCACACAAAAGGACACCACCACGTCCTCACACTGACCTCCACGGACACTTCCTCTCCCAAAGACGCGATCCAGTTAGGACCCTTATCTTATCGGCGACCCCACTTCTTTCATAAGTGACGTCGTCGAGGGGCTTCGTAAGTACCCCAATGCGGATCACACCCTTTCAAACACACGGAAACACCGCGAGACTCATCAACACAGTCTCGACGACCCCTCTCACTCAAAACCCTCTCTAAACCCCCCAACCAAACCAAGGGAGGAGCCTTCCTGGGATAAAAAGGGACAAAAGGACCTTTCGGGAATTTTCGTGAAATTGGGAAAGCAATATTGGTGCATGCGGACCTCTTTGTTGTCATAATTACCGAATCTCCTTAAAGTCCACAATATTCCCTCAAATCCCGGAAGAAATGATTACCCACATGCTTAGTTGGTCCGTACGGACCTCTTTGCATGCAAGATGGTCCGTACGGACCTTATTGCTCAGGGGACACCATAATTGCAAATATTCCTCCATCATCACGTATTCCCTCAAATCGAGGAAAACCAAAATCTTGGATTACGTGGAGGTCCGTACGGACCTCTTTGCACCTAATCTCGGCACTATAAATAGAGGGCTCCCCCTCCTCATTTTGACACACCTCCCACTTCTCTCTTCCTCCCTAGGCCTTCTGGCTTCCCCTCTAAGTCCTTCCGAGGCATTCCCGGCCCCTATCGGATCCTTCCGAGGCCTTCCGAGCCCCCTCGTGGTGCTCCGAAGCCTCCCCGAGCGCTCCCGAGACGCTCCCGCGCTGCCCCGAGGCACTCTCGAGGTACTCCGAGGCCCCTCGTGGTACTCCGAGGCCTTGCCCAGTCTTTCCACGGTGTCCGGCTCTTTCCGAGTCAAACCGACGATCCCAAACCACGCCGAAACTCGCACCGAGTGACTCCTGCCACCACAACGCACGCCGAACCTCTGCCCGAGTGATCCCGACGATCCCCACGCACGCCGAACCTCTGCCCGAACGCAGCCTGCCACCTCAACTCACGCCGAAACTCTGTCCGCAGACAACCGGCATCTCCCGAAGCAATCCCGATCCATACCGGAACGCTACTCCGACCTCAAACACTACTCCCCAGCGGAAGACAGACACGAACCAACATTGGTAAGGCTTCCTTCCATTACTATTTCAATACATTTCCATACATAGCATACAATGTAGACATCCGATACAGCATGCATTTTTAAAAAAGCACACACACACACACACAACATTTAAAGGATATTAGGGGTATCCGAAAGACTCGTTTTACGAGGCTACTCGGGTGAGCTCTAATATTCTAATATTCTCTTCCCGAGGAGTCATCTGACCTCCGAACTCAAAATCTCATCACTCAAAAACAGTTTAAAATTATCTTTAAACTGATGCCCTTTTTCAATGTTTTGGGCTTAATAAAAACGGCGTGGCGACTCTACAAATGCGAAAACAAACGGCGAGACACCTCCAACGAAATGGAAAAACGAACCGCCGCGAGGCGGGGGACATGAATGCCAGATGCCGGGGCGCGAACGCGCTGCCTCTCGGATCCGGGCTATTTCAGTATCCCGTGGGGGAATCAAGCCGAATCGTAGTTCGTTAGAAGATGGGGTGCCAATGAAAGGCTACGAGCTTTGTACCCGAAAGTGACTGTTCCAAAGGGAGTCACCCCGAAGATGGGTGTTTGTACCCGAGATTGACTGTTCCAAGGGGAGTCACCCCGAAGATGTGACTTTTTTTCTTTGGGAGTCACCCGCGAATTTGACTATTTTTGGTGGGGAGTCACCCCGAAGATGGGAGTTTATACCCTGATATTGACTGTTCCAAGGGGAGTCACCCCGAAGATTTGACTTTTTTCTTTGGGAGTCACCCGCGAATTTGACTTTTTCCTTTGGGAGTCACCCGCGAATTTGACTGTTTTTGGTGGGGAGTCACCCTGAAGATTTGACTTTTTTCTTTGGGAGTCACCCGCGAATTTGACTGTTTTTTCTTTGGGAAGTCACCCGCGAATTTGACTGTTCTTTTTTGGGAAGTCACCCGCGAATTTGACTGTTTTTGGTGGGGAGTCACCCCGAAGTTTTGACTTTTTTCTTTGGGAGTCACCCGCGAATTTGACTGTTTTTTCTTTGGGAAGTCACCCGCGAATTTGACTGTTCTTCTTTGGGAAGTCACCCGCGAATTTGACTGTTTTTGGTGGGGAGTCACCCCGAGGATTTGACTTTTTTTCTTTGGGAGTCACCCGCGAATTTGACTGTTTTTTCTTTGGGAAGTCACCCGCGAATTTGACTTTTTTTGGTGGGGAGTCACCCCGCGATTTTGACTTTTTATTTGAGAGTCCCCCGCGAATTTGACTGTTTTTTCTTTGGGAAGTCACCCGCGAATTTGACTGTTTTTGGTGGGGAGTCACCCCGAGGATGGGCGTTTGTACCCTGATATTGACTGTTCCAAGGGGAGTCACCCCGATGATTTGTATTGAGTGGGAAATCTGTACGGTCTTTTCGGACCGGGTAGTTTATGGCCATTCTGGGCCAGTTTCTGTGTTTGGAAACTGTACGGTTTTCCGAACCGGGTAGTTTATGGCCATTCCGGGCCAATTTCTGTGATGACCAAGAGAGGTGGGCATTTGAACCCAAATGAATTGATGAATTTTGATGATGGGCAGCCAAGATAGGCTGACGGAACTTAATCAGGGGCAAAAGGGGAAAATCATCCTTCTGGAACACGGATGTCGTCCGACATGGGGAGTCTCCAAGGCAGTTTTTCTTAATACTGCAGGTCGTAAGACAGACCCTATTTTCATCTTTGAGCTCCGCCGAGCACAAGGAGAAGAGAGAAAATTTTCGAAACTTCTTCCTTTAATTTTGATTCACATCAAGGATTCTGTTAATGCCTCCGCGAGCCGAATCGAGAAGGAATGTGCAACAAGTCTTGTCCGAGAGGAGGAGACTCGTCGAACGGAATAGACGGAAGAGATTTCTGGAGGGGAATGGCCTCTACCCGGGCCTCGACTTTCATACTTCTACCACGGATCCGAAGGGGGTAAGTATTTTTGAAAGATTAACCCTTTTTTGAAATTTGATTTCTAGAGTTTGAGATTGAAATTACCCAAAAAGGAATTGCATGCTTGGCATGGAATACATTATTTTGAAAAGATTTTTTCTTTTTCTGTTTTTCTTCTTTTTGAAAGAATTTGGTGATTTTTTTTTTGAAAAATTCACATGAATGAATGCACATATTGTGATGAGTATGGTTTTTGATACCTGTGCTGTGCTTACCTGCAGACTTTGCGGACCAAGGGGTCCCCTGAGGCGATTGCGACCATCTGGGGTCTTTTTCCCGGTTCCTCTGACTTACCGGACAGTCCCAAGGGACTGGTATTCGCTGCTGGTCTTGGACCATTTTTCACAGCTGTTGGAGACTTTGGAGACACGGCCAGGAGCGTGGAGCTGGTGCGAGCTTTTAGACAGTTCTGGTGGGACTCTACCCACACTTTCCATCTATCCTGGGGGGAGTCGACCATCACTCCATATGACTTTACTGCTATCACCGGTCTGCAGTTTACGGACAGGCCCATCTTCTCTGAGGATCCTGGTGTGCTGAGCCCAGATGCCATTAGAGCTTTGACTGGACTGACCCTTCGCCTGAAGGGCAATGGGGTTCCGCTGGCGGACTTGCACTCTGCTTTGACTCATCAGTGCCATCTCTTTTCTGAGGGTGCCGCTATTGTTAATGCTGAGCAGTTGGCTAGAGCCTTTGTATGGGCCGGGTTTTCTGATACCCTATTCTGTAATGCCTCCACGACGGCATTGACCCTTTTGCTGGAGCCTCTTAGAGATTGGAGCCAGGTGTCCACTTTTTCATGGGGAGAGGCTGGTTTGGCCCAGGTGTATAGAGGCCTGGATGAGGTGAGCAGAGGCAGTATGACCTCTTTGGACTTTTATCAGACTGTGCTGAAGGTATGCCCTTTGCTTTTTCGCAACTTGACTACCGCATTTGACTTTTCTGTCTTCATTCTTCTACTGTTGCTGCACACTGAAAGCTTTCTGTCTTTTGATCTCAGGTGTGGGCTTATGAGGTGTTCGACTGTTACGCCTGGACTGTGCCTGAGAGGATTGAGGCAGATCTGTTCCCTGCTATTTGCCGTTGGACTTTTGGAGCGAGGGAGAGCCGGAAGGTGGACGGGGTGAAGCCCCGTAAGATGGCCTGCTACCATGACATCATGATTGCTTTGAGGGGTACCCCTGTTGGGTTGAGACATTTCCCCTGGCATGGTAGGTATGGCGAGGATGTGGTCGGTCTTTGCCGCCACAGTGACCAGGACGAGGAGGCTATTGATTGGCCTGGAGGGAGATGCCCTATATTTGGGGGAGAGAGTTTGTAGGCAGCATGGTTATGGCGCTGTCTCCCGCGTCCCTCATGATCCTCCTGCGGGGATATGGCATATCTGGGCCTTGCCTGACTTGGAGCGGCTGCGGACCGGTATTGATGCTGCTGCGCTTTCTGATGGTGGGGACTATGCCCAGTTCGTCTTCACCCGATTGGTGACTCCTCAGGTGATGGCTGCCAGGAGGGCAGCGGGGGTGCAGATACCGACGCCTCCCCAATTTTTTGAGTACGAGGCTGGGGGTAGTATTCGCCGCTCCTCTTTTGACATGTCTGAGACTCACCCGCATCTGCGGCTGCCCCGTGGGACCACCTCTGTGAGTAATCCTTTCTTTTCTGGTTCGTTCAAGCTTTTAACTGCTTTATTGTCTGCATTGATTGCTTCTGACTGCCTCTTCTGTTTTCATCGAACAGGTTCCAGCCAAGATGTTCAGGACGGTGGCGAAGGCGCTTACCGGTGCTGTGAAGATGCTGCGCCAGTTTTAGAGGAGCGCGGAGCATTGGAAGGGGAGGTGTAGCACTCAGCCTGGTGATGTTGTGCCTCCGAAGAAGAGGCCCAGGCTAGCTTTGGCTCCTTCTGGCTCACAGGCAGGCGGGTCTAGTCAGCAGCCCCAGCCCGATGGTGATGATGGCGAGGATGATCCCTACCAGCCCCCTTTCACTACCGTCCCTGAGTGGCATGGGTACTATGCCGAGCCCCAGCCTTGGGCGCAGTACGAGGATGATGATTCAGACGGCGAGATCCATGAGGTGCCGGAGGGTGGCGGCGACGGCCAGGAGCAGAGCGGCTCCGAGGAGGAGGTGGGCAGCTTCCAGGATGATGACAGCTCTGAGGAGGGTGAGGAGGATTATTCCGGCGACGACTTCGAGTCAGAGTGATCACGACGGTCCCCTTTTGCCATGCTTTGACTCTTTTTAGGGAGAGAGGAGAAATGCATGCACTTTTTGTTCTTTTGATTGTATAAACAAGTATTTTATTGTTTTTGTACTTTGACAAATACAATGTTTGTTTATTTAAGTATTTGTGAGCTCATATGCACGAGTTCATCCCAAGAAAGGCACAAAATGGTGGCTTTTGGTGTGATTGGGTGTTTTTGCAGTTTTTGTACGCATTGGGTGACATTTATGTGTCTGTGGGTGTGTTGAATGTGCCGGATCCTCTCCCGTGGGCTTGATGAGCGAGGGGGAGTGTTTAGGCATGATTTTATGGTGTTTTGGACAGGTTTGGGTGGTTTTTTTTTGAGCAAGCATTGGGGTGCAGAGGTTCTTTGCGGTTGCTGCTGGTGTTCCTGATGGAACTCTCCATGTCGTCCGACACAGGACTTCATGGAGCCTTCATGTCGCACGACAAAGAGAGTCCTAGAGACAGGTTTCTTGGTCAGCAAGCCCCAGCACTTTATAAAAGGCAGACTCGTAAACCACTCATTCCAGCAGTTCCAGTAGGCTTCAAACTTGCCTTCCACCTCAAAATTAGCCCCAAGATTTGATCTTTGGCCCAAAATGGAACATTATGACGACAGATCTAAGACCAAAGAGCGTCAATTTCATTCCGATCTCATAAATCTGACTTGCCATCATCGCAGCAACAATAGAAGGATCATCGACCAACGATATGGGTTGAGATGCATCTGGGCATTAAAGGAGTGGGCGGTTGATTGGAACCTTCTCCGGGCTGCATCCAGTGCGGGATTGTGAGAGGCATGTCTTTACCCTCTCGTATAATGATCTTACACCCACCATTGAGGAGTTTCGGGCACTGATTGGGGGAGCTGAGCTTAGAGATGCATTCTTTCCCCGAGATCCGTGACCTTTGGCTGAGCAGTTGGCCGATTTCTTGGGATTTCACCCCGAGCAGGTGACTGATCTGATTCTTGACCTGTCCTTTGTTGACCTGGCCCAGATAGCCCGATTGGCTGTATCGCATCCGGAGCTGTTTACCTATCCACAGCCATGGACATTTTTATGCTGATTATGATTTCCCTGTACTGCTTTTGTGAGTATGACGGGGCATGTTCTGGTTTACTTCTGGGAGTTGTTAGACAAATGCGGGGTTCTCGAGGCATCACATTGGCTGATACTCGACCCGGGCAGGGAGAGAGAGACTTAGTTCCCCTTCTGCTGGCAGAGACGTATCATGGGATGGACCGACTAGCTGGAGGGTCGGTGCATATGGGACGTGGCAGCCCCAGTCTCTTGTCATTGTGGCTCTTTGAGCGATTGAGGCTCATCTCCCCATTACCTGTTGGGCAGACTGCAGCACCTTGGGTCACACAGCAGAGGCGAGTGACTCCGGAGGCTTCACAGGAGAGTTGGCAGAGGCGATTGGCCAGGTATACTACCACTGATATCTAGTACTGGGTTCCTGGATGGAGGCTTGAGACCATGAGCGGTAGGCAGGATGACTCTGTTATAGTGAGGCTGCCGGGATTGCACTTTTCATCATTTAGCATTCCCTTGCTTTTTTAGAGGCAGTATGGATACCCACAGCAGGCTGTTGATGGGTTCAGAGAGCAGATGGCCCGGGATACCGTTCCTCTTGACATGACTGATGTCCAGACTCTCAGGTTCTTTGCCAGGGCTTTTTCAGGAGCAGCTTTTCCTACTCATACGCTGATACGGAAGACCTGGAGAATCACATATCTGTCCACCATGTATCTCATTTGGTATGGGGAGCAGATGGGACCAGTTCAGCACACCATTGAAGCATACTGCCGAGGGATCCGAGGAGGAGACCAATCTAGCTTGGAGCTACGACGCAGGCTGACCCCGACAACGTGACTGATGATCCGGCAGCGGATTTTGAGAGACTCGTAGAGAGGAGAGCCAAGATGAGGGAGGACCTTGAAGTTATGGCTCGGAGGACAGCTCTGAGAGAGGAGAGAGCTGCCCAGGCGGCGCTGAGAGCTGCCGGATTGGTTGACTCACCGACTCGTATTATTCCTGAGCCGGGACGACGGGAGACAGAAATATTTGGGATAGCTAAGCCAAAGACCTCCCGAGGACCGAGGAAGAGGAAGAAGAAGGGTGCTAGTTCAGGAGTGGGAACGAGCGACTAGGATTAGGTGACCTATCCTTGTATCCCTTATTTGCCGGCATAGACAATTTAGATGTACCTTTTAAAAGATATTATTTTGCTAATGTTAATGAGTCGAGAGTGAACCGTGCTTGAACTCATCAATGAATGTATTAATGTGATGAAAGTTGAAATTACTTCAGAACTTAATCAAGACACATTTTGGTAATCACAAATACAACTTGTTGACAGGATTTGGTGATTTTTATGATTTTTAGACCGAACCGCGAGCAGTGCCTACGTTCCCCTTTTACAGATTGGACTAAGGGGCTCAGGTCTCCGTAGTTCGACCCAATTAACTTTGTGTTTAAGAAAGGGATAGATAGAAGGGGGACAAATGGTGCAACCCTGTTTTTTACCTAGACCGCCCGTTTTTAGGGTTTTCAGCCTAGTTGGGTATATTTTTTAGCATCGAGCGCGCCCTTTATTTTGCACGGACTGCCTTTTGAGAGGTTTTCAGTCTCGTCTGGGTACATTATTTTCGCGCTTTTGTTTTGTTTTTTTTTATTTTTTATTTCTCTTTTTTTTTTATAGAGGGGGGGACTCGATTCAGACGTAATAGCGGCGCAGTTTGTCGCCGTTCACCGGGTGCATGAAGGGATTACCATCCAAATCTGTCAACTTCATTGCTCCGCCAGAGAAGATCTCTTTTACCAGATACGGGCCTACCCAGATTGGAGCCCATTTGCCCAAAGGACTGAATTGATTCGGCGGCTTTTCTTTTAGGACCAAATCACCCACTTTTATGTCGCGGGGATGTACCTTCTTGTCAAAGGCCCTAGCCATGCGCTTCTGATAAGCCCGAATGTGCTCCATTGCCTTAAGACTTCGTTCGTCTAGGAGAGCTATCTCGTCATGTCGACTCTGAAGCCATTCTATTTCGTTGACCTCATTTTCAAGAAGAACCCGTAGAGAGGGTATTTCTAACTCGATGGGCAAAACGGAATCCATCCCATATGTCAAAGCGAACGGGGTTTCACCGGTGGCCGTTCTTACTGAAGTACGGTAGCCCCAAAGCGCTAAGTGAAGCTTCTTAGGCCAATCCCGACTTCTTTCAGCCATCTTCCGGATGATCCTTTCTAGATTTTTGTTTGCGGCCTCGACAACACCATTGGTCTGTGTGTCTCTCTAAGTGTGACCCGTTGTCTGAGATAATCTCATTTGGAACTCCATATCGGCACATAATGTTCTCTTTTAAGAAACGGGCCACCTTTTTGGAGTTGAGGACTTTGTAGGACGCTGCTTCAACCCACTTGGTGAAGTAATCTACAGCGACCAACACGAACTCGTGCCCGTTACTGCCGGCAGGAGTTATCTTCCCAATAACGTCGATCCCCCAAGTTGCGAATGGCCAAGGAGTGCTCATGCAGTAGAGATCATGGGGAGGTATATGGTTGAGATTGGAGAACCGCTGACACTTATCGCAGGTTCGTACAAACTGAATGCGCCGTTCCATGGAGATCCAATAGTAACCCATCCTGAGTATGCTGAACATCAAGGCTCGGGCGTTCATATGTGGCCCGCATGCGCCACCATGGACTTCTTCCATGACCTTTCTGGCTTTAGACTTGCTGATGCAGAGTAGAAGTGGGCCTCGGTGCCTTTTCTTCCATAGGTCATCTCCCAGAATAACGTACTGTGCAGACAACCTTTTCAAAGCTTGTAAACTTTTGGCGCGGAGACCTTCTTTTAGTCTACCATCCTCTTCCGTCGGGAACGAGGCTTCGCCATGCTTAAGGTACTGAAATATCTGGCTGTACCACAAGTCATCGACCTTTTCTAGCTCGATATGGCAACAGTAGGCGGGGTTCTCGCGCCTCCCAACCCTGAATGGTTTTACTGATTTTCCCTCTGGAATTTCCACCAAAGAGGCCAAAGTGGCCAGGGCATCCGCGAACGTGTTCTTGTCCCAGGGTAGGTAATGGAGCGTGACCTCCTTGAATTGGTCGATCAGGTCCTCCATGTAAGCATAGTACATTTGCAAGTACTGGTCCACGGTTCTCCACTTATTGGATACCTGATTGATGATTAGCTGAGAGTCTCCGTACACCTCCAACTTTTCGACGTTTCGTTCCAAGGCTGCCTCGAGGCCGGCTATGCAAGCTTCATATTCCGCGGCATTGTTAGTAGCTGGGAAATTCAACTTGATAGCGATGGGGGTGTGGACATCCTTTGGATCAACCAACACCATGCCGATACCATTGCCGCTTTTGTTTGCGGCCCCATCAAAGAACAACTGCCAACGGTCCGTTCCCTCTATCATGAAAATTCCATCGTCTGGAAACTGGGGTTCGAATTCGGGCGCTTCTGAGCTTGGGAAATCTGCCAAATGATCCGACAGAGCTTGGCCTTTGATTGCCTTGCGGGTTACGAACTTGATGTCGAATTCGGCTAGGAAGAATGACCATTTCGCTAGTCTTTACGACAGAGAAGCCTTTCCGAATAGGAACTTGATGGGATCCATCTTTGACACTAGGTGCACTGTGTGCGCTAAGAGGTAGTGTCTCAGTTTGCCGACCACCCATACCAAAGCTGCACAGGTTTTCTCTAAAGCTGAGTAGTTCAATTCGCTGCCCTGAAGCTTTCGGCTGACGAAGTATATGGCATTTTCCACTTTTGAATCCGGCTTTTCTTGTGCGAGCATGGCCCCGACAGCCGTGTCTGTAACTGTCAAATATAGCAACAAGGGCTTGTCCTTATGTGGAGGACACAAGATTGGGGGATGGACCAAGTAGGCCTTGATCGTCTCGAAGGCGGTTTGACACTGTTCGTTCCACTCAACCTCCTGATTCTTTCTGAGCAGCTTGAAGATCGGCTCGCAGATAGAGGTTAGCTGATGGATGAATCGGCTAATATATTGGAGACGGCCCATGAAAGCCTTCACCTCCGTGACTGTTGTCGGTGGTTTCATCTCCATGATGGCTTTGATCTTACTTGGATCGGCTTCGATTCCTCATTTTGTGACCATGTATCCCAGAACCTTTCCTCGAACTACGCCAAAAGTGCATTTTGCTGGGTTCAACCTCATCTCATGCTCCCGTAGCCGGTTGAAGAACTTCCTCAGGTCGATCAAGTGTGACCATCTGATCCCTTGGAGTGAATAATCATATCATCAACATAGACCTCGATCTCCTTGTGGATCATGTCATGGAAAAGTGCAGTGACTGCTCGCTGGTAAGTGGCACCGGCATTCTTCAGTCCGAAGGGCATAACCGTATAGCAGAAGGTTCCCCATGGGCTGGTGAAGGCAGTCTTTTCCTGATCTTCTTCGGCAACTTTAATCTGATTGTAACCCGCAAAACCATCCACAAATGATTTGACTTCGTAGCTGGCGGTAGTGTCTACCAACAGATCGATATTGGGCAAGGGAAAGTCGTCCTTCGGGCTAGCCTTGTTTAGGTCTCTGAAGTCCACGCAAACCCTGACTTTGCCATTTGACTTGGTAACCGTTACTATGTTGGCCAACCACTTGGGGTATTCGACCACTCTGATGAAACCCACTCTGAGCAGCTTCTCTATTTCTTCTTTGACCTGGAGGGACCATTCTGGTTTGATTCGGCGAAGTTTCTGCTTGACTGGCCTGGCTTCTGGGTCCAGGGGAATTCGATGCTCAACAGTTGAAGTATCCAACCCGGGCATGTCTTTGTAGGACCAGGCAAATACGTCCACATATTCCTTGAGCAGATTAATGAGGGCTTCCCGTTCTTTTCCGGTGAAGAAACTGCCAATTTGTGTCTCTTTGGGCTCTTCGCAGTTCCTGCATTCACCGTAGTTAATACCTCATCGGCAGCTTGGGCCCGATTGTCGTCTCGGTCAAAAACCTGCTTTATATTATCATTTAAAAAGTTTTCATCTAAAAGGTCTGTGTCCTCTTCAAATGAATCATTATTAACCACTTTTAAGTCATTAAGATTTGTCTTAGTTAACTTATCATTTGTTAAGGTGGCAATTAAGGGATACGCAGAAAGGTCAACCATTTCATTCAATGCAAAAGGGAAGACAGAGTTAAAGACACGGCGATGATCATCGCCCGTGAGAGTATCGAACCTATCTAGAGACTCGAACTCAATAACAAAAGACTCGAGGACCGACTCAGATTACAGGCGTACTTAGACTCGTACACACCAAGACGAGGGGTCACCGAGCTTTTTCATCATAATCTCCCGCCGGCGATCGGTCCTCAAGGAAGTCCAATTCCGGAGTGGCATCTATGAGGTGCCGACGAAGGTGCGTGGATCAATCTTTTGGTCCCCATCAAACTCGACATCGATACGTAATCTTTCCCGGCTGGAAGATTTGTTGCAGTACATAATCATCCCCGGTCGAAGGTCAACCATGTCGAAGGGGTCTTTAGTAATTCCTGCCATTGGCGATGTCT
This sequence comes from Adenophora triphylla var. japonica, assembly GCA_022495995.1. NCBI lineage: Eukaryota > Viridiplantae > Streptophyta > Magnoliopsida > Asterales > Campanulaceae > Adenophora > Adenophora triphylla. Next base: position 313,258 of record JAFEMH010002189.1, read on the forward strand.
CTTCACACAAATCAATCAACGGTGCTTCCATCGCTGGATCAGCCCCGCTACTTCGATACCGCCTGTTGGTTCCTGGGATAAAACATAAACCGGTCCCGAGCACCGACCTTTGGGAAGGAGCTTGATTCGCCCCTCACTCGTATTCGACACACTATAAGTAGATACCGGGATGGGGGAGGTCTGACATACCCCCATGAGTCGACGACAGGAGCTAGGCACACCATAGAGCTGGCGGGGGCACGTTGTGAAGGCCTTGCCTAGGTGAGGATGGGGGGGACAAAGCCATGCCGGTGATAGTAAGATCGGGTTCTTCCCTGATTTCTTCGTACGATCCATCGGGGTGACGGATTACGGCAATGCCCTGCATGCGCATTACTTCGACATAGCGAGCCCAACCGGCTTCCTCACGGGCACGAGAGGCTTCGAGAGCAGCACGGAGGGAAGCTTCTTGAGAGAAGTTGAAACCTGGGTGAGGGTTAACAAACGGACTTCCCGGGGGTGTCATGTGAGGACCCATGCCATAACCACTGCTAGGAGAGGCATTCAGAGCTGTGTTCGGCCCCGCATTCTGACCTTGATCTGGCCCTACACCCTGACTGACATTCTGATTCTAAGTTGGATCAATACCCGCATTCGGACCCAAACCCGCTGAGACTTGCGAATCTGCCATTTCTGAGACTGCTGGAAATGATTCCCTGATTGGAGAGAAACTGATTAACCGACCACCCAGAACTCTGGCCCAATACTTGCTCGCTGAAAGGGGAGAGAACGGCTTTAGGTAGGGGAGAGGATAGGCTGAGGACGGACTCATGCATATGCTCTTTTTTTATATATTATTTTTATGTTTTTTTTTATAAAAATGATTTTTATTAATCCTAGGAATGGTTGGAAAAGGGGGAAGCCTTCTTTTTCGCATTCTACGCTATTCCTGGATTAGTGGGTTCCATCACTACGTCTATAGACCCCCTGTATTACACCTGTATTGCACCTCAGGGACGGACAATCCCGGCAGAGGTCCTATAGGGCACGTGGAACCCACCAATCGAAAGGGAGAACGAACCTATGGGCATACGAGCCAAAACAGGTCAAACTCGGGGTTTTCAAAACCAAGTCCAAGTCAACGTCTAAACTCGGGAGGAGAGAGGGTCGAAAGTACGTTTGAATGTACGAGACCGCAATTTGCAGGTAAAATCCTGGGAAAAATTCGGCATGACCTCTCCTCATTTTGAGTTGAAAAATTTGGCATGGCCTCTCGTCACTTGGTGGCGAAATTTCGGCATAATTCTTGTTAGTATGCGTTAAGAAGTCGACATGGTCCCGCGTTGACACATGTTGAAAACGCGTCATGGATTCTTATGAAGCCAAGGTGAGAAATCAATATGTACCTATGTCGAGATATGTAGAGATCTTAACGTGTACTTACGCTTGAATTATGTCGTGATTCCGACACGAAGAGGGAAAGTATGCTAAGATTTTTGGAGACGATGTATGACTCGGACTTTGTGAGAAAATTTTGAAAACCGAGTTTAAAATGTTTTGAAAAGCATTGGCCAAAAACCAACCGGTCACGTTAGAAAGTGTGTCACGGACAAGTGTTGGCTGACTCACCGGCTAGGAGGACTTTAGGCGCTCAAACGTCAGCAAAACACGTCGCTTTCCGCGATGCCGTCCGTACACTCCCGGGTTCTAACTCTATGTGCAGGTAGCGTGCGAGTAGTGTGAAGGTATTTTCTAGGAAAATATTTTTTTGCTTTGTAAAAGATTTTTTTTTTATGCAATATGCAAAGAAAAAACAAGAGAATGAGGGGACTGCCCCAAATGTCAGAATTTACCAGTAGCTGTAGTCCAGCGTCATCCTGCCCTGTTCTGATCAATGGGAAGAGCAAATTGCAAAGGGGGAAGCCCCGGCTCCCAATAGTGCCACATACCAAAGCATAGAAGCATAAAAGCATGGCAAGGTGCATTTGAGCACACAAAATGACACAAATGCACACACAAGGTGAATGTCGAAATTGTCCAAGTTGATTTAAAGAAAGTTAGACCCTCTTTAAGAAAAACTTTTTTTCGAAAATAGAAGAATGATACTGGTACGTGGGATTGTTAGACCACCATTTATCCCAAGCCCTGGGTTAGGGAGCGATACAGGAAGGTTAGTGGTTTCCACCTATATACCGAGTACCGTCTTCATTTCTTTCTTTTTTTTTTTTTTTAGAAAAGTTTTTCAATGTATATCCCCAGCGGAGTCGCCACTGAATGAACGCTCGCCCGAAATTTACCATTTTTCCTCATTTGTTCCTTTTTTTAGAAAAGAAAGGGGGTATATTGTAATGATAAGCTTTTGAAAACTTCCGTTTTGGGAGTCGCCACGCCGTTTTTAAAGGAAAACATTGAAAAACCTATTTTAAGAGTATTTTGGGTTCGGGAGTCTGGTTATGTGTTTGGGAAGAACTAGAGAGTTCACCCAACACGCCTCTTTCGAGAATTTCAATCAACGTTGGACAATTTTGGACATTCAAAGTGTGTGTGCAAGGTGTGTCGATGAGCAAAGCATGCGAATTTTGACATTTCATTGGTAATATCAAGACTGAGTACAACTTGTGAGCCATGACAGGGGGCCACACCCTTTTACATATTATGATTGTCACAACAAGGCAGAAGGTAAGACACTCTGCCCAGAGAGCATCGATGTCGTTCGACACAGGACCTCCTAGGAAGAGGGTGTCGCACGACATGATACCTCTTGGTCAGATTGTCTTTTACAATGACCAAGCTATTTTTGGAACTGGATTGACATTTATTTAACTCATTCAAGACACTATTTGAAGGTCTAAGCCCAGTTTGGGATTGACGGGAGTGGACAAAGTCACGATAGACTTTGTATGATACGGATGTCACATGACATGGAACATCCGAGGTTATTCATGTCATGTGGCAAGCCGCCTCCAATAAATCGCACCCAAATAGTGGCTTATGAGCCACAGAAATGCTTAGGTAAGCTTTGAGTTACAAAAGGGTAACTGACAGATCCAAGTCCAAGAATGGCTTTACATGCCTTTCGGGATCTCCATGTCGTATGACACAGGATCTCCATGGAGTTCGTGTCGTCCGACAGGATAGGCCATTTCGTGCCCTTCTTCACCGTTTGATTCCTCTTTGCTTCTCAAGGCAAACTAAGCACCTTTATTAACTGTAAGCAGTATTAAAACAGTAATATATGAGTATTATGGGAGAATCACATGGCTTTAGTGGCCAAATGTGATGAATCACATATTTTTGGCCACTTTGAAGTAGCCATCTCCTCCTAGCTCGATGCAAATGCGTAAAGATTGAATCTTTATTGATCCTAAGATGACCAAATGTCCAGATCTGAGGTGGGGAGAAGTGAATATTAAAGATTCACTTCTCTACCACCTTTATCATGCAAAAATCCCAATTTCTACATAATATTAAAGCAAGTAAGCATGCAATGTATTATAAATGTATTAAAGACTTTATATAAAGAGGGAGAAGGGTTTAGTGGCTACCTATTATAGTCCACAAGGTGAGATCACCAGTAGTATGGTGTCCACCCCTTCTACACACCAACAAAGGGAGCTTCTTTGGATCTTGACCTTGAAGTGTGTGTGTGTGAGGAGGGAAGTGAGTGTGTGTGTGTGAGAGAGAGAGAGGGAGACTCTATTTGGACAGAGTTTTCCCTATATTACTGGTATCCTCCCTCTATTCACTCCAAGTCCCCCTAAAATGATCAGCCATGCCTTGTATTTATAGGCAGGCTGATGGGAAGTCCTTTGTCGTCCGACAGGGGCAGTTAAACCGCCTTAGTGTCCCATGTCGGACGACAGCGTACTCCTTTTGGCCATATTGGGCCGAATGCTTGGCAGGCCCAATGGGTTGGCTGGGCTGCATGGGCAATTGGTCTCTATTTGCTTCTTTAGCAATTATATGAGTCCAAAAATTAATTAAAATGGACCCAAAACATGAGTTCGGGTCGGGGTACTCACACCAGCTGGAAGAGGCGGAGGAACTGGCTCTGCGGCAATCTTCTTGGGCACCCATTGAATGGAATTCACACTGTTGTTGTTCGGGAAAGGGTTTCCGACTGTAATGGGTCCATGGGGACGCTCCAATTTTTCTTCCTCTATCAGGTTCTGAATTTCATATCGTAACCCCACACAGTTGTCGGTGGTATGGCCGTGATACTGATGGAAGGCGCAGTACTTGCTCTTGTCAGTTTTGACTACGGGATTCTTGGGTTTATAGTTTGCAACGGGTTTAAGGAGACCTTCCATGATTAACCCTTCCAGCATCTTGCTCAGTGGCATGTCCAACTTGTCGGAGTGCACGGCAGGCTACTTCAAAGTGGAGTTGTTGCTTTGTGGGGCTGGTTTACATTACCCGACCGTCGTCCCCGATGGATGTAGTTGACAGAAGTATCTTTCCCTTTGCCGGGGCCGGTGCAGATTGAATGCAATCGGTGATCGGTATACGTATGGCCGTGCAAGTAGCCAACTTTTCCTTGAGATCCTTCTCGAACCGTGAGCCTAAGGCATTGACCATGGCCCGAGAACTCGGGAAGAAATGATGACTGATGAGAGTTCTGATGGATGGTCTTAAGCAGGACTTGAAGATCCACATCTGTTCATCCTTGGAGAGTGGCTCCATGATCTCGGAGAGTTTCCAACTCCACCTCTTGTAGAATTCTCCGACGCTTTCATCTGTTTTCTGCTCAGTGGTGATTAAGTCCTCATGACTTGTTTCCCACTCTAGATTGGATCTGTACCATTCCAGGAAGATGTTACTAATCTGATCCCAGGTGTGGCGATCCGCATGCTTGACCCTTAGGAACCAACGTAACGCAGAACTTTTGAGCGTATGCTGGAAGTGATCGGCCATTTGCTGGAGGGTTGCTCCTTTCGCTCTCATGTCGAGAACGTAGGTGTCGACATGCGTTTGAGGACATTTGGTTCCGTCGAATCGGTCCATCTCCGGCATTCTGAACTTGGCAGGGAGAGGCGTGACCATTCCCGAATCTGTGGATTTGAGCGATTCCTGCTTTGAGCTGCTCATGGTGGCTTTCAGGCTTTCATCTGTTCGATCATCCAGGCTAAGGTTGGGTCCAGTGGTGGACTTTGAGGCTCAGCGCATGGTGCTAAAATGTGAGCGGTAGTGATTGGAGGTGGAAGGCTTGATATATGTGGATATATGGGGGCCTTTTCTGAACTGTATCGAGGTTTGTCCCCGGTGTTTTGGGATTCGTGTATAGGCAACGGGATGAACCCGGGAGGGTATTGAAGGAGATTGACATCTGTCTGAGATGGTCCAGCGGTGCACTAGTGGTATTGAGTGATGGGAGTAGCACTGGCTTGGCCATATATGATGGGGTTGCCCTGAGAGGTGGCAACGTGAAGCCTAGGTCGGCTGTTTCCTCGGTTCGAAGGCACGCCGTAAGTCGGCGGGGGAGGAACCTGGTTGAAGGATTAAGGAACTGGCTTCGGGGAATCGTCGTCCTCGACTAGGACGAAAGTACCGTCTGACTGGGGGATAGCTGCTATACCTGTTGGTGTAATGCCCTAGGCTTTAGTTATGTTTAACTGAGAACCGTTATGTATCATCTTTATCGTTTAAGTTTATTATTTGATTATTATATAGTTTGCATATTTATTGTAATAATCTCCGTCCCTAATTATTAAGAGAATAATTAGTATAATTGTCAATGGATAATCATATGATGATTATATGCATAGAGATGCACATTGAAATTATGGGTACTTGTTAGAGAACAAGTGACTGGACTTGACCCGTATGAGATTTATGTCATGGTCAAATGTCATAATTAAATCTCATATGGTCACTTCATTTAGTCCCTAGACCTGAGATTATCATGACCTTACATATGATGAAAGTCATGTTTGATTTTAGTCAAACGATATCTTAACACGATAATTATAAAGGCTATCTTTGGCATGATCGGATTCATGATGGGAAGGATGATAAGTCAAGATGGAATTTGTCCCTCGAAAGAGAGATGTTTTGCTTGGGCCCCTCGATGAGTGATAATGATGGAAAGTGTGTGGCCATACCCCAATGCGATTGGAATATCATTATACTCAAGATCGAGAAAGCATTGAACAGATACAAGTTGACGTGGACCATGACTTGTGTTCAATATAACATCGTGAGACAAAGGGAGAAATGGAAGTGTACCATTGGAAATGTGAACTCTTACGTTATATTATTTGGGTAGACATAATGGCTTGCTAGAGTCTGCTTATGTCTTATGAGAGTCGATATGATCGAACTCATTGCCAACATAATATAATCCTATTGGGTCACACACAACTAGAATGAATTGGTTAAACCAAAGGAAGAATGATTGAGAGTTCCTGCATATGGCAACGTTTGTCACGCGACATACCTAGCCATATGGCAATGTTTGTCACGCGACATAACTAGCATATGGAAACCTTTGTCACGCGACATAACAAGCCACAGAGGCGGTTTACACTTGTTTCCTAATTTGATTAGGGAACAAACTCTAAATACTAAAGTAGTATAAATATGAGTCTGTAAACAGCCGAAAAAGAGCCGATTTTTTCAATAGAAATTTACAACAAAAGTTCTCTCAATATTCTTCCATAGGTTTAAGAATCTAGCAATTCTCAAGAACGGTTCTTGGTTCATTGTTACGTGTGGATACAACAATAGAGGGTCTTCGCTCATTTGACGATCAAGGCTTAGAGTTCCAATCTGAAGATTGAAAGGTTCTTGAAGATTGAAGATTGTGATTCAAAATCACACCAATAAATTGTTCGATAGCTCAAGACCGGAAAGCAATTAAGGTTGGTAAATTCTATCTCATAGGAATTCAATTTAATCGTATAGAACGGATCTTAGGGCTTGGGTTTTGTGTTAATTTGATGCTTAATTCCGCTGCGCATGGACCCATAAAACCCAACAGTGGTATCAGAGCCCCGTTCGTATGATTAAGTTTGAATTAACATGCTAGAATTAAGATATAAAATTGTTTATATGCTATTGCATGTTTTTGTATGCGATAGTTTTATTGTTTTTGAAACAATGTGCCAAAATCGTTTTCTGTTCATATTGAATTAAATCTGTTAAAAGCTGTTTATTTGATTTAATTGCTTTATGATTAGAATTGATTGAATCTGAAAAATCTGCCAGACTGGCTACCCTTGTCGTGCGACATAGTTAGCCACGAGTAAAAATCTGGTAGTCGGGCAAGGTGTGTCACGCGACATAGTTAGCCACGAGTGAAAATCTGGTAGTTGGGCAAGGTGTGTCACACGACATACTTTGCCAACTGGCTGATGTTGTCACGCGACATACTTAGCCAATTGGCTAATTTTGTCACGCGACATACTTTGCCAGTCTGGGCAGAATCAGTTTGATAATTTTTCTGCTAATCCGTGATTATGTTGATAATCTGAGATGTTTTATGTCTTAATTTGGATGCTATAAATTTCTGGAAATAAAATTTATAGGGCTATGCTAGATTAATTCATTGTTTATGATGCATGCTTAATTAATTTAAATGTGTTTTTATTAATTGTTGTGATGCATGAATTATTTGTTCTTAAATGTTAAGAATTTTATTAGATGTTTAGTTGAAACATTGATTCATAATTTCCTAAATGTTTAGTTGAAACATTAAATTTTGGTTTTCTGATTGTTTATGAGAAACAAGTTAGTTTACGCAAAATTTGAAGGAATCTGATTGTTTATGAGAAACAAATCGCTTATGAGTCCGATTGTTTAAGAGAAACAAATCAGTATACAAAGTATTGATTATGTTGCATTCAAACTGATATTATAATTGTGCATGACTAGGAGAGTTCTGTCGAAGGAAAATTTGGTACTTAAGCAGTCCTTGTGGCTCACCTATTTTCTTGGAAACTTACCTGGTGCACAGTTATGATTATTTTTGTTGATATGCTTATAATCTACTTTAAATAACCTTCATTTAACTTTTAAGTTCTTTATGTCAATCCATGATTAAAACACTTGAGACCACTCAGATAGTTTTGGGTGGGCTTGCCATAGCAAGGTGCTTTGATTCTATTCCGTTTGCGAGCAAGATGAGGAAATGGTGGTTCCTATACGTTTAAAGTGGATGAACTTAATTGGGTTATCAAAATGGTTTTGGACCCAAGGCATAAGATGAGATTAAAATATGCTTAGACATATGATGTCTTAAATAAATCTCATAAAAGATCTAAGAGTCATATACGATATGATTGATGTTTTCTACCTAATTAGTTTAATCTTGAGCGGTGCGCCATAGCGTACTTGAGATTAAATTAAAGTTGGATCTTAGCCCATTAAATGCATATTATGCTTATTTACATTGGAAGGTGTATGATTTAGTGGAAGTATTTGTAAAATACATTATTTGCTCTTAAATGATAAATGTGTTGATATTGATATGTGTTCATATAATTTGTATATTTTGTTGTAGAAATAGCATTACATAATGATAATTGCGATTCGTCCTTATGAAGGACAAAGTTCGAAAGGAACAATACATAATGTGTACGTTCTTGACGAAACCCATTGCAAATGTTGCAAAGGGCAAATAAGGAAGCAACATTAGAAACATATTGATAATTCTGACAATATTCTTGCCTTGTATTTGCCACCATATTTAAAGGCTCTTATGAAGAACCTTGAACACATGGAAACTGCTTTTGTTCTAGCACACCGCATAAAGGAAATGTTCCAAATGCGAACTAGGCAAAAGATATATGTTGTGGTAAAGGCTCTTAATTCATATGATGAAAGAAGGAGCAATCCGCAAATTGTGTTAGTGGTTGACACAATAGAAGGGTTCATAAAGGAAGGAAAAGAAGGTAAAGCAAAAGTTGCTAAACCTAGGACAAATGTTGTCATAGCCGAAGAGGCTAAACCCAAAGTGTCTCAAAAGGATGCATTTTGCTATCATTGCAATAAGATTGTCATTGGAAGCAAAGTTGCAAGGCTTATTGGGAAGGCCTAAAAGGTGAAGAAGGGCAATATGATTCCTACTACTTCAAGTATCTATATGATAGATATGTTCCTTTTGACTTCTTGTTCTTGGGTATATGATACCAGATTGGATCCCACATTTGTTTAAATGTGCAAGGAACAAAGAATAGAAAGCTACTCAAACAAGGTAAATTAAACCTATGCATAAGAATGGAGCAAGGGTTGCTACATTAACCATAGGGACTTATGAAGTCACTTTGCCTTGTGAAGTAGTACTTGTTTTGAACAAGTATGACTACGTTCCGGATTTGAGTAGGAGTATTATTTCGGTTTCTTAAATGGATGATGAAGGATATAATTTTCTTATTTTCAATAAGAAGTTTTATATTCATTTAATGATATGCCTTATTGTAATGCATATGTCATTGAATGGTCTTCATATCATTGAAGATAAGAAACAAAATAATGTTGAAGATATCTATAATATAAATGGAAATCTAAACCGAACAATATGAACAACGCGTTCATATGGCATTTCCGGCTTGGTCAAATAAATAAGAAACATATATCTAAACTCTATTAACACAGACTTTTAGACTCATATGACCATGAATCATTTGAGGAATGTGGATCTTATTTATTGGGATTATCGACCAAACCACCCTACACTAAAGTAGTGGGAGGGCTAGTGACTAATTGGTCATTATACATGAGATGTATGTGGACTATTAAGCAGCATTGCTAGGGGAGGATTTCGGTATTTCATCATATTTCACTAAAGACTTATCTACATATGACTATGTCTATCTGATGAAGTCCAAGGTGAATCGTTTGAGATGTTTCGAACATTTCAAGATGAAGTGCAAAACAAACTTGGCAAAACTATTAAGTACTTCGATTAGATCGAGGTAGTGAATATTTGAGCCAAGAGTTTGACAATCATCTCAAAACTATGAAATCGTTTCAGAGTTGACTCTCACCAGAACACCACATTGTATGGTGTGTCTGAGAGGAGGAATTGAACCTTGTTAGACATGGTTCATTCGATGATATGTCAATTTGACTTTCCTAATTCCTTTTGAGGATATGCATTAGAAATAATGCGGTTACACTGAATTGAGTCCTTACTAAATCGGTTCCTAAGGCCCCACATGAGATGTGGCATGGAAGAAAACTTAGTAAACTTAGTTTGTCTTTCATGAAGATTTGGGGTTGCGAATCTTATGTAAAGAGACTTGTCTCTTATAAGTTAGCACCAAATTTGACTAGGTTATTTTCGGAAATTAATCTTACAACCGCAAAGAGAACAAAACGTTTGTTTCTCTACACGATTTGTTTCTTGAGAAATAGTTTCTCAATAAAAAATCTAGTGGGAGTAAAATTAATCTTGAAAAGAGTTCAAGAACCTGAAATTGACATGGATCCAAGAGTAGAGACGGAACCAAGTTCACAAAGGAGTTGTGGAACCGGTTCAAGATGCACAAGTCCATCGTAGATCGGATAGGTTACAATCCGAACCAAGAAATATTGATATCTCATTTCGAAAAGTAATAAGATGGAAGTCATTGAGAATGACGATCCTACTTCCTATCTTGAGGCGATGTCCACTCCTAATTTGGATAAATGGTTAGGAACCATGAAGTCCGAATTACAATCCATGTTCGATGATCAAGTTTGGAACTTGATTGGGCTACCTGAAGGTGTAAAAACTAAAGGGGCAAGTAGGTCTTCAAGACCGACATGGATGTAAAGATGTATACTTTCATGACTAAGGATTGTAACAAAGGGATTTAGGCAAATTCATAGTATTGACTATGTTGAAACCTTTTTTTTCGCCAGTTACAATGTCGAAGTCTGTTAGAGTTTCAATTGCCATTATCACATATTGTGACTATGTGATATGACAAATGGATGTCAAACGACTTTCTTTAAATGGAAAGATTATTAAGGATGTGTAGAGTACACAACCCAAATAGTTTGTCGATCCAAGAAACTCTAATAAAGTATGCATGTTGCAAAGATCCATGAGATGGGTTGAAGCAAGCTTCAAGGAATTGGAATCTTCGTTTTGATGAATTGGTCAAAGAGTTTGACTTCATCAAAGAATAAAGATGAATCTTGTGTATGCATGAAATTCAGTGGGAGCGAAGTATTATATCTATTGTTTTATTACAATGATATCTTACTCATTGGAAAAACAAGTTCCGACACTTATGACTGTCAAGTCTTGGTCAAGGAAAGTTTTCTCAATGAAAGATATGGGTGAAGCCGCTTACATCCTTGGCATCAAGATCTATAGAGATGGATCTAGAAGGATAAATGTAGGTGTTAGTGCCCTAGGCCTATAGAGATAGACCTTTTATGTAATGTCATTGTTCATTTATATAAGAGATTGTTTCTTTGATTATTATATGTGTTTGCATGTTTAGTTATAATAATCGTGTCCCTAGTACTTATGAAGCACTAGTATGAAGTCTAATGGATAATCATGTGAAGATTATATGCATGGAGATGCACATTAGATTCATGGGTACTTGTTAGAGAACAAGGTACTGGACTTGACCCATTATGAGATTTATGTCATGGTCAAATGTCATAATTAAATCTCATATAGTCATATCATTGATATCCTTTGACCTGAGATTATCATCGTCTTCCGCTCGATGATTATCATGTTTGATATAGTTTAACTTTGTCTTTAACCGGATGACAATAAGGGCTAATATTGGCATGGTATGATTCTTGTTGGGAAGAATGATAAGTCAAGATGGAAAATTGTCCCTCGTAAAGAGAGATGTTTGCTAGGCCACTCGTAAGTAAGATTGATGTAGTGTATGGCCATGCCCGAATGAATTAATGTGATTAATATCATTCGTTTAATCAATTTACTTGGTAACGAGAAAGCATTGAACAATATGAGTTGACATGGACCATGACTCATGTTCAATATAACATCGTGTGACAATGGGATTGTGATATGTTCTATGTAGGAAAAACGAACTTGATATTATACTATTTGGGTAGGCATGATGGCTTGCTAGAGTTCGCTCATGTCTTATGAGGATCGATGTGATCGGACTCATTGCCAACATAGTATAGTCCTATGGGGTCACACGCATCGAACGAATTGTCAAAAATGGAATTATGGATTTTCGGCGTGACGGGCGACCGCCTGCGTGTGCCACGGGCGACCGCCCATAAGTCAACCTGTTGACTTGGGCGACCGCTCAATGGCTATAGGCGACCGCTCATGTTTATACGAAAACCGCACCTCGTAGATCGTCTTGACGGGCGACCGCCCAGCCCTCAGGGCGACCGCCCATGTGGTATTTCGTATAAGGGGTTTAAGCACTGTACTCATGGGCGACCGCCCAGGTCTTTGTGGGCGACCGCCCATGTGCCGAACTGTGCAGAAACCGTTTCTGTTTAGGGTTTTAATAGGGTATAATATTTATAGGGTATAAATAGTATCCCTCTTCAACCCTAGCAGCCAGTCACGAATTTTTTGAGTTTATAGAAACACAAATTGAGAGGATTTTCAATTGTGAATTGAAAATCATCACACCAATTCCATAATACATCATAGATTGAAAGAGTTTCAATCAAAGGATCTAGCAATCCTCCTAGAAGAGTTCTAGGGTTCGTTCATCGCGTGGATACTCATAGAGGATCTTCGCTCTTCAAGATCTTCCGTTCGTGATTCAACAATCGCTCATCAAGGATTCACAAGATCGTCAATCTAGAGTTGGGTCACGTTTATCAACGACAAAAGCACTCAAGGTTGGTATTTCTATTTCATCTTTCTTAATTAATCATCTAGAACGGATTCTAGGGCTTGGGGTTTTTCGAGTTATTGCATTATTCCGCTGCGCATGGACCCTCGAAACCCAACAGTGGTATCAAAGCCCCGTTCATGATGTTTATATTAGAAAATCATGATAATTAGATAATGGGATTATGTTAATTTTCATGATGTGTATGTTCTAGAATGTGAAATTCTATGAGTTTTTCTTGTGAAGTAATTGTATATATATTGATATACCATGATTATGAAATTGAAATATATGATTAATATGATTAATCTAGATTATGGGATGTCAATTTCATTAATATGATTAATGTGATTAATCTAGGATATTTGTGAAGTGTTACTTAGTATATTGGTTGGACACCAAAACCTTCCCCACAGGCACTTCGATGGAAGTGTGGGATAAATTTGGAGCACGTGGCCGCGTACTAGTAATTACTGATCAAATGTGATTTGTGTTGCATCATTCCATGTTCATAATTATGCTCATATAGTTTTCATGAATCAACCTTGGCATGTAATTGATAAGCATGAAAAATTGAACCTTCTTTGTAATTTGAGTTTATTTTATGCCACCCATGTTTAAACACTTGTGAGTACACGGATAGTTTCATGTAGGCTACGCCACAGCGAGGTACATTGATTCTATCTTTGTATGATCAAGATGAGCAAACAAAGCTGATTGCTATACGTTTAACATGGTTGAACTCAATTAGGCTATCAAAACAGTTTTGGGCCTAAGGCATAAGATGAGATTGAAACATGTGACATATGATGTCTATAATCTCATAATGATCTAAGAGTCATATATAGATATGATTGATAAATGTTATCTACCTTTTTAGTTTAATTTTGAGAAGTCGTGCTATAGCCGACTTGAAATTAAATGAAAGTTGGGTCTTAGCCTATTAAATTATATTATACATGTTTGTATAAGAAGGTTATATAATTTAGTGGGAGTATTTGTGAAATACGTTAATTAATCTCTTAAATGAATTGGTACTTATATGTGTTCATATCTTGTTGCATATCTTTGTAGATCAATGGCTGTAAACAATAATCAAAACATGTCACTGCGATCAGTCCTTGAGAAGGACAAGTTAGAGGAGAATGGCAGCAACTATGTGGATTGTATCCGCAGTTTAGGAATTGTTCTCAAACAGGAAAGGAAGTTGTACATTCTTGATGGACCCGTTCCACCCGAGCCTGCTGCTAATGCAACTAAAGCGAAAAGGGACCAACATAAGAAACATGTGGATGATTCTATTGATGTTGGTTGCCTAATGCTTGCTACCATGTGTAAGGCTCTTCGTAAGGACCTCAGACACATGGAAGCCTATGATTTGGGAAATCATTTGAAGGAAATGTTCCAGCTTGCAAGCACGTCAGAAAGGTTTGACACTATGAAGGCTCTTCATTCATGCAAGATGATTGAAGGACAACCCGTCTGGGCCTCATGTGTTGAAAATGAAGGGTCACCTCGAACACCTTGAGAGGCTTGGATATCCTAACCAGCTAGAGTCGGCTACGGATATGATATTGCATTCACTCCCGAAAGTTATAATCGCTTGTTCGAATTATAACATGAATGGGATGAATAAATCTCTGTTCGAATTGCATGGGATGCTAAAGAATGCGGAGAACAATATTACCAAGAAAACCAATCAAGTGTTGATGGTGAATAAAGGAAAGGGGTTCAAAAACAAGGGTAAAGCAAAAGTTGCTAAACCGGAGGCAAAGGTTGCCGTTGCCGAGAAGCCTAAACCCAAATCCCAAAAGGATGAGGTGTGCTACCATTGCAAGGAAACCGGGCATTGGAGGCGTAATCGTAAGCTTTATCAGAAGGACTGAAGAAGAAGGGCAATGAGATTGCCATGACTTCGTGTATCTATGTGATAGATATTTTACTTTCTACCACTAGTTCTTGGGTATTAGATACCGGATGTGGATCTCACATTTGCCTAAATGTGCAGGACTAAAGAATAGAAGGTTTCTCAAAGAGGGTGAAGTAGATCTACGGGTTGAAAATGGAGCAAGAGTCACGCATTGGCCGTAGGGACTTACGAAGTCACTTTACCAAGCGGATTAATTTTAGTTTTAAATAACTCAAGTATTATGTTCCTGATTTGAGCGTAAAACATTATTTCTATTTCATGTTTAGACAATGAGGGTTACAATTTTCTTATTGCGAATAAGAAATTTTCAATTTATTTGAATGACATGCTTTATTGTGTTGCTCATTCTTTTAATGGCCTTTATGTCTTGGATGTTGAGAATAATGTTGATAATGTCTATCATGTTAGTAAGAAATCCAAACCAAATAATGTGAATGACACATATAAATGGCATTGCCGTCTTGGGCACATAAACGAGAAACACATCTCTAAACTCCATAAAGATGGATATTTAGACTCATATGATTATGAATCATATGATGTTTGCGAGTCTTGTTTATTGGGCAAGATGACTAAAGCACCTTTTACTAAGAGTAGTGAAAGGGCTAGTGATTTGTTGGCTCTCATACATACTGATGTATGTGGACCAATGAATAGCATTGCTAGGGGAGGATTTCGGTAATTCATAACGTTCACTGACGACTTATCAAGATATGGCTACGTCTATCTGATGAAGTACAAAAGTGAAGCATTTGAGATATTTAGAATATTTCAAAGTGAAGTACAAAATCAACTTGGCAAAACTATTAAAACACTTCGATCCGATCGAGGTGGTGAATATTTGAGCCAAGAATTTGACTATCATCTTAAAAGTTGTGGAATTGTTTCAGAACTTACTCCACCCGGAACACCACAATGGAATGGTGTGTCCGAAAGGAGAAATTGAACCCTATTAGATATGGTTCGATCGATGATGAGTCAAGTTAACCTTCCTATTTCCTTTTGGGGACATGCACTGGAAACAACCGCTTTCACACTTAATAAGGTCCCTACTAAATCAGCTCCTAAAACCCCACATGAGATGTGGCATGGAAGAAAGCCTAGCTTATCTTTCATGAAGATTTGGGGATGTGAGGCTTATGTAAAGAAATTGGTTTCTGAACATAAACTTGCACCTAGATCTGATAAATGTATTTTCGTTGGTTATCCTAAGGAAACGAAAGGATATCAATTTTACAACCGATCCGAGAACAAAGTGTTTGTTGCTCGACACGGTGTCTTTCTAGAGAAAGAGTTTCTCTCTAAAGAAACTAGTGGGAGTAAAATTGATCTTGATGAAATTCAAGAACCTGAAAATGACATAGAGCCAATGGTAGAGACTAACCAAATTCACAAGTCCGTTGTGGAACCGGGTCAAGATACACAAGTGCTTCGCAGATCGGATAGGATACGATCCGAACCTGAGAGATATGGATTTCTCATGACGGAAAGTAATGAAGTAGAAATCATTGATAATGATGAACCTACTTCCTATCAAGAGGCGATGTCCACTCCTGATTCGGACAAGTGGCTAGGAGCCATGGAATCCGAAATCAAATCCATGTACGATAATCAAGTTTGGAACTTGATTGATCCACCCGAAGGTGTAAAAACCATAGGGTGCAAGTGGGTTTTCAAAAAGAAAACCGACATGGATGGGAAGGTACATACTTATAAGGCTAGGCTAGTTGCTAAGGGGTATAGGCAGATTCATGGCGTTGACTATGATGAAACCTTTTCGCCTTTAGCAATGCTTAAGTCTATTAGAATCCTAATTGCCATAGCCGCATATTACGACTATGAGATATGGCAAATGGACGTCAAAACAGTGTTTCTTAACGGAAACCTACTTGAGGATGTATACATGATACAGCCTGAAGGGTTTGTCTATCCAAAGGATTCTAACAAAGTGTGTAAGTTGCAGAGATCCATTTATGGATTGAAGCAAGCTTCTCGGAGCTGGAATCTACGTTTTGATGAATCAGTCAAAGAGTTTGGCTTTATCAAAAACAAAGATGAACCTTGTGTATACAAGAAGATAAGTGGGAGCATAGTGCTATTTCTGGTGTTATATGTCGATGACATCTTACTCATTGGAAACAATGTTCCTGCACTTGAGACTGTAAAGTCCTGGTTAGGAAAATATTTCTCAATAAAAGATATGGGTGAAGCGGCTTATATCCTTGGTATCAAGATCTATAGAGATAGATCAAGAAGGATGATTGGTTTGAGTCAGAGTACATACATTGACAAGGTCCTTAGAAGATTCCGCATGGAAAATTCTAAGAGAGGGAACTTGCCAATGGGACATGGCATTACTCTTAGCAAGACTCATTGTCCTAAGACAAATGATGAGCGAAAGAGGATGAGTGATATACCATATGCTTCGGCAATTGGGTATATCATGTATGCCATGTTATGTACTAGACCCAATGTCTCGTATGCTCTAAGCGTAACGAGTAGATACCAGTCTGATCCTGGTGAGAACCATTAGATAGCTGTCAAGAATATCCTTAAGTACTTGAGAAGGACTAAGGATGTATTCTTGGTATTTGGAGGAATGGAAGATGATCTGGTTGTAAAGGGTTACACAGATGCAAGCTTCCAAACCGACAAAGATGACTATAGATCGCAGTCTAGTTTTGTGTTTATGCTAAATGGAGGTGCTGTTTGTTGGAAGAGTTCCAAGCAGAGCACTATTGCTGATTCTACAACAAGCCGAATACATAGCAGCATCGGATGCGGCTAAGGAGGCGGTTTGGATCAAGAAGTTCGTTAGTGACTTAGAAGTCGTTCCGAGCATCACTAACCCGATAGAGCTTTTCTGTGACAATAATGGTGCTATTGCCCAAGCAAAAGAACCAAGGTCACATCAGCGATCCAAACACATTTTGAGATGTTTCCACCTCATTCGAGAAATCTGTGAAAGGGAGGACGTCAAGATATACAAGGTACCAACGGATGACAACATCTCGGACCCTCTCACCAAGCCTTTACCACAAGCTAAACATGATGGTCATGTTAGGTCCATGGGTATAAGATACATGAATGATTGGGCCTAGTGCAAGTGGGAGACTGTAGGTGTTAGTGCCCTAGGCCTATAGAGATAGACCTTTTATGTAATGTCATTGTTCATTTATATAAGAGATTGTTTCTTTGATTATTATATGTGTTTGCATGTTTAGTTATAATAATCGTGTCCCTAGTACTTATGAAGCACTAGTATGAAGTCTAATGGATAATCATGTGATGATTATATGCATGGAGATGCACATTAGATTCATGGGTACTTGTTAGAGAACAAGGTACTGGACTTGACCCATTATGAGATTTATGTCATGGTCAAATGTCATAATTAAATCTCATATAGTCATATCATTGATATCCTTTGACCTGAGATTATCATCGTCTTCCGCTCGATGATTATCATGTTTGATATAGTTTAACATTGTCTTTAACTGGATGACAATAAGGGCTATTATTGGCATGGTATGATTCTTGTTGGGAAGAATGATAAGTCAAGATGGAAAATTGTCCCTCGTAAAGAGAGATGTTTGCTAGGCCACTCGTAAGTAAGATTGATGTAGTGCATGGCCATGCCCGAATGAATTAATGTGATTAATATCATTCATTTAATCAATTTACTTGGTAACGAGAAAGCATTGAACAATATGAGTTGACGTGGACCATGACTCATGTTCAATATAACATCGTGTGACAATGGGATTGTGATATGTTCTATGTAGGAAAAACGAACTTGATATTATACTATTTGGGTAGGCATGATAGCTTGCTAGAGTCCGCTCATGTCTTATGAGGATCGATGTGATCGGACTCATTGCCAACATAGTATAGTCCTATGGGGTCACACACATTGAACGAATTGTCAAAAATGGAAATATGGATTCTGGCGTGATGGGCGACCGCCCAAGTGTGCCATGGGCGACCGCCCATAAGTCAACTGTGGACTTGGGCGACCGCTCAATGGCTATAGGCAACCGCTCATGTTTATACGAAAACCGCACCTCAGAGACTGTCTTGATGGGCGACCGCCCAGCCCCTTGTGGGCGACCGCCCATGTGGTATTTCTCGTATAAGGGTTTAAGCACTTGTACTCACGGGCGACCGCCTGTGCCCGTCTTTGTGGGCGACCGCCCATGTGCCGAACTGTGCAGAAACCGTTTCTGTTTAGGGTTTTAATAGGGTATAATATTTATAGGGTATAAATAGTATCCCTCTTCAACCCTAGCAGCCAGTCACGAATTTTGAGTTTATAGAAACACAAATTGAGAGGATTTTCAATTGTGAATTGAAAATCATCACACCAATTCCATAATACATCATAGATTGAAAGAGTTTCAATCAAAGGATCTAGCAATCCTCCTAGAAGAGTTCTAGGGTTCGTTCATCGCGTGGATACTCATAGAGGATCTTCGCTCTTCAAGATCTTCCGTTCGTGATTCAACAATCGTTCATCAAGGATTCACAAGATCGTCAATCTGGAGCTGGGTCACGTTTATCAATGACAAAAGCACTCAAGGTTGGTATTTCTATTTCATCTTTCTTAATTAATCATCTAGAACGGATTCTAGGGCTTGGGGTTTTTCGAGTTATTGCATTATTCCGCTGTGCATGGACCCTCGAAACCCAACAATAAATTGGTTTGAGTCAAAGTGTTCACATTGACAAGGTTCTTAGAAGAGTCTAAGAAGAGTAGCTTGTCAATGGGTCATGGTATTTCTCTTAGCAATATTCATTATCTTATGACAACTGATGAGCAAAAGGGAAATGAATGAAGTTCCATATGCTTCGGCATTTGGATCTGTCATGTATGTCATGATTTATACTAGACCTGGCATCTCATATGCTCTGAGCATGATGAGTCGATACCAATCTGATCCTGATGTGAACCATTGGATGGCAGTCAAGATGATCTTTAAGTACTTAAGAAGAACTAAGGATACGTTCTTGGGATTTGAAAGGTTGGAAGATAATCTTGTTGTAAGAAGTTACATAGATGACTAGCTTCCAAACTGACAAAGTTATTTTAAAATTGCAATTAGGATTTGTGTTTATGCTTATTAGAGGTGCAGTTTTGATTGGAAGAGTTCCAAGCAGAAATTGTAGCCAATTCTACTACTAAGGCCGAATTTTAGCAACATATGATGTGGCTAAAAGAGGCAGTTTGGATCAAAAGTTCATTAGTGTTTTGGAAATGTTCCAAGTATCACTAATCAGTGAAACTTTTGTTATGACAAATAGTGGTGCCACTTGTGCAAACAATGGAACCAAGGTCACAACAGCGATCCAAACACTCACTTAGACGTTCTTCGAGGAATTCATAAAGAATGAGAAGACGTTAAGATATACAAAGTATCAACCGATGATGACATAAGGGATTCACTAACAAAGACCCTCGCACAGGCAAAAGCATGATGGTCATGTTAGATCCATGAGTATTCTATACATAAATGGAGCCTAGTGCAAGTGGGAGACTGTTGGTGTAATGCCCTAGGCTTTAGTTATGTTTAACTGAGAACCGTTATGTATCATCTTTATCGTTTAAATTTATTATTTGATTATTATATAGTTTGCATATTTATTGTAATAATCTCCGTCCCTAATTATTAAGAGAATAATTAGTATAATTGTCAATGGATAATCATATGATGATTATATGCATAGAGATGCACATTGAAATTATGGGTACTTGTTAGAGAACAAGTGACTGGACTTGACCCGTATGAGATTTGTGTCATGGTCAAATGTCATAATTAAATCTCATATGGTCACTTCATTTAGTCCCTAGACCTGAGATTATCATGACCTTACATATGATGAAAGTCATGTTTGATTTTAGTCAAACGATATCTTAACACGATATTTATAAAGGCTATCTTTGGCATGATCGGATTCATGATGGGAAGGATGATAAGTCAAGATGGAATTTGTCCCTCGAACGAGAGATGTTTTGCTTGGGCCCCTCGATGAGTGATAATGATGGAAAGTGTGTGGCCACACCCCAATGCGATTGGAATATCATTATACTCAAGATCGAGAAAGCATTGAACAGATACAAGTTGACGTGGACCATGACTTGTGTTCAATATAACATCGTGAGACAAAGGGAGAAATGGAAGTGTTCCATTGGAAATGTGAACTCTTACGTTATAATATTTGGGTAGACATAATGCTTGCTAGAGTCCGCTTATGTCTTATGAGAGTCGATATGATCGAACTCATTGCCAACATAATATAATCCTATTGGGTCACACACAACTAGAATGAATTGGTTAAATCAAAGGAAGAATGATTGAGAGTTCCTGCATATGGCAACGTTTGTCACGCGACATACCTAGCCATATGGCAACATTTGTCACGCGACATAACTAGCCATATGGCAACCTTTGTCACGCGACATGACTAGCCACAGAGGCGGTTTACACTTGTTTCCTAATTTGATTAGGGCACAAACTCTAAATACTAAAGTAGTATAAATATGAGTCTGTAAACAGCCGAAAAAGAGCCGAATTTTTCAATAGAAATTCACAACAAAAGTTTTCTCAATATTCTTCCATAGGTTTAAGAATCTAGCAATTCTCAAGAACGGTTCTTGGTTCATTCTTACGTGTGGATACAACAATAGAGGGTCTTCGCTCGTTTGACGATCAAGGCCTAGAGTTCCAATCTGAAGATTGAAAGGTTCTTGAAGATTGAAGATTGTGATTCAAAATCACACCAATAAATTGTTCGATAGCTCAAGACCGGAAAGCAATTAAGGTTGGTAAATTCTATCTCATAGGAATTCAATTTAATCGTATAGAACGGATCTTAGGGCTTGGATTTTGTGTTAATTTGATGCTTAATTCCGCTGCGCATGAACCCATAAAACCCAACAATACCTCGCTCATTCAGAAGCTGTACCACGAAATTCTGCTGATCTTCTTTCTGCCTCTTGTGAACCTCACAGGCCCGTATGGCTTCTTCCAAAGTCATATCTATTACCGGTGGCGGGGGTCCTTCCCCGTCACGATTTCTCGATGAGCTAGACATGTCGGATATTCTAGCTGAGGGAACTGAGGGAATCGAAGAACTGTCTGACGCTGCCATAACTGTGATTCTGGCGAGGCGCTGACCCAGAAATATGAACCACTTTCTGCTCGCTGCAGGGAACGAAAGGCAGGGTTTAGGCTTCGAAAAAGGGTACTTGGCTCAAGGTTTCGGGCTTGTGCAATGTGCAGTTACCGATTAATGTTTACTTAAAACGCGTTTTCTCAGAGTCCTAATCGGTTGGAAAAGAGCGTGTCTTCTTTTTCGCAACTAACCCTAAGGCTTTAATCAGTGGATCTCGTCACTACGCTTATAAGCCCCTCGTTTCCATTTGTAGATCATCTTCTCGAGACGGACAATCCCGAGCGAGGTCCTATAAGGCAAGCGAGTTCCACCGACAAAGAAAAAAGTGAACTTAAGGCTAGCTGATCACGCAAACTTCCAACGTATGTGACACACGGGCCACAGTCGAAGTCAACGTCCTTAAGTTAAGGCGGGGATCGTGCCAAAATTTCGGCATGACCTCTCCTGACTCACTTGCGCGAGGGGCCTTAGCTTTTGGTGTTGGCCAAGTTGTGGCTGGCACGGTGCATACGGTGAGGGTTTGGTGACACGGTGTCACATTGAACCTTCGGGTCGGGAACGACCTTCGGTCTTAATCTCTCGAGCTTGACTCGTGGCGGAACCCGGCGTAAAAACATACACTTAGGCTTTATGACACGTACTAAGCCAAAAACCAATCGGGGTCTTGGACGAAGTGTGACACAAAGAGTGCATGGCTTACACGGGCTAGGATGGGCTGTTTGGGACGATCCCGTGCGCCCTCGAAAGGTGTCTGGCAGACCAACCGAGGTGCAACTGAACGGTCATCCCGGGTTACGGGTCATAGTGTGCAGTGTACCGAGGCAGCAAATGTACGTGAAGTGCGGTGTACCGAGGCAGCAAGTGCGAGTAGTGTGCGGTCACTGAAATTCCTTTTCTGAGTAAAATAGAGATTTTTCAGAATGTGTCTTAAAGAATTTTGATGCGCAGTTCAAAAGATAGCATGAAAATCAATCATGAAGGGGAATGCACAAACATGGTATGATTTTGGAAAGACGACAATGTTATGCCTTTGAAAAAAACCGTTCGAGGTTTAAAGTAACACACGCACACGAAAACGAGGAAGGGTAAACGAAAGTTTGACCCACGGAAGGCTTTTTTTGAAAACAACGGTAGTTTTGAAAAAAGTATCCAAGTCCCCAGCGGAGTCGCCAACTGAAATTACCCAGGATTTTCACGCGAGCGCGGAAACGCGGTTGTCTTTCGCGGAGGGTTGGTGTCTGAGACCTCGCTTTTCGGGAAGGAGAGGAGTCGCCATGCGGTTTTTGTATTTTGAGCCCAAACGTTGAGAAACGGCTATTGTTTGAAAAAGGTGTCATTTTTATTGGTAGCAAAAACTTAGGAAAAGGCTTTTTGAAAATGGGGAGTCATTTTTATTGGCAGCAAAAACGAGTAAAAAGCTTTTTAGTACCAGAGATTGTTAGGTTCGGAGGTCACGTTACGTTTAGGGAAGAGTATGTTGAGATCACCCGAAACGCCTCGTATGACGAGTCTTTCTACCTTTCTCGAAATCGTGCGTGTGTGTATGTGTGTTTGTATTTTGAAATGGGGGCTTGAATGACAAGCTTAATCTTGGTTTGAATGTCAAACGTTGATTAGGTGATTCCTTTTTGAAAAGGCGAGCGTTTGAATGACAAACGTCGGTTTTAAAGTTTTTAGGAAAAGTGACGCGAATGCTGATTTTAACTGTTTATCTTAAGTGTCAAATGTTGACTTTTAAGAAAGGAGCGTTTGAATGTCAAATGTCGGATTTTGAGTTTGAAGATGAGCGTTTGGATGCCAAACGTCATTTCGCGCATTTTGAAAGAGAGTTCGAATGTCGAACTCCGGTTTTGAACCGGGCATGTCATTGTTAACGATTTTACGTGAAAAACGTATTAAATGATATGCGATCAACAAATTGGGTTGCGACTTGGACTTTGAAAAGTAAATACTATCACGATCCAAACGGGTTGGACTTTGTAAATGACAGTATTTAAATGCGGTATCGACGGATCAAACGGTCCGGAATTTGTAAAGTACGATCGACGAGCCAAACAGCTTGGAATTGTAAAGTACGATCGACGAGTCAAACGACTCGGAGTTGTAAATTTGCATGAAAGTAAATGACGTTCGACGGATCAAACGGTCCGGAATTGTAAATGACAGAAATTTAAATGACGATCGACGGATCAAACGATCCGAAATTGGTAAATGACATAAAAGTAAACGGAACGGGGTCGGAATGCCGTTTTAACTCGAGATTACTTCTCTTAAGGAAAGAGAAGAGGATCTAGTGGCTAAAACGTATCGGACCCCGTTAGACGGAGGCGTCTACATTTCAACAACGTCATCCGAAACGGTTGTAGCGACTGGCGTATAAACCGAGACGGAACGAGAGTTTTAGAGAGAGAGAGGGAGCTACCTATGGCTAGGGTCGGCTCCTTTGGCTCGGTGGGCGTATACGGGATACGAAAGTGTGTTTGGAACGGTGTTTTGAAGTGGCGAGGGTTGTATTTGATCGAAATACGGAGTTTTCATGCAAAATGAGGTAAAACCGGGGCTCGGGAGGAGGGAGACCAGTTTAGGCCATGAGTTTTAGGGTGAAAGGGAGTGATTTTTGTTGTTACAAATGGCTTTGACAGCCTCTGTATTTATAGGTGTAATTTCAGCATGAGTCCGGACGGACTGAGGGTGAAATCCAGGGGGTTTTGTGAAACTTTGGAAATTGGAGGGACTTGCTGGCAATTCCAAATTTCCTGCAAATGAGTCCGGCCGGACTGAGACTGTATACCAGAGGTATTTTTGTCTTTTCACTCTGAATTTGATTGAAAGGTGATGGGGGAGATGTGGCATGTGAGCCACGTGTCCCTGTGACTCACAGGCCATGGGAGTTCGTGCCGTTATTTCTTGGTTTTGTCCCTTTTTAAAATAATAGTCCGGAAAATGTCCGAAACGCCCCCGGAAAGTGCCGGAAGGTGCGTTTTTCAGGGAAAGCCATACTTTTACGTGCAACGGCATGTGTTGAGTACAAACTTTATGGCCAAAATCGAAGAAAATGACATTAAAAAAAATAATAATAATAAATAAATAAATAAATATATATATATATATATATATTTATATATATATATATATATATATATATATAATACAATAGAGGTCAAGAATAACCTCCACACAATGAACGACTGAGATTGTGTTTCAGAAAAGACGAAGAGGGGCTGAGATTGAAAGTTTGAAGAACAAAAAAACGTCTTCTCCTACTACCAGGCTGCTGTATCCCTTCCCAACTCCTAAACACAGATCCTTCTCCCGTCCCAAATCCATGCCCTAATCTCCCTAAATCCTTCTCCTTCTCCATTTCAATCTAATAAATAGTGATGACTTCTTTCCCAAATCATCATGGACAACGCCAAATTCTCCCAGCCAGACGTCCGATTCTACCGATTCTTCCCAAATAAGAAACGGAAACCACCAATTTCTCATATGACCAATTCTTCTCTATATAAACTTAGCACCAGCCTCACAAAATTAATCTGAAATTCATCTGGGTTTTCTCAATCAACGAAATTTTTGCAATCGAAGGATTCGTCTTGAGGTTAGTGTTGTATGTTCTTTCGCCGTTTCAATCGGGTACTTTGGTTTTGTTTGGGAGGGCTTTGTGGTTGAGATGCTTGATTATCCTTCTACTTTGTTATTTCCTTTGTCTTGAAAACCCAAGTTATGTTTGATATTCAAAGTAAAATTTTCTCCATATGTGATCTTTAGACATGTTTGATGATGTAACCTATAATGAATTTTGCAAGCCCTAATGTTGTTTTCTTACTTTGTGCAAATAGACAAGGAATAATTCTTCAGAATATTAAATTTGATGTCTCTGTAGTTATTTCAGTTAGTGGCTTGAGTAACTAGATTCAGATTCATTAAGCCACGTTCTTGAAAAATTACTAGCGAGAAATTGCGATCACAAGACACAACACAAATTCGAATAAATCTAAGGTTAGTTTCCGTTATGATGTCTTCTTAATCAATCTGAAAACAATGTTGACCCTAGACAAAGGCCCAACCACTGCCACTCTACCATAGGATAGTTTGTTTCTGTCCAGATTATCGATATTAACCTCTATTTGTCACGAAGTCCGACTGTCATTTTATAGCTTCATTTGATTCAAAAGAAATACAAGACCAACCTTCAATAAAACTTCAGATATTATTGACAAGAAGATATATATTTTTGGTGGATGGAATTGGGTTCCAGTTGTTAATAAGCTTGATAACTTTTCGTTTTATTGTCATGTTTGATTCTTTTTTTTAAATGCATACAAACCTTGATTCATATAAAATATAAAGACAAAGTTACTATTCATTTAGGAACAAAGAGAGTAGTATGGGAGTACCAATTAGTGTTGGTTTGAAAAGCATATAGTGTATGTGCATGTTGAACATTTATTTTTATTATTTGTTAAAAGAAAGTAATTGTGAAAATTATTATGCTCAGTTAAGGGTGGGGTAATATATAAGAATAAGAATATGATAAATGGTGAAGGAATACTGTTTATATATATTTGACTTTTCTACAATAATGTGTCACAGTATGTGGTAGTGGCATTTTTACCCGGGATTGTAAACTTCACTTTGTTGCTTTACCCATTTGATTTAGTTGGAGAACCACGACATAGCACAATTTAACACTCTACCAATGCTCTTCTTCCGGTTGTTCCGCTTCCATCTAAATAATCTATCACTCTTTAAGGCAATCATTTCAAGGGCAATCTTGTTAACATTGTAGATACTGTTTTGGGTTGTTGTACCTTATACAAAAAGTTGTATGCTATTGATTAGGCAAAGAGGGGCTGAGATTGAAAGTTGAAAACAAAAAAAAACGTCTTCTCCTACTACCCAGGCGGCTGTATCCTTTCCCAACTCCTTAACACAGATCGTTTCTCCCATCCCAAATCCATGCCCTAATCTCCTAGCGCCCTAATCTCCCCAAATAGTGATGACTTCTTTCCCAAATCATCATGGACAACGCCAAATTCTTCCAGCCAGCCGTCCGATTCTACCGATTCTTCCCAAATAAGAAACGAAAACCACCAATTTCTCATATGACCAATTCTTCTCTATATAAACTTAGCACCAGCCTCACAAAATTAATCCGATATCCCATTAGTATCAACCTGCAATTCTATCAATTTTTTAGAGTTAGCAAGAACTGCAGGGATAGTGCCAGTGATATTGTTTTTGCTGAGCATCAATTCTTCAAGATTTGAGAGATTCCCAAATGACAAAGGTGCCCCCAGAAAAGAAATTTAAAGAGAAATCAAGAGTATTGCTTTTGCAGTTTCCAATATCATATGGAATGGGCTCCACAAGATTGTTTTGCCAAAACAACATCTTTTCAAGCTTCTGAAGCTTCCCAAACTCTGATGGGATTGAACTTGAGAGATCATTCTCATACAAATACAAGTCAACTAGCTCAAAACAGTTTCCTAATTCAGGTGGTATCTCTCCTGAAAGCAATGTTGTATAAACTGACAAAGTTTGAAGCATATTGTGTCACGATCCTAAAATTAGGCACTATTTTAGCACACGTTGAGCACGTGGGGTTCGGGTGGTAGTATATCATTTTATGCATTTTATGCTATTAGTTGGCTTTATGTGTTCATTTATATGCTTTGATGAATTATATGAAGTTAGGTTGGTCATTAACTACCTTAGGTGAATTTAGGGTGAAAATGAATTAATTTTAATGATAAAGGGTCTAAGGGGAATAAAAATAAAATGTGTAGTGAATTTATAATTGTTGGAAATTTTAAATAAAATGTTATATGTGTTGAGGTGCTTTGTTGTAAAGTGGGGTAGTTAGAGGTGTTAGTTGCTTTGGCTTAAGTCATTGAGGAGCTAGGTTGTAATTATTGATAATTATCCGCAAATTCTTTCCATGGAAAATCATTTTTAGCAAAGGCAAAACCATCAGTATCATTTCTTCTCTAAAAATCCATGGAAAGCTTTAAACCCTAGCTATCTTCCAAAAATTCCTCACCCTTCAATACTTCTTCATTTTCAAAACCAAGTGCGGATTCTTGTTCGTGGCGGCGAGGGGAGCGCATCTATCCGGTCAAATAATTATTCCATTTCGCACCATTTAAGTAAGTTATTATGATTCTTTTCCAATAATTGTGCATGAAATGTTTAAACTTGATTATGATGTTTTATAAAAGTTGTTTGGTATTTTGGAGTAATATAATGAAATTGGAAATTTAGTATGATGACCTAAGTCTTGGTTTTGTGGTTAATGGAAGTGTATGGGAATAATTGGGTTGGTGTAAGTATGAAGGGTGGAATGGTATACTTACTTGGTGTTATGAACCAAGTTTCTTGTAATAAAATGGTTTTGGGTGAAGTGGTAATGAATTGGGATAGATTGTAATGGTTGGTATGAGTTTTGGTATTGTTTAGAGTTTGATTTGGTACCTTAAAACAGAGTAATTTTTGGTATATGTCAATTTGGTTTGGTTGCTGATGTTGTTCTAGCTCTGTTCTGGTTTCTGGACAGAGGGCACGACTCGTACTCTGTGGCACAATTCGTGCACGAGTCGTCCCTTGGTATTTGCCTAAGTCGTGCCTAAGTGGGGACGAGTGTTTCTGGTGGGGTGTGCAAGGGGCACGAGTCGTGCCCTGCCCTGCAGCCTCTGAATCATTTTCCAAGGCCTAGAACCCTATTCAACCTAGAACCAAAGTGAACCCTCTTTAACTATAATTAAAGTAGAACACTTTAGTTACACAATGATGTCTTACTTGGTTAAAATGGAATTGTGGAAGGGCTTTAAATATTGTTCGAAAAATGCTTGGCAGCCTTGATTTGTAACTTAACCAAAGTGAATCCAACTTGGTAATTTGAACTTGGACCTTTATAGAGGTTATATATTGTTGCACATTGATCATGTAGGGCTGGTTTATGATGCCTTGTTGCCTTACTTGAGTTCATATCCATGGGTTGTGATATAAATAGTGTATGAAATGTATGTTGCACTATGTTATTGATTTAAACATGAGTATGAGTTACCATGTTGTTATATTCTTATCCCTTTGGTGGATTTCATTTCAAGTAACTATTATCTGCTTGAATTTGTGTTAATCAGCTGATGTTTAGGGGTATAACGGAATATGATCAATTATGGAAAGTGTGACCTAATGTGATTGGATTTCGTTATACATGTGACTGTCCCCGTCTGTGGCCACAGATTGGGGTTATAACATCTGTATTGAGCCAAAAGCCTTACAGAGTTTCTAGTATCTTATATGATTCCTTGAAAAAGGGGTCTTATAAGATGTGAATATGCTCAAGCAGTTCATAAATGAGTGGAGTTTTATCTCCCAATGTTGTACAACTTATTTTCGGACGGGAAAAGGTAACCCAAGGTAATGTAAGGTGTTTACGGCTTTTCCAATGTGTTATATGCACCTTGTATGTGTTGCATCTTACTTGGCATATTGTTGCATTCATGATAACTTATTGGGATTTATTCTCACCCTTCTCCCTTTAATGTTTTAGATCGGCCTGAGACAGGAGGACCCGTCCAGTGAGGACGGGGAGGAGTTTGTACGAGTATTTTGGGTTGTTGGGTATGTATATGTCATGGTTGGGAGTTGTAGTTGTATTTTTGTTTAGCTCCTTGGTGAAGTTTGTGTATATATACAACTTTGTTTCAAACTTAAACTTTGTGAACTTTTGTAAATGTTGTAACTAAAGTTGGTTTTTAAAGTTAGTTCATGTTTTGTTTTCCTCCAAGTGGAGATGAGTTAAGTTATTGTTAGAATGTGAATTTTAAAGTGGTGTTCTTTTTATTTAAGTCCAAAGTTTTCAAAAATTACAGGTGGTCTTTCTTAGTTTGGACTCTCCAGCTCGGGACACGTGTTAGTATTCGGGTTGGGGTGTCCACATATTGAGTTCACCCAATGAAGCAGGAATTGACCCATAAATCTTAGTATCAGACAGACCCAAAACTTGCAAGTTCTTGTAGTTTCCTATCTCATTTGGGATCTTCCCATAAATATCTTTATTCCCTCCAGCTCTAATAGCTTCCAAATTCAAAAGCTTACCCAACTCAACAGGCAGTTCCCCACTAAAATGATTATCAAATATCAAAAGATTCTTATGATTCCTAAAAATTTAATTTCTGATAGTCACATATTTTATCATTTTGTAACCTACAAATATAAATTATTACTACGAAACAGTTAATATTTGTGTATATATCATGTTCCATGGTAAATTGTAATACATGCTTGACTCTGTTATAATGCCTATATAATTTTTATTTTAAAATTTTCTATACAATCCATGTTTGAAATAGTTGACCAGAGATGCAGTTGATGAAGCTGTTGAGGATGTAGTTGATGAGACGGTTAAAGCTAATGCGTACGATGATATTTGGGAAAATCTAGATTATGTTAACGCCGTGGTATGCTTTCTTATATGATTGAATTCAATACATTAAGCTTAGTTATATAAATGTATTTCATATCTTTTTGTGCACATACACAGGAGGAGTTTGTCAATACGGTTGAAGCCAATGCGGTTGAAGCTAATACGGTTGAAGCAAATACGTTTGAAGATGAAGTTTCCATGCCCGTTACAGTCGTGAAGCTCGAACCAAAAGACTGACTTTTCTTTTTTTTTTTTTAATTTATTTTCTTTTGAAACAACTGAGGCATAGAACACTTTCCATTTGTATTCAATTCTAAATCTATTCTTTTACTATGTTTTTTTAATGTTTTTAAGTTTAATTATTTTGATAGTCAATCTTGATGTTCATGGGGTCTCCAAGCAGTAGATTACATTTATATTTTGATCAATTTCAAGATAATAGAAAATTTTTAATGTTGTTTATCTTTATATTTTTTTTTTTTTGAACTTGACCAACATGCATACTGTCCCGTGCCATAGGCACGGGTTAAAGAGTGCTCTTAGCCCCCTTATAAGTGGTGGCTGAGATTGAAAGTTGGAAAGGTGATCCAACAGCTGATATTAGGCGGCTTTTGAAATCGATTTTCATTTTTTTTTAGTTTTTTAATTTAACTTTCCATCCTGCATGCAAACGTATGAAGCCCAATTGCGTGTTTGGGTGTTACTGTTTGCTTGCACTTGTCTACCTGAAACAATATTACACTACACGATTTTGTTATGTATCATATTTTCAATTATAAAATACTACTCCATCCGTTTGCGTCTCAAAATAAATATAAGGAAAAAAATCAAACTTTTTTTGATCAAAATCAATTTTTTTTTTTTTAAAAAAAATCAGATATTTATTTTGTTTTATTTAATTATGCATTACATTTTCAGAATATGACTTTATTTAAAAATATTCAATAATGAATACAAATTCAATTATGGGCACGGGGTTTCTAAAAATTTTGTACACTTACTTGATTTTACCATTTAAACAATTTAGAGATGAGGTGCAAAGAAAGATAGCAGCATGGTGTGAGTTGGTGGAATTCAAAATTAATAATAGTAATTATTATTATTATTATTATTATTATTATTATTATTATTATTATTATTATTATTATTATTATTATTATTATTATTATTATTATTATTATTATTATTATTATTATTATTATTATTATTATAGATGATGCAGAAGAAGAAGTTGATTTGGAAGAGGAATCAAAAAACTGTACGAGGATTGAAATTATTTTTAGATCGAAAGATTGATGAAATTTCGAAACATATTATTAAAAGAAAAAATAACTGGAAATAAAATTTGGAAAAGAAATAATAATAATCTATATTATAATAATGCTCGGTAATAACCGCAAGACAAAGAGTGGCCAGGATCTATCTTCAACCACCATAGAGAGCGGCTGTGATTGTCTCCAAGAATAACTTTCTATAGACTTTAAGAAGGGTCAAGATTAATCCATAACCGCCATCATCTAATGACTATTATTAAACGATTTTATTTCTTTTTAATTTCAATCTTTGAATTATTTTTTAGTAACTCTAATCTAAAGGCTGACAATGAGCGATTTCCTTTATATTTTTCAAAATGTTCTCACTCTGTTAACAAATTCGCTTAAAATTTAACGAAATCTAGCCACATTAAATATGCATGATTAAAAAATTATTAATTGTATTTTAATTGTGCGTCAATCAAAGTTCTAAGATTTTTATGTACATATAAAATATTTTAAATTATAATTATAATTAGTCACTTTAGTGAAATTTTAGAAGAGAAGAAACAAATTGAATTGAAATGTTTCATAGCTTGAATCAAATATTAAGATTGTAGTTTAACAAAAAAAAATTACATTCTTTCACCGGGTTAATCAATTTAGCTATTAAGTTCAAATCAAGTAAGGCTAAATATTATCTCAATGATGGTACTGATGTTCGGGTGATGATATAAAACTTTAACCATACATTAAGGCAATCGACCTCTCCATCCCCCTATCGCACAATATGTTATACACTTACAAAAAAAGAATAATGGTAAAATGGGGATTAAGAAAATATTTTTTACTAACCCTCAATGGATAACGGTCCGGATAATCGACTTCCTCATATTCTCTACATCGGTTACACAAACAAACCACCCTCCATCAAATGTTGATTATGGAACAAAGTAATCATCAGGATATTTGGTATATTTTTAATTTTTTTTTTTTGGATGGGAAGAAGGCGATTTCATCATTTCTTTAATTTGTGTACTGTCACCGTGCCAGTGGCACGGGTAAGAGAATACTAGTATATATATAACCAACATCATAGAATAAAAGCTCTTTATATCAAAAATCAAAACAAATACTATAAAGGATGATATAAACAAAAATCTTAAACACCCTCAGATAATTTACAATAATATAAGCCTCGGTTCACATCGTTCGGGTCAATTCATCATTCTCAGAAGTTTTGCTAAGCTAAAATCACAACCAAAGACCAACACATGCTCCTCCTCCACAAAAACTAATATAACTAAAAAGGTCAAACTTCGAACTAACTTTTGCAACTACCTTTGTCCAAATTTTTTCTTGTCATTGTAAACCTTCAAGAGAGGAATTGATATGAGAGCAACCTTCGATAAGAAATGATTGTATTCGTGTCAAGAAGGGGGCAAAATTATCTGAACTGAAGAGGTAGAGGACTTTCTTTGAGGAATCCCACAGAAGACTAAAAATATGTTTGCCAGGCAGAAAGGAAAATATAAAGAGACGCAACAAAGCCTATAAATCAGATAATTAAAAGCTCGAGGCATGAGTGCTCTTTAAAGTGTACGTCAAAATGCTTTCCCATTTCATGTGCAAAAGCTACGTACCTCGATCCATTATTCAATATCACTATAATATGACATAATTCCAAACAGGGCCGGTCCTGTGGGATTATCCAATTATGATAATTAGAACTCTTTCTGTAATTTAGAAAAGTAAACACAAAATGGAGTAGAGATATATTGGTTAACAACCGGAAAGATATTAAAATTCAGCAATCCAAAAGGTTAGACTAATTATTATTTATGCATTTTTTGGTCAAATTAACAAAAACCAAAAAATGAAGGAACACAGTAAACACAACACACACTTATACAAATCAGTCTATTAATCAATCAATATCATATACCCAAGACAATATTCAGCATAAAACAGAGAACATGAATTAAAAAATGAAGAAGAGATCAAGAGAGTTATAGAAACATTTTTACAGAACAAACAAAATCAAAACTGAAATGTGATTAAATCATTAAGCAAAATTTGTAAACACTGCAAAGGAAAAAAAGATTGCAAAAATCAAATCATTCTGCCATTTGTACAATTGATCATTTGTTTGAGATTTAGTTGGAGATCAAGAATAAAAAAGAAGATTGCAAAACACAATTTGAGATGTAGAGGGAGATGAATAATCAAAAGAAAAGCACAAAAGATAACCTAACACAGGCATTCTAGCTTCAACACCAAAAGTAATTTAGATGAGAGGGAAAATTAATTGCATGAACACAATATAATATTTTTTTAAAAAAATCAGAAATTACAAAAGATATACTTAAGACGAACAAGCCAATTCTTATCCCAAATTAAAAGGTGAACTCAAGTAAACGATATAGTACATGTATAAACACATGCACATGAAAACGTGAAGGGGTAATTCCCAATATAAAATGCAGAAATGTGATCATGGCTTAGAAGGGAAAAAGGAAATTATATAGTAATAAATCATTTAAAAACTAATTAAACTAATTTTGATGAATATACTTTTACCCGCTTTTGACACGGTATCATTTAACCAATATCTAAACATAAACACAAATTTAAGATGATGAACCTACAATTACGTGGAAAAAGGAGATTGACTGAGAGAGAGTCTTCAGCCTTCAAGAGCGAGTATTGTGCCTGCCGATGAATGGAACCTCTAGAGTGGAGGACATTGAATGAGAGGTGTCTTTGAGATGATGAACCTGCAATTTAAGAGAAAAAAAAGAATGCAGATTAGTTTGTACAATGCTTCACAATATAAAATAAAAAAAAGGAATGCAAATTAGTTTCTACAATGCTTCACGGTATAAATATGCATCAACAGCCTATGCAAACAACAAAAGTATCCAAACAATAAAATCAGTTATCTTTATAAACTGAACAAAATATACTCCTGATAGAAGAAAAATGGATATCCTTAGACAGGTTGTTGGAAATTTTCCCTAATCATCTGGAAACAACAATGATATACCACCCAAAGCCAAGAGAATGTACCTTAGAGAGTTCGCCGGTGGTAAAACTGTGGTCTGTTGCGGCAGCGGCTTAGGTCCACTAAATGACTCAACAATGCTACTCATACTGCTAGAAGTCGCCCTCTGGACAATAATTGGGTGTTCAGATTGGTAAAATCGATGATCGAAAAAGGGATCGTTAGGGTTTTGTTGATAAGATGAGGAAATAGGGAAATTCATCTTTGCTTTATATCCACGGAGACTCCGGGCGGCGGCATCGTAAACTCGAGCAGCACCCTCCGCTAAATCGAAAGTACCGAGCCAAACCCTAGTGGATCTCTAATCTCTGCAGCGAACTTACCCCATGTTCTTTTTCTAACCCCTCTGAATCTAATCTCTTTCATGGATCCATATCCATTGTTCGTCTCTCCGAACGCCGGTTGTTGCTGCGCCATCAACGTCTTCTTAGCGGAGGCCGCGACAGTTCTTACTCTCCGCATAGGCAATTAGAAGGAATAGATAGGGGTTTTAGAGAGAGAAAATGAGATCAAGGTGGGAAGGGGTTGAAGAAGACGAAGACCACAAAGGCAGTTCCTTCTCCACATCCGTGTGATGAGTGGGTGGGTGAGTGGAATTTTTTTTTTCAAGATTCAATCTCAGCCATTGGATCAACTTTCCAACTTTCAATCTGAACCACCACTTATAACCTCCCTTGTATTGTGTAATAGACGGTTTTGTGGTGGGGGTTGGAAGTAGGGCCGACAATTTTGATCCCCCTCGCTCAATTTAACCTACTAATTATTCTATCCAACTCAATTTGCTTAAGTTAGTGTGTTGAAACGGACCATCCATCGCAACCTGCTAATAATAAATTTATCCTATATAAATCAACGTACAACTAATATCTTCAAACAATCACGGTTAGTTACCCTATACAAAACAACGTACAACTAACCTGTTGGTCCCAAAGGTGGCAACAAGGGTGAAAATACAGCTAGAGGGGGGGGGGTGAATAGCTGTTTAAAATTTTTCGCCCTCTATTAAAAACTAAACCTCTTGCTTACAAAATCCTCTTGCAGTTGATAACAGACTACAAGTGATGGTGTAAAATGCACAGCGGAATTATAAAGTGTAAAGCGGTTTTAGAGGCGGTTTGTAAAATGCGGTTTTGATATGCGGTTTTGGTAAGTGCAGTTTTACAAACACGTGTGGTTTTGACTTTGATAACTCCACACACTATTTCACAATAATGGATAACTAAATAAAGATCAAACAGAGACAAAGATAAATGATTAGTAAGCACAAGAAATATAAATGCAGAAAGAAGAACACGCTATTTGGAGTGGTTCAATCGATAAACGATCTACGTCTACTACCAAGATGGTTAGTCTTGGATTTCTAAGAGAGATTTTATATTAAGTATTGAGAGATTACAAAGTACAATAAAATCTTTTCTATGAAGAACAAATCCAAAACTATAACCAAACAGATCTCAAGTGTTTAATCTATGTGATTAGAACAAATGAGGTGTGTGAGTGAGAACAAGATCAAGGCTCTTTAAATCTGTGAGATGTAGAGCTCAATGATTCTTGAATGTGTTAAGGCTTTATTTCTGGGCTAGGAATATTTCTTTAAGTATGAAGATGAAGATTCAAAGGGTTGAACAATTTCTGGGCAGAGCTTCAGCTTCTATGAACACAGCACTTCTCAATTTTTCAAGCAATCTTCAAATGGTGAAGATTAGGGGTATTTATACCCAAGCATCAAGAAACTAGCCGTTGGATACAGCTGTTGTAAGGACAGTACTTGATGCAATCCTATTGGTCCACAGCAACCACTTTTGTCCTTTGAGTACAGTGCTGCAGATAAAGGCGATCGGGCTCATTTGCAAGCAATGAGGTTAGGACACCTGTCACCTTTTCAAGATCCTTGCAGATCTTTTCTGACATTGAATCACGTGACAAGATTTTGTGGGTGACTTTTGATATTGCTGACGTGGATTCCAACGGATAAAAAGTGGTTCACTTCAAGTAGCCAATCATTGGATGCGGTTGGTGAGACGCGGTTAGGAACATGCGGTTTTGCTATACCAGGAGGTTGCTTAGATGCGGTCGCATATGAACTGCACAGGTGCAGTTCAAGGGTGGTTGCATGCGGTTGGTTCAAAAGGCAGATTCAAGGTAGAACTACACTTGCGGTTTACACGTGCGGTTCATAGGGCGGTTTTGAATACTGCTGGAACTGCAACCTTGCTTCCAATGAGTCTTGTGCCAGTATTCAAGCCTAAATGTAACCTATTCTATAAAACGGACTTAGCTAAAAAATTGAAGTCTAAGCTTCATTACATAGGGTCCTAAAGTCCTTAAAATAGACAGGAGGTTATGGTATCAATCAAATCTAATACAAAACAGGAGGGTTAAAACATGCATACCCAACAATCTCCCCCTATTTGATTGATGCCATTACCTACTATAACTAAAGCAATCATTGTACTTGGTAAAAATATGTCCATAAGAATTAACATGGTAATTCATGTCCCAAGCCAATGCACACACTTAGCTTAAGCTATAGATTTCTATACTTTCTAAAAGATAAAAAATTACAATATGGAAAGTTATAGAAATGCATTCAGTGCACTTAAAAATTGTGAGTTTAAGTTCAAAGTGCGGTTTAAACTGAATGTTTAAACATCAATTCAAAATAGTGATTTTAAGTTGGAAAATATTTGAATGAGGTTATCAACCATAGGAGGTTTCATTGTTCTACAAACAAGCGGTTTGATATGAACAAGGTTTTGGAACCAATGATGCATTTTTCATTACTACCAATGCGGTTACACTTACAATGGTAGAGAAGCAAAATACAAAGGTTTCAAAAAAACAAAGGAAAGTTGGACAAAAATACATGGAGTGCGGTCCAACAAGACAAAATGAGGTCAGCAAAAAGAAAAGAAATTACAAGTAAAGCGCGGTCCTAATGCTGACGCGGTCGGTGATGAGGCGGTTGATGTTGATGATGACGCGGTTGCTCTCTTGGTTGATTTACTTCCTGGTTGGGCAACTGCGGTCCTGAAGATGGTCTAAAGGCTGAGCTTTCACCTCTGATATTTCTTCTTAAAGCTCTGAGGTCTTCAACCTGCCTTGCAAGAGTGGTTTCAACAGACTTGAGAGCGGATACAGATTCAGCAGCAGCAGTTCCAACAGCATCAACTGATCTTGAGTTGGCATCAACACTGTCTTTGATCTGAGAGGTGAATCCTTCAATGCAGGCCTTCAAGGAATTGTAGAATGTGAAGATCTCATCCTGAATGGCTACTGTTTGAGTAGAGAGAGCATCTCTAAGCGGTTCCAGATCAACAGTCACATTCAGGTTGGACTTCAATTCCTTGATGGAGTTGTCTAGCTTGAGGTTGAAGCCTGCTTTGAGGTTCTCAAATCTGAAGGAGATATCATCATCAAAATTCTTTACTTGCTCTTTGATACTGTCTCCCACTATGTTGAGGTCAACATTGATTCTTTCTTTGAGGGAGTCCAGTTCAGAAAAGATTTTCAGCTGCAAGTCATCCAGAGCGGTTTGGGAAGGAGCGGCTGAGGTTGAGGCTTGCTGCGGTTGGGTTTCTTGGAGGGTCTTCATGAAAGAAATCAGTGCAGTGTTGGTGGAGGTGACAAACTCACTGGAAAGATTGGTGAGCATTTCATGAAGTTGTGATTTCGAAACAGCATCACCCATGGCACTAAGCACTCCTCTGGCTAAGTCTTCTTTGAAGCCTTGAAAGCACGCTGTAGCTGCGGTTTTGACAGCCTCAGCGGTCTGGGTAGTTGAGGATGTGGAAATTCTCTCCCCCTTAATGGCATCAATCAATTGGGCTTTCATGATTGCCAGTTCAGTGGTTTGAGAGTCCACTTTGGAAAGAAGGATGCGGTTGGAGGCTTCCAGAGATTGATTGGAGGCGGCCAGGGCAAGGTTAGATTCTGTGAGTTTAAGCATATGGCCTTGGTTTACAACCAACTGTGATTGAATCAGTTGGAGGGTGGAAAGAATTTGAAGGTAATCAGAAGGGGCGGTTGAAGTAGATGGAATGTGGGTCACTGAGGGAGGCGGTTGAGATTGAGTTGTAGGGGCGGTTTGAGGCAAAGGAGATAGGAGGGTTTGGAATACACGGGTGGCTGGGATAGTGAATTGAAAAGCGGTTGATGGAGGAATAGGTAGTGTTTGGGGTAAAGTTGTAGGTGCGGTTGAAATGGTAGGAATTGGTGCGGTTTGAGTAGGTGCGGTCGAAGGAGGAGGAATGTTTGAAGTAGGAATTCCAGAAGTAATAGGGTTAGAGTTTGAGGAGGAACTGGTAGTGTGAACTTCAACAGAGGGGGTTTTCTGTTGAATAGGTGAAGTTTGTGGAATGGGAGAGGTTTGAAGAGGTGGAGTAGGAAGGCGGTTTGGAGAAGGTGATTTAGGAGGAGGGGAATTTTCAGGAGGTGGAGTAGGATCACGGTTTTGGTTAGAAATGGAGATGGCTGGAGTGAGATGGGAGTAAGGCGGTGTTTGGGCGCGGTTTGAATGGTGAACGGATGGGGAGCGGTTGGAATGCTGAGGTGATGGAGTTAGGGATTTGTTCTGGCTAGAAGAAGAATGAGATTGGGTAGAGGATTTTGATGATGAACTTGTAGAGGAAGGGGAACTGGAATGGGATGAAGATGGTGAAGGAGTTGGTTGTTTAGAAACGCGGTGAAGAAAGCATTTGGGGCTTTTGATAGGGGTCCTTTTCTGGGCAATTTGCTTAATTCTCTTTGGTTTCTCCCCCTGAGCGGTTGCAGCTCTTTGCGGTTGGGGAGGAGAATGCTGTTCAGGAGTTGGGGCTTTG
The DNA here is from genome assembly GCA_022495995.1 of Adenophora triphylla var. japonica. Taxonomy (NCBI): domain Eukaryota; kingdom Viridiplantae; phylum Streptophyta; class Magnoliopsida; order Asterales; family Campanulaceae; genus Adenophora; species Adenophora triphylla. The sequence goes on from JAFEMH010002189.1 coordinate 352,687, forward strand.
GCAGGAGATTTTTCAGGGGATGGCTGATGGGAATGGATGGGAATTGAGGAGGGGTTTGGGCAAGCGGTTTGGTTTGGGGCGGTTGAGATGGAGGCGGTTGGGGAATTGGATCCTTGGATTTTCCTTTAGCAGCTTCCCTCTCAGCTCTTTCCCTCTCAAGTCTCTCAAACTCAGCTTTGTAGAAGATGGACAACTCCTCATCAGTCATCCTGGCCAAATCAGCCTGAGTTTGCTTTGCCTTCTTGGCTTTGGCAATCAAAGGAGCAATCTCCTCTTCTTCATCTTCTTCAATCACTTCATCTAGAAGGGTCATCTTCTCTTTCCCTTTTCTTGGCTTCTTCTGGCTTGGGCCTGCACCAGCTGATCCACGCGGTTGAGAGGGTGCGGTTGAGGTTGGCTTAGGGAGTGGTTCTGCAGGGGCCTTCCTCTTCCTTGAGGCCTTCTTTATTGCTTTTCCCAGTGCGATTGAAGCAGTATCAGGGTTCATTTCAACATACATTTCCTTGTTCTGGGAGGTATCAGCATCATATATGGCCTTATAATCATCATTCCCAAAAGATCTTCTGAAGGAATGCATAGCTTTTAGGCCAAAGGATTCTTCAACACCCCAATCGACACATAATTCTGGGGTGGCAATCCTAAGATCCTCCAAATGCTGAAAGTTTCCAAAGATTGCGGTCAGCACTCTCCCAAAAGGTCTCCACCTTATCTTCTCATTCTTAACCTTCAGCTGATACGCATCTATGCTGCTGGCAATCTCTCTCATCAAGATCTTGGGCCAATGAAGCTCCATGCCGTTGTAAATGGCACAGCAGTATTGCCATTGATGAGAGGTGAAGTTGTTGTGGTTGCCAGTCTTCCCACAAACAGACTTTCCAACAAGGTAGCACAGGTGGCTCATCATCTCACCAAAATCTCTTCGTGGCGTAGTCTTGTAATGGCCAACAAGAGAATCTAGCTTTCCTGTCAGAGTTGAACAGGTAGCATCTTGGACCTCCTGAGAAACTTCAACTGGAGCACCAGATACATGAAAATCGTAAGTGCTCCTGATGTCCAAGTAGTCTATGGAGACTCTGAATCCTTCAACTTCTCCCACCAAATTGGGGATCTTGCTACCATCAGACAGCTCAGTCTCTCCTTTCACTGCGGTTTCATAGAACTGGTCAATGAAAGAGTAGATGGTATAGGTTTGATTCTTGTTGAAGAGGGGAAGGATTCCAGAAGCTTGCATCCTTCTCATCATCTCCCTTCCCAGAGCATCTGACCGCAACTCAGGTTCATTTATCTCCCAACCTGGTAGGAAATACTTGGTATTCTACAAATAAAACACACAAGTTAGAACATATTGGGAAATTCACAGTTCACATGCGGTTGGTGCACATATGTGGTTGGCAATAGTGCGGTTTTGGAAATGAAAATCTCCAACCATAATGAAAACTGTGAACACAGGTAGGAAAACAAACTAAGAAAAATACAAAAGCATATTTACTTAGTACGTGGCATTGTAATCCAAAATTATCCCACACTGCAAGCGGTGTTTAGAGAGGAAATTTATGGTGTCCAGCCTATATACTTAGTAAAACTTAAGTAGTTTTCCAGCATGCGGTTTTGAAAATGTATATGAGATTTTCAGCATGCGGTTTAGAAGTGAAAAACATGCGGTTCAGATATGCGGTTTTGAAACAAGAATTAAGCAACTATAAGTGCGGTTTCAAAGCATAGCATGCTGTTTTGAATGACGCGGTTCAAAGGCATGCGGTTCAAACATGCAACAAGGTAAAATTTTCAGAAATTTTCTAAGTATGAAGAAAACAAGTTTGAAAATTAGGTCAAGCCAAAACATAAGAGTTTTGTGAAAATGACGATGAACAGTCATATGAGTGCATGAAGAACACGAAGAACACCAAGAACAGAGATTTGAAAAATGTTAACCAAAATGAACAAATAACATGTCAAAATGATCACATTGAGCAGTAGATTAACAATATAACAATAAAATTTTCTACTTTACTCATAATCACCCAGAAAATGCAAAAATACAGAAATGGGTTTCGAAACATAAGAAGTTTAAAATTCAAAATCAGTACCCAAATCAAGTTTAGATCATGAAATAAAGTATATAATCTTAATCTAGGCAAGATTCCGAACAAAACCCAACAAATTTCATGCAAAATGATCAAGAAATAAAGCATTTAGAGGCAAAACTCAGTTAATGTTCTTCGAAACTTAAGAACATTCAACAATGGCAGTTCAAGAGTATGATTTGCAGAAAATTAAGAAGATTAGGGTTTTAGAAATCATACCATGTCTTCGATGGGTTGTTTGGGAGCCATTGATGAAGAAAAACTTAGAAATTTATGAAGATATGAAGAATAAGTTTGGTGAACTCTGACAGATAGTACGAAGACAGAGGAAGAAGACAGTGAAAAGTTTGAAAAGGTGAGTTGTGTCTTCTATTTATAGGAAAGTATTAGGGTTTGGCAGTTGAAAGGACACATTAGCTTCACCAACTCAGTGAATCATTGCAAATTAGCACCCTTTCAGCTTCATCCCATCAACCAATGACGGCTGACATGAAGGCCATTTAATGCTAATGTTTCCTTTGCATTGAATGCTCTTAAAATTTAAATTTTCGTGGGAAAACATTTGCAAATAAACCCTTAAAGAAAAAGATAAGGACTGAAAAATAAATAAAAAGAATTTGAACAGTTTTTTTTTTTTTTTTTTTTTTAACATAAGCAAAGTTAGAAATTACTCCAAGTTGAAACGCGGTTGAGGTCCAAGCGGTTGAGCTGCAGCATGCGGTTTGAGTGAAGCGGTTGGCTGCAGTGCGGTTGGACATCCTTGCGGTTTGGTACACGTGGTTCAATAGTGGAATTGAAACTATACTCAACAACCAAGTTAGTTAATAAAAAGAATGGAATTTATTTAAGTTCAAGCATACCCATTTCTCCTCTAAGGAATGAAAACCTCTTGGAGTCAAGAGCCTTTGTGAGGATATAGCAATGCAGTTTATGTCTGTCCCCACGTACTCTAAATGGATATTCCTCTTCTCCACATGGTCTTTGAGGAAATGATACTTGATATCAATATGCTTGGTCTTGGAATGCATGACAGGGTTGTTGGAGACTGAAATGGTTGAAGTGTTGTCACACATGATGGGGCAATTCCCTTCATGGATTCCATAGTCTACCAACTGCTGCTTCATCCAAAGGATTTGGCAGACAACTACCAGAAGAATATACTCGGCCTCTGTGGTTGACACTTTGGCGAAGCTTGCTTCTTGCGCCCAAGCAACTAGTCTATTCCAGGAAATGACAAGTACCACTAGTGCTTTTCTGTCAATAGTACAAGCCGCATAATCTGCATCTCGAATAACCTACGAGATCGAAGTTCGAATCTTTGGAATACCAAAGTCCAAGGTTAGTGGTTCCGGATAAATAGCGGATTATACGCTTGGCTTGCAATAAGATGTGCTTCTCTAGGATCTGCTTGATAGCGAGCACATACACAGACACTAAACATGATATCTGGCCTACTAGCAGTTAAGTAAAGTAATGAGCCGATCATACCTCGATATAAAGTCTGATCAACTTTCTTACCTTTGAGATCTTTATCTAGCTTATTGCCGGTGGCCATAGGAGTATCATATGCTTTAGCATTTTCTAATCCAAACTTCTTTATCAACTCCTTGGTGTACTTGGCTTGGCTGATGAAGATACCTTCTTCGCATTGCTTGATTTGAAGCCCGAGGAAGAAAGTTAATTCTCCCATCATGCTCATTTCAAACTTGCTTTTCATTAGCTTTTCGAAACGCTTGCAAAGTAATTCATTAGTAGAACCAAAAATAATATCATCGACATAAATTTGAACAAGTAAAGTATGCTCATTATATTTGGCAATAAAAAGAGTTGTATCGATTTTACCACGTTTAAATCCTTTTTCTAGTAAAAATTTAGAAAGAGTCTCATACCATGCCCTTGGAGCTTGCTTAAGTCCATACAAAGCTTTCTGGAGTTTGTAGACATGATTGGGAAATTTGGAGTCTTCAAATCCAGGTGGTTGGGCAACATACACGGTTTCTTGCAGTTCGCCGTTGAGGAATGCACTCTTTACGTCCATTTGATATAACTTGAAACGCTTAAAAGAGGCGTAGGCTAAGAAGATTCTGATAGCTTCCAATCTTGCAACTGGAGCAAAGGTTTCATCATAATCAATTCCTTCTTCTTGCCTATATCCTTGTGCAACCAACCTTGCTTTATTCCTAGTGATGCTTCCATTCTCGTCCATCTTATTTCTAAATACCCACTTAGTTCCTATCACTCCTTGATCCTGAGGTCTAGGCACCAAGGTCCGAGACCTTGCATCTTTCAAACCGGTTGAAGTTCTTCTTGCATAGCAACGACCCAACCTGAATCTTGGAGTGCTTCATCAATCTTCTTGGGTTCAACTTGAGATAAAAGTGAAGTATGCTCGTCATAGTTCGATCTCCTTGTTTGAACACCGGAAAAGCAGATCACCAATCACATTTGTGAGGAGGTGGCTCGACTTCACGAACCTCTGGGGTAAGTCTGGTTGAGCGAGGTTTAGTGAAGATTTTCAATTGGAACGTCATTAGATCCTTCAAATAAGTCATGGAATGTAAGTTGACGAAGAGGTTCAATCCTCTGGATAGGGGAATTTTCAACTTCTTCTTCCACAGGAGTTGCATCTGGAGTAGGAACTTCAGGTGCGGTTTCAAAGGGGCGGTTTGAGGGAATTTCGGTTGAGGGTGCTGGATTTTGCGGTTGAGGTTCAGGTGCGGTTTGGGATGATTCACCTGGTTCATTATGCTCAACAAAATCATCAGCAACATTTGGAGCCAAATGTGGCTCAAGGAGAGAATGCTCATCAAAAGTAACATGGACAGACTCAACTATTTTTAAACTAGTTTTATTGAAAACACGAAAAGCTTTAGAATGTTTAGCATACCCAACAAAAATACCTTCGTCGGCCTTGGCTCCGAATTTACCTCTATTTTCTCTTCCGTTGTAGAGGACAAAACATTTGCAGGCAAAGATCTTGAAGAATGCAATGTTGGGGTTCTTCCTCGCCAAAACTCATATGGAGTCTTATTATAGGTTTTGTTGATGAGGGAGCGGTTCCGAGTGAAGCATGCGGTATTGATTGCTTCAAATTTCAAAAATACTAAGGTAGCTTCGCTTCGTATATCATTGTCTTTCCACCTCAATCAACGTCCTATTCTTCCTTTCCACAACCCCATTTTGTTGTGGAACACCTGATGTTGAAAAATTGTGATCAATCCCATGGTCATCACAATACTGAGCAACACCGTTGTTCTTAAATTCTGTTCCATTATCTGATCGAACACTAACGATGTCATCTTCTTTTTGAGTTTGGAGCCGTCTAAAAAGTGCGGTGAGAATCTCATAGCAGTCATCTTTGGAAATCATCATCTCAACCCACGTATATCTTGAGTAATCATCCACCACCACTAAAGTATATCTATTTCCTCCAATGCTGGCAGTGGTTACGGGTCCAAACAAATCTATGTGAAGCAGTTGTAAGCATCTTGAAGTTGATGGAGCGGTCTTGCTGGAGAAAGACGATGCGGACTGCTTACCAAGCTGGCATGCACTGCATTTCTCTGGATGGTGGTCAGCCACTTTAGGTAAACCACGAACGAGGTTTTCCCTACCAATCTTTGCAAGATACTTGAAGTTCAAGTGGCTTAACCTCTTGTGCCATGGCCAACTATTTTCGCTCACATTCTTTGCTACAAAATAGAGGTTAGTAATACTACATGCAGAATTAAGATCAATAATGTAAATATTACTCTTATGAATCCCTGTGAGTAGGGTGACGCCGGAAATGCTATCTTTGATAAAGCAATTTGATGACGTGAAGTTGCAAAGCATTCCTTTGTCGCAAAATTGAGAAATTGAAAGGAGGTTGTGCTTGAGTCCTTCAACAAGAGAAACCTTCTCAATGGTTAGGTTTCCTCTCCTTATAACACCATATCCAATGGTCTTGCCTTTGTTGTTGTCACCAAAGGTTACAGACGGACCACTTGCTTCAATGACATCTTCAAGTAATGATCTATCTCCAAATATATGTCTTGGCGACCACTGTCAAGATACCATTCATTATCCTTGGAGTGACCAGCCATGAAGCAGAGGACCTGAAATGTAAACATTAAGAATGAGGTCCCCCTTTATTCCTTGGGTCCTGAAGTTAGCAACCCTTTACGACCCACACCTGTTTGACAGAAGGAGGTTTGCTCTTCCTGGCATTGGGTGTGAACCGCAAAAGGCATTCTGCAGCCTTGTGACCTAAACCATCACACACAGAACATTTATAAAAGCTACAAGCATCATGAGGTTTTACTAACTCCTTACTCTTCTTAGGAGTTGCATGCGGTTTGGGACAAGGAAGCGGTTTGGGAGGTGCAGTTCCAGCTAAGAGTCCAGGTGAGATAAAGGGAACAGGCTTTGGTTTGACCACGTATTTTCTGGGAACGCTATTCTTGATTTTGAAGGCAGGAGGAGCGGTCGAAGAAGAGACTCGGTCAGACCTAGAGTTAGCAGAACCGCCTTTTCCACCAGAAGCGGTTGGAGCAGGGATTCTACCAATTCCATAAGCCATTTCCTCTTCAGGTGCTTCCACGAATTCTTAGGTTTTAACACAAAATTCTTCCCATATTGCTTTCCTTTAGGATAGACATAATTTACTTGTCTTGCTTTACCCTTACCCTTAGCATGCTTCTCCTTGGGAATTTCTTTAGTTAGTTCTGGAAATTCCTCATCCTTTTCACTCGAGGATGCACACTTCTCCTCTTCCTCAGATCCAAACCCTAGACCATCCTTAGTTCCAGGAGGAACTTGGAAGTCCATGATTTTATCCTTGGTGGATTGAGACTTGAGCCACGAATCAATAATCTTTTGGCGATCGTCGATTTGGGTTACCAAGTCATCATTCCTGAGTTGAAGTGCAGCAACCTTAGTTTCAAGGATGCGGTTTTGATCAGCAAGAGAAGTCATCTGTTTGATTTGGTCCTTAAGATTAGAAATTTCAGACCTCATCACAGTTTTCTCCGTCTTGCATGCATTAAGTTCATCATGAGCTAAGCTTAAGGCTTTCTTAAGATTGGAGAATTGATGGATCACCATTTCAGCTTCCTTGAACATCCTTTCATGTTCCATGGGAGAAACCTCTTCCACCACCTTTTTCAAAATTTTCTTCTTTGGAATAGTTTTTGAAGGTGGAGCATTTGTAGGAGGAAAAATGGGACGTGAATACGAGCAATTTCCTATCTTAATGCTAGGAGTAAGTTTGATATCATCATCCAATTTAAAATTTGGAAGTTTTGTAGAAACCTCCTTTTCTTCCATATCTTGCAACTCGACCGACTCGAATCCGATTCATTGGAAGCATCTGCAACTAAGCGAGATTAACCTCTTCGGTTTCATCATCACTTCCATCATCGAATGTGCTTTCAATCCAAGTTGCTAATTCCTTGGAATTCTCTTCCTCCTCAGCAACCATTCCCTTGCGACGAGAAAATTTCGCAGGAGAGGTTTTCTTTTTCATGTATTCATATTTAGGTTGTGGACACTCAGATGCAAAGTGACCAGGTTTTCTACAATTGTAGCAAACTAGATCACTCTTTTTCTTTGTATCTCCAGCCTTAGAAAATGTTGCAGAGGTTTGCCTTTTGAAAATGATTTTGTGAAAGGTTTTGAGGATTTTCTAAATTTTTGGAATCTTTTTACAAACATGGAAAAATCATCATCATCCATCTCGATGAGTGATGAGGTTGATATGGAAGGATCAGCGGTTTGGTTGGATGTAGATGGTTTCTCCTCTTGTTCCACTACGGACATGGAAAGCGATTTGGTTTTTCCTTCAATCTCTTCAATATGATTTAATTTTAATTCATAGACTCTAAGATTGGCGTACAAGTTACTTAACGACCAAGTACCCAAAACTTTGGAGTCTTCTAAAGAGGTAGCCTTATTTACCCATTTAGAACCTAAAGCAGATAGGAAAGTCATATTGATTTCCTTATCGGTTAAAGTTTTGCCAAGAGATCTACAAGCATTAACTACCTCAACATATCGGTCGTAGGTTTGACGCAAGGTTTCGTTGGATTTTCTGTTGAAGTTGTTGTATGATCTTTCAACAAAGCATATAATTTGGTTTCCTTGCATTCATCATCACCTTCGAGGTAGCTCTCAATGGCATCCCACATCTCGCTGCGGTTTTGAGGTACATCACTTTACGTAGAGTTGATACGGGGAGGGTTCCGTAAATGATGTGCCTAGCCTTGCTGTCCAAGGCAACCAATCTCTTCTCTTCGTCCGACCACTCTTCTTTTGGCTTTTTGACTTCGGAATTGTTGCCTTGGTGGTTGCATACGTGTTGGCCTTCATTGGAACTAACGGGCCATTGATCACGCACTCCACCGCATTTCATCTATAGTTTCCAAATGAATAAGCATTCGGCACTTCCAGATGTCAAAGTGGTCTTCGTCCAAGATTGGAATGTGTGAATAGTTAACAGTAGTCATTGTCTTTGTATTTGCCATATCGAATCGGCACACAAGATGTTAAGCTTGAAAAACAGTGGTTTTAAAATGTGTTAGCTCTGATACCACTTGTTGGTCCCAAAGGTGGCAACAAGGGTGAAAATACACTAGAGGGGGGTGAATAGTCATTTAAAATTTTTCGCCCTCTATTAAAAACTAAACCTCTTGCTTACAAAATCCTCTTGCAGTTGATAACAGACTGCAAGTGATGGTGTAAAATGCACAGCGGAATTATAGAGTGTAAAGCGGTTTTAGAGGCGGTTTGTAAAATGCGGTTTTGATATGCGGTTTTGGTAAGTGCAGTTTTACAAACACGTGTGGTTTTGACTTTGATAACTCCACACACTATTTCACAATAATGGATAACTAAATAAAGATCAAACAGAGACAAAGATAAATGATTAGTAAGCACAAGAAATATAAATGCAGAAAGAAGAACACGCTATTTGGAGTGGTTCAATCGATAAACGATCTACGTCCACTACCAAGATGGTTAGTCTTGGATTTCTAAGAGAGATTTTATATTAAGTATTGAGAGATTACAAAGTACAATAAAATCTTTTCTATGAAGAACAAATCCAAAACTATAACCAGTGTATCTCAAGTGTTTAATCTATGTGATTAGAACAAATGAGGTGTGTGTGTGAGAACAAGATCAAGGCTCTTTAAATCTGTGAGATGTAGAGCTCAATGATTCTTGAATGTGTAAGACTTTATTTCTGGGCTAGGAATATTTCTTTAAGTATGAAGATGAAGATTCAAAGGGTTGAACAATTTCTGGGCAGAGCTTCAGCTTCTATGAACACAGCACTTCTCAATTTTTCAAGCAATCTTCAAATGGTGAAGATTAGGGGTATTTATACCCAAGCATCAAGAAACTAGCCGTTGGATCTGTACATTTGTAAGGACGATTACTTGATGCAATCCTATTGGTCCACAAAGCAACCACTTTTGTCCTTTGAGTACGCCTACCGCAGATAAAGTCGATCAGGCTCACCGCAAGCAATGAGGTTAGGACACCTGTCACTTTTTCAAGATCCTTGCAGATCTTTTTTTACATTGAATCACGTGACAAGATTTGGTGGGTGACTTTTGATATTGCTGACGTGGATTCCAACGGATAAAAAGTGGTTCACTTCAAGTAGCCAATCATTGGATGCGGTTGGTGAGACGCGGTTAGGAACATGCGGTTTTGCTATACCAGGAGGTTGCTTGGATGCGGTCGCATATGAACTGCACAGGTGCGGTTCAAGGGTGGTTGCATGCGGTTGGTTCAAAAGGCAGATTCAAGGTAGAACTACACTTGCGGTTTACAAGTGCGGTTCATAGGGCGGTTTTGAATACTGTTGGAACTGCAACCTTGCTTCCAATGAGTCTTGTGCCAGTCTTCAAGCCTAAATGTAACCTATTCTATAAAACGGACTTAGCTAAAAAATTGAAGTCTAAGCTTCATTACATAGGGTCCTAAAGTCCTTAAAATAGATAGGAGGTTATGGTATCAATCAAATCTAATACAAAACAGAAGGGTTAAAACATGCATACCCAACATAACCATTACTAAAAATAGGTCTTTTTAGAAATAGACCAAAATAAGTGAGTGACTGACTCTGACTTTTGTTTATTGTCATTGCGTATGATACAACCAAAGGAAATTGCCGCCTCTGAAATTTAAATGGCAAACGTATATCAGATGGAGTTAATGACATTCTCGAGACAAAAACTCTTTCTCTAACATTATTACCATTCAAAATTTTTGCTTCCACGACATACTGATTGAGTCTTGTAATAATTAGTATTGTTTCGTTGAACAACCCTGCACTATGGTCAATATTTTTTAATAACATCACTGGAACGCCAACTTTAAGGCTTAGCTAGTGATTTGGCAAACCTGAAGACTTTATTGTATTCAAAAACTCAATTGAATGCAATTCATCAAAAAAACTGGAATTATTTTCTGACGTACAAATTGAATCCGAACTGAAATAAGTTTTACCATCAGAGTGATTTTGAGAGACCATGTACTCATTTATTTTCTCATAGTCATCAATAGTTGGTGCAAATATCGCTATTCCTTGTAAATAAGCAACATCATGGAAATGATCATTGAATGAAATATATGTACTATTAACAAAATAACATTCACCAAATCACCATATGAGTGCAAGATTAGGTCATCAGGAACTTTTATAATTGTAACACCATCATTATCACCATATATCTATTTTTTCACAAGGTTCATTATTTTTCTCTTTCATTATCTTCATCGCCGCTTCATCTACCTTCTAACTCTCTCTTTCTCTCGAACTCTCCAAATCTCTCCCTATCTTTTACCTAAATCCAGATACAATCAATAGATTTATTCATTATCCTCGTTTAGCAATTAATCAACTAACTTATTTGATCGCCGTAAAATATATGTCGTATTTGAGAAAGAATTTTGTATCAACATATACCATATTGAAAAAAATAGGGTTCATATAAACCCGTTTATTTATTTATTTCATACAAATGTTCACATATAATAATTTTCGATCAAATAAATTGAATATGTAACAATCCTAAATAGATAATTTCACATATTTTTATCAAAAATATGTCCCAAAATAAAGCTAATATATATTTTGGCCCAATTATTGACACGCCGGCCCAATTGTTGACATTATACAACTAAGCCCACTTTGAATATTTTAAAATCTATATTACAATAGGTAATGGATGTAACCGCCGAGACAAATAGAGGCTGAGATTGAATCTCAAAATCAATCCAACGGCCTAAAACTAACCTACAATCCCACTCTCGAGCAATTACGTAACCTCTCATCCCCTCTTAGTTTATCTAACGGCTCTCCTCTTCCACAAAAGACAGATATCTAACCCCTTCTTTCAAAACTTAACTGCCCACTCTCTATCTCTCCCATTCTCTCCTCTCTATCAAAGTTTAAGCGTTTTTCCTCCATCAGCGCGCAAAAGAAAATTGAAACACACCCCCCGGTTTGCCATATTAAGTAGTTTACAAAATAATTTTTTTAGATGACATTGACGTTGTTGAAGGGACAACGATTGGTAACAAAGATTTTATTGCTTCGATCTTCGTTTCCTTTTCGATTAATTTTGCGCTTATTTGTTTAATTTGTTTTGCTGTATGTTTCCATTTCGATTAATTTTGCGCTTATTTGTAAGTTGCAAAGATACATTTGGTTTTAACGAATTAGTTCAATATATTATGTGTACGCTGAAAATATATACTCCATCTGTTCATTTTTGTGTTAATATTTGTTCTAGATAGCAATTTTTTTTAACATTTATTTTTGAACGAGAAAAATAATACTTTAAAAATTAAAAGTTGCCTTAGAGTAAGGCCGAAAGGCCTAAAATAAGTGATAAAGGACAATTTCCATTTACCCACTTTGAAAGTTATGTTCATGCCTAAATGGTGGATATGAAAATGGAGTTGATGGGAAATGTGGACGTTATGGAGTTTTTACGTGAGTAGAAAAAAAATCTAATCTACCAATTTCACAACCGAAATGCTAATTTTAATAGTTACATCCATTAAAAAAATCATCGAAACTAAAAATTTGGTGCTAAATAACAAAATTATCTTGACAAAATGAAATATCAACAAGCTGCACATGAGTAAAAAATAATAATAATATTCGTCAAATTATTATTTGATAAATTTAGTTATTTAAAAGATACAAATAGAAATAAAAAACAAATAAATATATTATCCCCAAAAAGTAATTAGAATAAGTTTTTATTTATAAATATAAGAAAAAGTAAATAAAATTAATGAAAAATAACCAAAGATAAATAATTAAAAATAAAAATAAATATCTAGCGTTATTGCTATAATATCAATAGTAATATTTTTACTACTGATGATGCCAAAATCGTCAAAACAGCCCAAATCCAAGCGTTGAATGCTCCGGCGATTGCAAGGCCTGAAAATAAGAGAAAACACGTAAACTAAGCCGGGGCGGATCCGGCTAAAGGCCCTCCGGCGTGAGAGTAAGTTCACGGTTGATATTAGAGAAATCAAATTGACAGAGTTTCTCCAATGTAAAAAGTAACGTACCGAATAATGAGCCACAGGGCTTGTATTTATAGGAATGGATAGATAGAATCCATGTTGGAATGAACTTGTAAAGAGATAAGATATAATTCTAATAGAATTATATCTGTTAAGGAGTCATTGTTAGACTTGAATTGATGTTGATAAGTATAATCCTGATTGGATCATGTCTGTATAATCCTTGTTGAATAAAGATTGTAATCAAGCTAACCGGAACGCCGAGGAAAGCAAATGATTTTCCTCGGCCTTCGGCAAATAGGCCGAGGAAAATGATTTTGCTTCCTCGTCATTTGGTAAATGGCCGACACGGAGATATGCCGGGGAGAACGATTTTCTTTCCTCGTCACTTGGATATATGCCGAGCAAATAACTTTTCTCTCCTCGGTAATTCCGACATGACGGCCCAAGAATGATGATATAAGGTCGAGATAAATGTTCCTCGGCATACGAGGAAGATCTTACTCGGTCCTAATACTTCATAATTAGACAATATCCACTGCCCAATATAGTTGGGCCCAAGTTCGGGCAAGCCCATGTTCGTAGCTCGGTTTATACCGTTCAGTGGCCCCCGACTTTCTAGCTTGGCTTAGGACGAGTAGAAAGTCAGCTCGGCATCGGCACATGGAATACGAACAGGTTTGACGCGTGTCATTGGTTGGCAACTGACGGTTGCTATTCTGATGATGACCTGGGGCCCCCCAGTCTTGTCACGCCTTGATAACTGTATTTTGCATTTAATTCTTGGGGCGCCCTACCCGAATCTCTGCTTTACCCATGGGTCGACCCGAATTGGGGAGGTATAAAAACCAAAACCCTTTCATTTTAAACTTTTACAAACTCAAATCAGTCGAACTAAGGGCAAGGTTTAGGCGAAGAACATTCAGGCGAACCCAAAGAATCATCCTTTCCGTTCGGCGAACTTTTCCGCGACGTTGCTTTCTTTCGCGTTTCAAAGCACTTTCACGAACTAAGGTATGGATTTTCTCTTTCTCATCAATTTGCTCCTGTTTTAGCGTCTTCTAGGGTTGTTAGAAGAACTCATACGTGAATCAAGAAACATGAACTGCCATTGTTGAAGATTCAAGCTTTTCTTCATGAATTTCTATTCCCAACTATCCCGATTTCATGTTTGTGATTTTCTTTGCATTTTGTTAAACTTCTTCGAATATTGAATGAACTCCCCCTTTACTCTTTGATTCCCTTAGAAATGGCTCGTTTCTTGGGACCATTCCCCGATTCCGTTATGGATATCATACGGGCAATCTGAGGGTTTATCGACGAGAAAGGGGTCCATGGTTGATGTCAACTTGGATGATATAAGCAAGCGGCTGAGGGGTTATGGCCGATCCCGTTTATTCATTCAATACCCAGTACTCCACAAGAATAGATAGGATTGAGTCCGGTTCGCCCAACATTATAGTTTTTGAGGATAGGGCCGAGATGGTGGAGCACATTGAACTGTTCTACCCGCCTCCAATCGCGAAATGCGTGAGCGTCCGAGAGAGTACGGCCCCCTCCTCGGACTTATGAAATGACGCAGGAAGGAAATCTTCCTTCCTCGGCCTTATGGAATGACGAGGAGGGGAATCTTCCTTCCCCGTCATTTAATCAGCCATTGACGAGGTAAATAATTGTCTCCTCGTCTTTATGCAGATATGACGGGAAGAGAAGGAGAGCCCTCCTCGTCTACTCAGATAGTTAACGCCTTCGTTGAAGGTGCGCAAGCTGATGCCCGCCTTGTCCGAAGAAGAGGAGGCCGAGCGGAGCAGTAGCCGAGGAAAGCAAATCGAGAAGGCACCAAAGCCTGGGGATCCCATGATTGAGAAACTGCACACCAAGTACAAAGTGAACCGCGCTGAGTATAAATTAACTTATATGGGTAAGATCGAGCCGAAGACGGAAAAAGAAGAGACGGCCTTCTACTATAACCAAGACTATGTCCACTTTTATTTCAAATGCTT